>OY856413.1:418872378-419472378 GCA_963693085.1 Alisma plantago-aquatica
AACTGTTGCCTTTGAGAGTCTTGTTAACTCTATCTTGTTGGTTGGGTCATTCCCTCCTTTCTTTTTAGACAAAAAGATCTAATATGCCCAACCTGTCCACATCTATGAAATGTCTTATATGCACTCCCTGGTCTTGTCGACCTTATTACTAATGTAGAAGCTAAATCAAGAGTTCTAACTGGTGGAACATTAGGTCCTTTGTCCTTTCTTGGTAGCTACTGCCCTAGTGCACTAGGCGTTTGTTGCATTGGTGGTGCCAAAAAATTCCCCTTTTTAGAGCTACTAGGCATCTGTTCCCGAGTTTGGACAGATCTTTCCTGATTTCTACCTCATAATCCTTTACTAGACAGTCTTTTATAAAATGTCCTGCTTGCCTACTGTAACATCCCTGACCTGGGTTATACCTTAACCCTAAATTTTTTGCTTAATAAAGTTAATTATATGGCTGCTATTATTTCTTTAAAAGTAATTAAGGCTCAAGAGGAACTTATGTTTCAATTTTAGTCCTTTTCGAATAATGTTGAAACAATGTTTTGCTTGTTTTGGACTAAAGTGCAAATTACCCAAGTTGAGGGGTTAACTTGCAAATGTTACATGATTAAATGTTCCTCATGTGTTGAAGCATCATGAGAATGAAGATGATGCAGAGGTATGGCTTGGGAAAAACCTGAGTACCAAGAAAGAGCTGATAAATCAATGTTTGTGCATAAAAACCTAGTTCTGGTATAATGTGCAATTTACCCAAAAACCTAGGGTTCAATATGCAAATTACCACTTAAAAATAGTCCCTAATGTTTCTTGGAATCATGTAGAGAAAATAAAATGAGAGGGGCATCTCATTTTTATCACTTTGAAGGAGAGAGAATCCAGATATTAAAATAATCAAGATTTAAGCATAATTGAAACCCTAATTCAATTTAATGCAAAAACAATTATATTAATTGGATTGCCCTTCAACCAAAATTGTGTTGGTTGAAAATCAACAAGTGTGGACATACTTGTGCCTTGCAAAGGCAACGAAAATATCCAAAGGAATGGATAACTCATTCACATTATTAAAAGAAAAAGTAATATCCACTAACTTATGGATATTACTATTATATGATTAAGGTGCTTAATTTGCTTTTCCTTAATTCATGAATAATGAAGAGAAATTCATAGGTGAGGAATATATATTTTCATGCAAGGAATTGAGGGGGGAGAGGTGGCACCAATTTTGGAATTAAAAGATTTTTATAAGGCATTTTCTCTCTCATTGATTTCCTTATAAAAACACCTTTTACAACTCAAATCAAAGGCTTTTTCGAATCCACTTCTTCTCTTTGCTTACAAAACGACCAAGGGAGATTTGGAGGATCAGGAGGACGACCCCCAACCTGTTGGTAAGCTTCTTGACTTCCTTTCACCTTAATTCCATGGTGGAAATAAAAAATCAATGCATGATTTCTTCTTATCTCGATCCCTTCTTCAATTCTAACCATTCCTTTTCACTCAAAGCTTGAGGACGAGCCTTGGGATAGTGAAAGGAGTTGCATCCACCATTGTTGACGTGAGCTTGAAGCTTTGAAGCTCAATTGGAGGTGGGTTATATAACTTGAACCCATTTACATTATTATTCAACCATTAATGTTGCGATTATGTTGATTCCTTCTTCTTCTTGATTTATTGCATGTTAAAATGGGTAATTCCATGAAATCAGAAGTGCTAGAAACTACATGGACGAAGGTAGATGATTATGACATCATCTTGGACACTTTTCCCAAAGAAATTCTATTCCAATTGGTTTCAACAAGTTGTTCATTCGGTTTCAACAAAACCGTTTGAAATTAAATGGTTTCATCAAACCTTTAGAAGCCAAACGGTTTCAAACCATTTGGAAGGGTTGACCATAGTTGACCGTTTGGAATTTTGCTGCTACTTTTGATGGTTGATGACCCATTAAATTTAATTGATTGATTCCAAAGGGTTCATCAGTTGAAGGTTAATCAGTTATCAAACCCTAATCGGGTTAAGTGCTGAAATTTCAATTTGGTTGATTTAAAATGTTTGGTTGATTAACCCAAACGGTCTCAAGACCATTTGGAGATCACCCAAACGGTCTCAAGACTGTTTGTAGGTCAACCAATACTGTTTGGAGGTCTAGGGTTGAGTATTGTGAAGTAATTGAAGGTCCAGAGATAGTAAATTGTAATGCAATCAATAGTTCAATTTTTGATCAATCTAATGATCTAAACCCTAAATGACTTTCACAAATTTTCAGTTATGGGATGGGGAAAATGGTCTTAAGACCGTTTAGAGGTCATACAAATGACCTCAAGACCGTTTGAGGTCAGGTCATATCATAATTTGATGATGATTCATTGATTTCAATTGAAGCAGTTCCACAATGTTATTCATTGAAGGCTCCTTGATTTCAAAACCCTAATTGATGGTTTCTTGAGTATAAATCCTAGTTTAATTGGGTTCAAAACTCTAATTGAAGGTCTAATTGAAGGGTGATTCAATGATTCAATTGAATAATACATTAGTAGTTCATCGATAGATGGTTCAATGATTGAAACCCTGAATTGATAAAGTGTTGTAAGACCTTTTTTGGTCCATTCAGTTTTGAGAGGGTTTGGACCAAACGGTCTCAAAACCATTTGGGTCCAAATGGTCTCAAACCATTTGGAGACCCAAGTCCAATCAGTTTCAACACACTTCTTTCCCAAACGGTTTCAAACCGTTTAGAGAGTAAAGGGTCAAGAACGTTTAGTGATTCAATGTGATCCTAACAATTGAAAACTTATTGTGATAAAGGATCAATTGACCCTATAATAGTTACTGATTTATCTCAAAGATAATCAATAGGGTTGTACCTTTAAGGTACCAAGTGATTGATAACCTTAGATGAGTTATCCCTTGAAGCTTAAGTAAGTATGCAATATTTCAATACACTATGTCAACTTTAATTGAATGTACTTAATTGAAGGGTTGGTTGACCTAATCTAACCAAGCTTGACATAGTTAATATCCTAGAGGGGATAAGCGAGAGAGGAATCCATACATGTAGGATAATCATGCAATGGATAAGCCTCAATACTTTCAATATGAATAAACTATGAATTTAGGGTGTGATTTTTGATGAAAAGATCATGAAACCCTAATCAAGAAGATTGATGAACATTAACCCTAAACCAGGGAAATTCTAGTTGTAACCCTAATCTAGGGTAAGTATGTAACTCTAATTGAGGGTGATTCCATGAGAAACCCTAATTGAGGGTGATGCCATGTGAAACCCTATGCAATGGTATGATAAGGAGCCCTAATCTTGGGCAATATGTTGATAAACCATAATCCTAATTACTGGGTAATGGTATAAGAGAATCCCTAATGATAAAATAAGGGATAATACCTTATAAAGGTGAAATATATCAAGTAGTTGATATTAGGCAACCTTGTAGTAAGCAATTCCTTAACCTGAGATGAGTCAATATCATTGAAGATAGTTCGACAATTCTTATGTGTGACCTATGCACTTTATGATAAAAGTGATAGGTTAGAGGATGAAAGTATTAAGATGGGGAAATACCTTAATATAAGATATGTTGATAAGATCAAGTAAGTTAGAAGTAATAAAGAAAATGATACATCAAGAATTGACAGATATCATATTTAGCATTTCAGGGTTGATATACTTTGATGCATCTCAATTCAATATTCTTGAATAAGAAACACATGAAGTTTGTTATGTAGTTGTTACAATGAAATTGTAATGAGTTTGATATACTTTGAAAAGTATAGGCTAATATATCTTAAGAAAGGGGTTAAGCCAAACTAATAAGTATGATGTAATCATACCATGGTAAGGATGAGAGATGATCTCATACCTTGTATTCATAATCCTTAAATGATATATGATGAGAGTAATAAGAATGAGTGAACACTTATGATATCAAAAGATTCTCCTAGAGGGGTGGAGCAATATATTAGGGTTGGATTGATAATATGAACATGAAACCCTAAATAATGTGAAATGGGATATGAGAAACCTGAATTTGATGTGAATAGTAAACCCTAACCCTATTAAGGGAATAAGGGTGTTACTCTTGTATTATAAGATATACATTGGCCTTATGTGCCAATATGTCATTGTTGCTAAGTAAGAGGTAATAAGATGTGTATTGGCCTTGTGTGCCAATATGTTGTTGTTGCTTAGTAAAAGTAACAAAATGTGCATGGACTTTATAAGCCATATGAATAGGTTGTTGCCTAGTGAGAGGTGACAAGATGTGCAGTGGCCTGGTGAGCCATGTGAGATACTTGTGTAACAAGTATCATGTATACCTTGGTCAAATGACCTGAAGGTAATTGTTACCTGAGAAGTGGTAACATGTATAGTGATGAGCTGAGGGTATGAATACCCAGATTTGATAAGTAAGATAATGATGTTGCTGTAAGATGTGAACTTTCAAGTGATGAGATAAGGGATTAAGATCCCAATGTATTATAAGTTCTGGTAGAGAAATTGATAAGAGCTTACATGTTTCTTTGTAGCATTTGTCATAATAATTCCTATTTGAGAACTTGACTGATGCGAAAAGAATATGACAATGTACTTAATTAATTAAGTGAAATCATATCATGTAGATCCCTGACCATAGATCCATCACCGTTAGTAATTTGGTGATGGTGAAATGGGTTGCTCCGCAGAATAACCCGGACATCGCATATTTTTGAATATGTTGGGGTGATTGGCGAAAATTAAATCTCTCAATCCTTCAATATATGTGTCGCGATGGATGTATCATGAATCTCCCGATGATTGGGATGGATGTATCACAAATCTCCCAATAAAATTAATGTCGGATCGATATGAGATAAACATTAAATCTCTCGATTGGCGATGAGAGTGCAGCCACCGCTATAACTCTATAGAGAAGTTGCCAGTATACCCTGGAAAGCTATTTAGAAGTGACACAAGATGTCCTGCATGTGGTCTTGCAATGACCGAGATGTGGGAGGTCATGGGAATCTATCTCTTCCATTGACCTTGTATGGTATCGATTTTGACTTCACAATGGTCGGTTGGAGTATGAGCGGTATACCTCATCTCCTCAGGGCATAATTGTGATTGTAAAATGTAATCAGCCATATAGCATGTTTGCTTAAGGATTGAATACGGAAATTTACTGGCTAATGTTACATTTCTTTGATGCATCTCTAGTTGATAGATGTTATTTATATCTCCTTACATTCATTGCAAGTAGATGGATGAATTACGACTCTACCATGGGTAGATGCAATATTCTTCTTAGGAAAGGAGATTACTTCACTCTCTTCATACAGTGATTTATCTGTTATTTAATACATAAGATTTCTCTACTCATTTTTATCCTAATAAACTGCAATAATGATGTTTTGGCGGAGAGTTATATCTCTCGCTGGGAAAATTTACAATGGTCTCACCCCCGTGGGATCCAATGTTTTTAGGTGGACGCGAACAAGGAAATGGAATCCACACAACAGAGAAAGGACAACAACAGTAGGGGCAATAGTGAGATCTCAGGTGGAGATATTGTCTATCAAGTCATATAGATAGTAGTCCTATGTGTCGTCTCTGAACTCTCAGGTCCTCAGAGTTAGTAGTTAGTGATTTTAATGAATCGATCTGAGATTTTGGCTTAATGCCTCGAGGTTCTTATACTTCTTGTGTACAGTTCTAACAGGGCAGTTAATGTTTGTAATCCTCGAGAAGAGATGGTACAAGTTATGTACTTATGAACCAGGATGTAAATGTTATACATTGGTTCTTGATGAAAGAGTTTTCCTATGTATGGATCTCTTTGCAAAAGGTTTTAATTTTTAGTGATTTTTTAGTAATTCCGCTGTTAAAAATTCCTTCCTCTTAAGTAAATTATTTTTTTGTAAGTTGGATGCCACAATCTCAGTCAGTGCAAAATAACTGGAAGGACATCTTGTGTCAACTAAAATTAGCTTACCAGGGTATACTGGTATCTTTGCTTTAGAGCTAAAGCTGCAGCATGCATTCTCTTCAGGGACATATCAATTATCAATCCCCGAATTATAATAAATAAGGAATATTATACATCAATTCCTCATTTGATCGGGAGACTCATACACCAATCCCGATACACTTAATGAAGAAGAACTTACACATCCATTCCTCATTTGGTCAGAAGACTCACATCATCCTGATATAAAATAAATGAGGAAGGTGCTACATCAATTCATCATTAGGACTTATGGATATATTTCATCCTTCACCCCCACATATTCAAAAATATGCTCTCCGAGTTAAACTCATTTCACCATTTAGCAAATTCTAACACTGAATGGATCTATGGTCAGGACAACTACATGATGAGATTCGATTCGATTAATTAGGTGCATTGCCGTATCTTTTAGCATCAACCAAGTTACAAACATGAATTATAACAGATGCTACAAAGAAAGTTGTTGTATATTAATCAAGTACTTTCATGATCTTTGGAACACATTGAATGCATAACTCTCGGGATCTCAGTCCCTTATCACATTACTAGGAATTATCATCCCTTAACATTATAATCATCATGATTGCTACATTTGGGTATTCCAACCCTTTGTTCATCACTAAACATTATCACCTCTCATCAGGTAATTGTTACTTCTATGTCCTCAGACCAAGGTATACATTATACTTACTGCATAGGTATTTCACATGGCTCACAAGGCCTATTTAAATATCTTGTCAATATTCACTAGGCAAGAATTATCTCTTTAGGTCTTCAGACCTTTATACTTGTTGTACAAGTATTTAACATGGCTCACATGGCCCATTTAAATTTGTACTATATAAAACATCATAGCTCATACCTAGCTATGCTCATCATCTCATGATTCCTACATGGTTAGCACTTCATGAAAAAACATTAGCAGTATATAACATCACCATGCAATACAAGAGAAATACATCCTTCCCATTACTAGGGATAGGACTTCCCATTCTAACTGATTAGGGTTGTAGATTCACATCATCACTATGTGATATAAGAGAAATACATCCTTCCCATTATTAGGTTTAGGGTTTCTCATTCTAACTGATTAAGGTTTCAGACTCACATCTTCACTATGTGATATAAGAAAAATACATACTTCCCATTATTAGGGTTAGGGTTTCTCATTCTAACCAATTAGGGTTTCATATTCACATCATCACTATGTGATATAAGGGAAATACATCCTTCCCATTATTAGGGTTAGGGTTTCTCATTCTAACCGATTAGGGTTTCAAATTGACATCATCACCCTTCATTAGGGTTAGGGTTTTCCCTTTATTGACCGATTAGGGTTTCAAGATCATATATCAAGAATCAAACCCTAATTCATACTCCACTAATATTAGGAGTATCAATGTATGTTCATAAAATGATTATCACACATGTATAAGTTTCTCTTTCATCCTCACTAGGATGTTGATTATATCATATTTTATTAAATTGGCTCAATCCTTCTCTCAAGGTACATTGGCTCACACTTAACACACTAAATTAAACTCTTTTATGTCTTAATGTATTACTTGACATAGCACAATTCATGTGTTACTCCATTAAGTACATTGAATTGAGGTGCTCCCACCATATTGGGCATAACGGTGTGTACTTGATACTATATAATGCTTTCATATCATGCTTGAGGTGTAACCTCATCACCATATCATCCATACGTATCAGGCATGAGGTGTATCCTTATCACCACATCATGTATAAGGTGTATCCCCCATTACCATATCATGCACCCATGTCGGGTTGCCCAACATTTAGGGTTTGTCATCTCAAGTTAGAGGTACTTAGCTTCATATTGTGTATGAGGTGAGTGTTTGACCTCATATCGTGTATAAGGTGTATACTTGATACCATATCATGCACAAGGTGTGCAATTCATCATCATATCATGCATAATGTATATGCTTCATCATGGTATCGTGTTAGTGGGATATTCACCTCACCATATCGGGTTAGACCCTTATTCTCATACCTTTTCATACCTTCAAGGGATCAATCCTATCATGTGTTGAGTGACAGGATAGACAACTGATTGAACTATTCATAGTCAACCTATTATACAAAACAATAGGGGTGTGGGGTTCCAAGGTATTTCGGGTTTCATATCATCATCTAGGGTTTCAACACCATATCGGGTTAGGGTGTATAATTGACACCATGCCGTGCATGAGGTGTGTATGCTTGGCCTCATATCATACACAAGGTGTATGGTTGGCACCATATCATGCACAAGGTATATGCTTGACACCATATCATGAACAAGGTGTATGTATGTGTCACTTATATTGTCCATGAGGTATAAACTCATCACTATATCAAGTTCCCATCATCTAGGGTTTGCCATTTCGGGTTAGAGGTACTTCAACCCTATATCAGGTTGGACCATGATGATGTCACCATCATCCAGCTCAAGACCTTTCTTCTTACTATTCTAGTTCATAGACAACAGTCCTATACAACTTTTAGAACTCAAGGAATCATCAATTATTCAACAAAATTCGAAATTGAAAGTAGATATTAGTATAACAAAATTGAAGGTGAATAATAACATAATTGGGTTCAAGTTATATAACCCGCCTCAAGAACAACTTCAAATCTCCAAGATCCAAAGCTTCACATTCCCAAGGTTGAAGATGAGCTTCAAAACTCCTTTATACGCAAAGAATCACCATGGATAAGTAGTTGGTGAAGAAGAAAAGAAAGGAAGATCGCAACCCCAGATCCATGCTTTAATCCAAGGTTGAAGATGATCATGGTCTCACCTTGGGGTTAAGACTTGAGCTCCTTCTTACTCCTTAACACCATGAACGATACCTCACCACTCATTCATGATATCCCCTCACTTGTGGCCGATATCCCTTCACTTGTGGCCAATATCCCTTCACTTGTGGCCAATATCACTTCACTATGGCCGATATCACCTTGCTATGGCCAATATCACTCTGCTATGGCCGATACCAAGGCTATATGAATGATTCCCCTTCACCTATGCACTATACCAAGACTATATGCAAGCTATCTAAGAGAAAGTGAGTGGTAAATTTCCAAAAATGTAACTAATAGGTGAAATGAGTAATATATATAGTTGAGGTTCATGAAAAGTAGTGTATATGAGGTGTCAACATTTTTAGCTACTAGGTGACACATGTCCGTGAATGGTTGACACATGTACATGCATGCAATCATATTTATATTGACATGAAAAACACTTGAGGATAATTTAGAGATGATATTTTGTCCATCACTTATCTTGTTGGATAAGATATTTCAACTCAATCACGACTTTATCCTCAAACTGATACAACTTTTCCAAGGAAGTTGTAAACTGATACATCTCACCTCCTTGAGGTGATTTTCCCATCATGTCCTTTTCCAAGAGTTGGAAAACTGATATGAGACTCCCTCTATGGCTCCTTGTATGATAGGCACTCTCATATGAACTCTACAACTCGATACAACTCAAATTAGGGTTTCACATACAACCACTTTCTTGGTCTTTACATCACCAAGAGTACCATCACTCAAATATGATTCAAACATGGTGTATCCTTCTTTATATATCCTGTAAATGATACTAGGAGGGATTAGGGATACTCTAGAGGTGGTCATTTTCATATCAATCCTACATTTTGGGTAAATTACAATTTGTACCAAAATTGGTACACAAGGCACTAGCATTATTCAAACGAACTCAAATTTGGAACTTAGGCTTTCCACAAGCCGCCCCTTAGCATCATCCTCTCTCTTATGATGATAAAAAACACGAGTTACATTAAATATGTGGCATATTGCAATATAACCCCTCATTTTGTGTAAATTGCAATTTGGTCCAAAATAAGAGAACATTCCTCAAACATAATTCAAACACGGCCAAACTTGAAACATAAGTTTGTCACTTGATAACAAAACACTTTAGAGTATTATATTAAAGTTCTAAGAAACTTATTTAAGCCAAACAAATAGGGTTAGCCCTAAATCCAGGTTAGGGATGTTACACACATGGTAGGTTGATACTTTGAAGGTTTGAAAAGGTATGAGCATAAGGGTCTAACCTAATATGAAAAACCCTACACTTGAGTAACTCGATATAAGTGACAAACACACACCCCTCTTGGATGATATGGTTCTAAGCACACACCTCTAGAATGATATGGTGATAAGAACACACCTCTTGGATGATATGGTGATAAGAACACACCTCTTGGACGATATGGTAATAAGCACACACCTCTTGGATGATATGGTGATAAGCACATACCTCTTGGACAATATGGTGGTAAGCACACACCTCTTGGACAATATGGTGGTAAGAAAACACCTCTTGGAAGATATGGTGATAAGCACACACCTCTTGTACGATATGGTGGTAAGCACACACCTCTTGGACGATATGGTGATAAGAAGACACCTCTTGGACGATATGGTGGTAAGCACACACCTATTGGATGATATAGTGGTAAGAAAACACCTCTTGGACGATATGGTAGTAAGCTTACACCTCTAGAATAATATGATGGAAGCACCTCAAAACCAATATGGAGGTAAGCACCTCAAATTCGATATACTTTATTGAGTAACACATGAAGTGTGTTATGTCAAATGATACATTAAGATGTATAGAGTTTAATGAATTTTGATATGTGTAGGCAAATGTACCTTGAGAAAAGGATTGAGACAACTTAATAAAGTATGATGTAATCAATATCCTAGTGAGGATGAGAGAGAAACTCATACTTTGTGTGATAATCATTTAATGGTAAATGATGAGAATAAACAAGTATGATTGAATACTTATGATATCAATGTATGCTCATAATATGTGTGGAGCTATGAATTAGGGTTTTGATTCTTGATAATATGAACTTGAAACCCTAATCAGATAAAAAGGGTAACCCTAGACCTAATAATGGGAAGGTTGTATTTCTCTTGTATTGCATGCTGATGATATGTACGTGATATTGTTTTTATCATGAAATACTAACCATACATGTATCATGCGATGATGAGCATAGCCAGGTATGAGATATGATGTTTCATATGATACAGATTAAATGGGCCTTGTGAGGCATGTGAAATACTTGTGCAACAAGTATAATGTATACCTGGGTCTGAGGACCTAGAGGTAATAGTTACTTGATAAGAGGTGATAATGTTCAGTGACGAACTAAGGGTTTGAATACCCAGATCTAGCAATCATGATGATGATAATGTTAAGGGATGAGAATACCCAATAATGTGATAAGGGACTAAGATCCCAAGTGTTATGCATTCAATGCATGTGTTCTAAAGATTATGAATGTACTTGATAAATGTATTACACCTTTCATTGTATCATTTGTATAACTCATGCTTGTAAGTTGGTTGATGCTAAAAGATACTATTATGCACCTAATTAATCAATTGGAACCTTATCATGTAGTTTCCCTAGACATAAATCTATTCAGTGTTAGAATTTGTTGAATGGTGAAACGAGTTTAACTTGGAGAGCATATTTTTTAATATGTGGGGGTAATGGGTGAAAATATCCTTACGTCCAAATGGGAATTGTTGTGTGATATTCCTCATCATCATAAGAGTATGAATATATGACATGACTCAATATTAATATACCGGGGTTGCTGTGTGATCTCCATGAAGAGAGTGCATGTTGCGGCTGTAACTCTATAGAAAAGATGCCACTATACCCTAAAAAGCTAATTGCAGTTTGACACGTGATGTCACTGCCAATGGTCTCATACTGACCGAGACATGTGAGGTCTTGGAAGCCGACCGTTCCTTTGACCTTGTATGGTACCAATGCTTTACGTAGCCGTGGTCGGTTGGAGCATGATTGGTATACCTCATCTCCTCAGGGCATAAGTTTGATTATAAATATGTAATCAGCCATGTAGCATATTTGTTTAAGGATTGAATACAGAAACATTGGTTGATGTTACACTACTTTTATACATCTTAAATGGATAGATGTTATATGTGTTCTTCGTATTCCTTATAAAGTGAATGGATAATTTATTTCTCTATCATTGATAGTTGCATTACTTGAAAAGATGATATTGCTATGTTGTACTTATAAATAGTGATTAATCTTGATTATTAAAATAAAAGATCCTCTGCTCAGTTTTATACTGTGTACCTATGATAATAATATTGTTGACTGAGAATTATATCTCTCACTGGGACTTTTGTCTCACCCCATTGGTCCCAACATTTTTAGGTGTACGTGGACGAGGAGGTAGAGACCATGCTATAGAGGGAGGACAACAACAACATGGACAACAATAACAACTCAGGTTGAGTGTGCTGTCTGTCGTATCTTGTAGATAAGAAGTCCTATTTGTTATCTCTATACTCTCATGTCCTTGAGAGTTAGTACGTAATGGCTTTATAAATTATATGAGATTTTGGCTTGTATGCCTCTAGATTTTATGTTGCTTATGTATATGATTGGGCAAAGCAACTGGTATATGATATCCTCGAGATGAGATGGTACAATGTATGCACAATATGAACCATGATGTATATATTTCTTTGGTTCTTCCCTTAAGAGTTTCCTGCTAATGTATCTCTTTGCAAAATGGTTTTAATTTCTAGTGATTTTTGTTAATCCTCTGCTAATGGTTATTTCACATAATTATTGTGTGATTTGGCTATCAGTTTTGTATAGGTCATCACAAGTAAAGTCCCTTGACTTGGGATACCATAGTACACAATTTTGAGTTTTGGCTAAGTACATTAAAATTCTCTTAACAACTATAAGATGTAATTTTCTAGGATTTGATTGAAAGAAAGCACCCAAGCCAACACTAAAGATGATATCAGGTCTAGAGGAAGTTAAGTAAAGTAAAATTCGAATCATACCTCTATAGAGCTTCTCATCTACCTTTTCACATTCTTCATCTTTGTCAAGTTTAGCGGTGTTTGACATGGGTGTGTCCATCGGCTTGGTATTCTCCATTCCAAAGCATTTGAGTATTTCACTTGTATACTTGTCTTGGTAAATGAAGTTCCCATCTTTTGTTTGCTTAATTTGAAAGCCAAGGAAGAATGTGAGCTCATCCATCATACTCATCTCGAATTCACTCTGCACAAGATCACTAAATTGTTTGTAAAGATCAAGGTCAGTTCTGCCAAAAATGATATCATCAACATATATTTGTATGTTAAGAAAATTGTTAGAAGTGTACTTTAGAAATAAGGTAGAATCCACTTTGCCCATGATATACCCATGATCTAAAAAAAAGTTCTTTAATTTCTCATACCAACCTCTAGGTGCTTCTTTGAGTCCATAGAGAGCTTTTTGCAACAAATAAACATGGTTAGGTAAATTATCATGTTCAAAGCACGGAGCTTGTGCAACATACACTTCCTCCTCAATTGTACCATTCAAAAATACACTTCTAACATCCATTTGATACAGAAGAAAGTTTTTATAACTAGAAAAGGCAAGCAACATACAAATGGACTCAAGTCTAGCTATAGGTGCATATGTTTCATAAAAATATATACCTTCCTATTGATTGTAGCCTTGAGCCACTAACCTTGCTTTGGTTCTTACCACTTTTCCGCTTTCATAAAGCTTGTTATAGTAGACCCATTTGGTGCCAATGATCTTTCTATCACTTGATCTTAGCACTAGGGTCCAAACTTTGTTCTTTTCAAATTTCTCCAACTCTTGTTGCATATCTAGGATCCACTCAACATCTCTAAGAGCTTCCTTGACTTTCTTTGGCTCAAGTTGTGAGATGAAGGTGTTGTTGTCTTATTCTTTGTTGAATGCAGCCCGCGTCTTCACTCTGTCAAATGGATCACCTAAAATCATCTCTTTTGGATGATTCTTTGCAAACTGGGGGGTTGGATCCTTCTTCCCTTCATCCTTCTCTTCTTCTTGAGTGACCACCTCTTTTCCCTTTTGGGTGATGTTGAGATCTTTTAGAATAGGAATTACTTCTCCTGCAAGATCATCATTTGGAACAATATCTTTGGGAATTGAGGGGTTAGTATCAATAAATTTAACATTTATGGATTCTTATACTTCAGCAAGATCAACATTGAAAACTCTGTAAGCCTTGCTAGTAGTGTTATAGCCAAGAAAGAAAGCCTTATAGGATTTTAGATCAAACTTGTCGAGAGAATCTTTTATATTCAAAACAAAACAAGGACATTCAAAAACATGGAAATACTCCATAGAAGGCTTCCTACCATGCCATAGCTCATAGTGGATTTTCTTCAAAGAAGGATGAGTAAAAACCCAGTTTTGCATAAAACATGAGGTACTAACAGCTTCAGCCCAAAAATTCTTTAGAGTATCATACTATAGAAGCATGGTCCTAGACATATCCTGTAAAGACCTATTGTTCCTCTCTACAACCCCATTTTGTTGAGGTATTCGAGGTGAAGAGAAGTTGTGTGCATAATCAGATTCTTGACAAAAACATTCAAAAAGCTCATTTTCAAATTCTCCCCCATGATCACTATGGATGGAAATGATGCGACAAGAAGCTTCATTCTCAACTCATTTATAAAAGCTTGAGAAAACATCAAGTGTATCATTCCTAGAAATGAGAAAGAAGGTACAAGTATATCTAGAAAAATCATTGACAATAACAAGGCAATACTTGGAACCATGAAGTGATTGAGTTCTCATTGGTCCAAATAGATCATTGTGAAGAATCTCAAGAGCTCTCTTGGTACTAAGGACTCCTTTGGATTTGAAGGACGACTTGGTTTGCTTTCATTGGGTACAAGGTTGGCATTCCTCATCCTTTTCAAAATCCAATTTGGGAAGTCCCTTAACCAAGTCCATTTTTCTCAACTTCTTCAACTGATGCATATTTACATGAACAAGCTGAAGATGCCAAAGATAAATATCATTCGAGTTGACTATTATGCATCTACCAACAATAGTCTTAATAGATTCAAGAATGATAACATAAAGATTACCACTTATAGTTCCCTTATATATAACTTGGTAATCGTGGGAATCTAGAATTAAGAATTCAAAAGAATTAAATAACACAAGGTAACCATTATCACATAATTGACTAACACTAATTAAATTGTGATGTAGGCCATCCACAAAGAGAACATTCTTGATGCACTAGGATTCACCTACATCACCCTCACCTTTGAGTTTACCTTTCTTATTGTCCCCAAAGGTGATCAAACCTCCTTTCTTTATGGCAAAGTTGTTGAAATGGCTTATATCTCCTGTCATATGCTTACTGCTACCACTATCAACAATACATCTTCCTTTTTTCTACAAGAAAGGAGAATGTCAGTTCCCAACTTAAACTTTGGGATCCAGAGTTAGCTTGGGGACCCATTTCATCTTTGGGTTAGTCCCCTTATGCTTGTAATAACAATAAGTAGAGTAATTATCATCACATTTGTAATAAGTACAAACCATAGGATTCTTAGTGCTGAAAGACTCTCCTATAAAGAAAGAGGTCTCCTTGATCTTTTTCTTAACTTTGGCTTTGCTCTTTCCATTTTGTGCTCCCCCTTCCAATCCCAAACAACTACCACCACTTTGTTTGGTAGAGTGGTCAATGATTTCATTTAGGAAGTTCTTCCCTTTGAGGAATTTATGTAGGGATGCTATCAATCTATGGTTAGGATCATTTAGAGAAATAATGCTAGAAGATAAGCTAGCTATGTCATCCCTAGCATGAACTAGGTCAGCCTCAAGACAGAGGGCTTTAGTTAAATATGAATCCTTCTCAAGGGAAATGGAAGCAACATTAGAACTGGGCTATATATGTCTAGAAGTTAAATCATTTACTTGACCAAGTAACCTAGAATTTTCAAATTTAAGCATTTGGATTTCTTTAAGATAGACATTCTTTCATCTCTATGAGCATCAATAAGAAGCTTAAATTCAACATTTTCAGTTTTAATCATTTCAAGCACTTTTAGGCAATTTTGGTTTTCTTCCTTAAGATTTTCAATGTTCTTAAGGTAGATACCATTCTCAAATTCAACTCCATTGTATTTGAGCTCAAGATCAAGGCATTGCCCTTGCAAATTATCAATACTCTCAAGATTTGTTTTCTCATTCAGCTCAAGGATTTCAAGTTTAGCATATAGACCATTAATGATTTTTTCTAACTATTTTCTTTTAGATTTACATTTAGCAAAAGATGAATGGGTAGAGATAAGCATGTCAATAATATCCTCCTTGGATAACTCATGCAAAATCACCTCACTTACCTCACTTACCTCACTTAACTCACCAATTTCTTCACTAGTAGAGGCCATGAGTGCAAGGTGGCACTCTCCATCTTCTTCGGAGCTTGAGTTGTTGGAAGATGAAGCTTCCCAAGCTACATGAGCTGCATTCTTATGTCTTTTCTCCTTCTTGTCCTTCCTCTTGTACTTGATCTCTTTCTTGTACTCCTCTTCCTTCTTTGAGCTTCCCTTGTGGTGTGACTTTCTTGACTTGGAGCATTCACTCTTGTAGTGCCCATTTTGTACACACTTGTAGCATCTAGGAGTAGAAGAGGAGGAGGATTGCTTTCCCTTGATGTAATTTACTTCATTCTTACTTGGGACATCATCTTCACTACAAGAGGAAGGATAAGTCTAGAAAGCAAGTTGTTGATGAAGTATGACCACCTCCACTTTTTCTATGAAAGCACTATCTTTTATCTTCTTGGCTTCCTTCTCTTCTTGCTTGGCTTCTTCTTCTTGTTTGTCAAGCCTTCACTCATGGGCTTAGAGGTTGCCAATGAGCTCTTCGGTTGGGATGTCACCAAGGCTCCTCACTTCTTTAATGTAGGTGACCTTTGACCCCCATCTCTTTGGTAGATTCCTCAAGATCTTAGAGTTGATTATACCTCTATCCAAAGTGTTGCCCAATGCAACTAGTCCATTGATGATGAGATTGAGTCTTGAGTACATCTCTGCAATCCCTTCTTTCTTACCCATCTTGACATTATCTAGAATGTTGTTTAACATGTAGATCTTGGCCTCCTTGACTTTCTTTGTGCCTTCGTATGTGATGGAAAATTTGTCACAAATCTCATAGGTGGTGTCCCAAGAAGAGATCTAATTGAACTCCATTGGGGTAAGGGCTGCATAGAGGATGCTTATGGCTTTTGCATTGAGTTGGTCTTCCATGCATGCAGCTTCACTCCATGTTGTAACAACTCTGGTTGGCTCCTTACAAGGTGTGACCATCACCTTCCACATGACAAAGTTCATGCCTTGAATGTATAATTGCATACGCCTCTTCTAATAGAGGAAGTTTGTGCCATCAAAGACCGGAGGACACATGTAGAAGCCTCCCTCTAGGTTGAGAAAACCAAGTAGGTTGTCTCCCATCATCTCATCTCATGGGAGATTGATGGAGAAGATCATTAGCTCTAATTCCACTTGTTGGATCTAGGGTATTGAGTGTGGGGGGGGGTGAATGGAGCTTCAAAAATTCTTACAAGCTAAATTAGACCTTCAAATTATATCAAATTAAAACCAATAACTCAAGTGCAATTTGAAGTCCTAACTAACAAACATAGAAAGGATGAGATGAATTGATAGCAAGCACTTGACAAGGTCATGTAGAGTGGTTCCACTCTTCAAACTAGGAGAGAGTCAGTCCACTACCTAGAGAGGTCAGTCTCTAGGATTTTGTAAGTGATTTTCTATATATATTCACCAATAAGAGTTACAACACAAGACCATTAAAGGACTTACCCATCCAAGAACCAAGAGTCTTCCACCTTACCAAGGACTTACCCACTTTGCAAGAGTCTTTAGCCTTCTTCTAAGGTCTTAACCACTCTAGCACAAGTCTTCCGCCTTCAAGTACTTTTCTACTCTTCTTGGATCTTCAGCCTTTTCCTTCTCCTTCACCTCTTCTTCAACCTTGAAGAAGACTAGAAATAGCTCCACCTTCACTCAGAGTAGCTTGCTTCACCTTTGCTTCATGGGGGAAAGGGGTAGGGAAGATTGAGTACATGAGATCTTTACAAGAAAAAGGAAGTAGGTCTCTTACAACAGGCCTATATCACTCATAATTATGAAATGAAGTGTAAACTAGAGAGAGAAAGGGGCTCAGGGAGTTGCAACAAACTCAACTATAGCAAGGACTTAGAATAACATGAATGAGCAAATTTGGAATGAACTCTAAGGGTTCCTATTTATAGATGGGAGTGTTCCCTTGAGTGTGGGATCACTTAGGGTCAAAATATAGCATTTTTCCAAGATGCAACAGATCTATTTTCTCCCAAAATAATTCACCAACGGTTATTATCACTTTTTTTGCATTTTTCGTACAATACATTCAGTGAAGTTTCAATAAAGGTAACTCGACTGATCCACTAAAATAAAAAGCCAAATTTCAAACTATTAGTCGAGTTTGTTCTGGTAAACTTGACCGATGAGATAAAATTAGTTTTTCTCAGTGTGTCGATCGGTCGAGTTCTATGAGTGTGCAACTCAACTGATGTGTCATCTTCAGAAAATCCATCATAAGATTGCTCGAGTTTCCAACTCAACCGATGAACAGGCTATGACAAATTTTCTAAATTGACATTTGAGTTATTGGACCTTGGAATTAAGTGTCCCTGATTTTTTCTCATCTTAGTTACAAGTCATATCATCAATACAAGTGATTACAACAATCATCTAAGGTCATTTGGAGTGGTTTTCCAAATTACACACTTGCATTGCATTTGACTTGAACAAGCTAGGGCTTGTATAATTTAATCCTTTTCATGTATCTAAAACCTGAAATCAATCTTGAATAAACATATTAGATATATAGGAATGGAATGGTTAAGTCATTATCAAAATATGGGCAATGTATAACTCTCAAGTCAACATTACCTTGATACAAGTATATGCAAAATGGTTACGAGGTAATATATATAAAACAAAATCATATATGGTAATGGCCTTGAATTTGTTTGATGACGTGTATATAACACTTGTAGAAGTGATATGAAATTAGAGATAGTCATATGAGAAATCTCATATGGGAATTGAGAAAGCTTCCTAAAAGATCTAGTTATTCCTCGACAACCACAAGTACCAATAGGTTGAAAGTTAAATAAACACACTTCTTTACTGATTGCAAGTTGACACACAACCATTGATGTAGTGGTAGACTAAAAAAGTGAGTAACATGAGTTTGTATCTTCATCATTGTCCAAATTTGTTTTACTAGAGGACAATCACGAAGAGTGTGCAATTTAGTCTCCTGAGGTTGATTGCATAATTCACAGACATGATCATCTATACAATACTGCATGTATCATTGAAAATAAGTCATCAGAGTTTCGTGACCAATTAACCAAAGAATGGTCTTATACTTTGCTAGTAACCTTGTTACAAATATAAGGTTGTAGTTTCATTCTTCCTATACATACCATTGATATTAGATGGGATGTATGTGTAGAAAAATGACCAACAACAATAGGCATGTAGCACCTTCGACTTGTAAGATATTTTTCATAATTTGGATAGGAAAATATGTTTGAATGAAGAGAATGTTCCAGTTGCCTTGCAAGGTCACCATTGATTTAACAGATAATGTTTTAAGACCATGTAGAGCTAGAGTAACAATTTTAACAAGTAAAGTAGGTTCTACTAGGACCCATGGGTCGTCCCCTATGTTTGTAGTAGCACCACGACATATGATTTTATGACTATGATACTATATCAAAGTTTTCAATGAGTATACACTTCAGAATGGGGTAGTCTAATTTTTTTAGCAATAACATAAGATTTATATTTCACGCACACTACATGGTTTCCATACTAATGTTCCAAGTGATTTCATCAAAAGTGCATGGTTACTTTCCTTCACAAATGGGATGTTGAGGCCGCCATCAACATTATTTATAATAGGATGATAGCATGCTACTATTAAGAAGGAAGATTGTCCCTTAGGCCGTCTCTAAATAAAACACCAAATTATCTTGTCAACGTTTCGACAAACTAAAGCCATAAGAGGGATAGTCTGCATACAAAATATCTAAATAGTAGATATGACTAACTTGGCAAGTCATATCCTACAAGACAGGAATAAGTTCTTTGCTTCCTAGGTTGTTACACATTGATAAATATATTCCAGTTAAAGATGACGAGTGTTCGGTTTAAGATGTCCAGATAATAGAGTAACTCCAACAGAATGACCTAAGTCATAAATCTGTTGAAACCCTAAAATCTATATAAGTGAGACTCGCATAGCCCATGGCACTATTTTTGAGAAAATCGTCTATGATTTGTCAATTGGTATTTTCTAGTCCAGTAGCTTGTTTGAATAAATGAAAACATTGCATCACATTCAATATTTGTTCCCCATTAGCCCTGGAAAATATAAACAGGTTGTCTACAAATGTTGCACGGGAAACCATAGGTCCTTATGATTGAACTTAATCAGTGACCAAGATCCATCGTCAACCTTAGGAATTATTATATTTCTCAATCGATTCAATCAAAGAACAAAGATGTAAGGGGACAATGGGTTTACTTGCCTTTGTCCCCTTTCAACTTTGAATCCATATAATTGTTCTCCATTCAATAGGATTTTAATGGATCCTCCTGATATAGGATTTACAATTTGGTTAGTTGTTGAAGTAAGAAAACTAGCCTTGTTGATAGTATCTAAGATAAATGACCATTGTAAAGTGGCATAGGCCTTAGCTAAATAAATTTTAATTTCCATGGTAGGAGTTGGGCCGAGGCTCTCATATTGTGGAAAATTTCTTGGACAAGTATATGTTATCCAAAATTGTTCTCCTAGGGATGAATGCAGTTTGAGCATCATGTATCTAGCAATTCATGCATGGTTTTGGCCTCTCAACAATGAATTCTGAAATTAATTTTAGGTAGGTGTTGATGAGAGAGATTGGTCGCAAATGGTTACAAATAGATGGATGATTCTTTTGGAGAATTAGACCAATTTTACATTACATAAATGATGACACTAAGGTAGACCCAATAATGCACTGTGAACTATATGCATTATTGAGTGCTTGTCAATATCCTGATGAGAGAGTAGATATTCAGAAGATACACTATCAGGGCCAAACGCTTTATGTCTCCCATGTGTTGTAAACATGTGAGTGTCTCTTGTTCATATGGAAGTTCTATAAGGTAGGTAGCAAGAATACTAGGAATCAGACTGATGGCAGATGACATCAAGTTTATAACAAGGTTACATGCTTGAGTAGAAACTCCTATGACTCCTTCACTTACAGATTCGTTAGCACATGGATGTGGATTGTCCCAAATAATCTCTATTGAACAATACCTACAATTGTGTCCCATATCTCTACAAAGACTGCATAGAGATGGATGTATCTCATACTCCACCTTGTACTCTGTTCCATTAATAATAATTTCTAGAAGAATAAATTTCTTTGAATCAAATTACACTACAATCCAAGCAAACTAACTCCTTGTACGTTGGAATATGTGTTCATCAAGATGGATCAATTTTCCTAACACCATGCCAATTTTTTCAAAGAGTACCGTGTTGTACAAATATAACAACAAATAATAACTATGGCCTGAGTGATCATTATAGGAGACAAACTAGAAAATGCCAAAAAAGAATTTGTCCATTGTGAAACAATGAGGCTACTCCCAAATGTTTCCCATGGTCCTTTGGTCAAAGCATTTGGGAAATCTTGTTCATAATTGAATTTTACAACATAATTATTCATTCTTGATCCAAATAATTTCCATATGGCTATTAGATGCCAGATGATTCGTATTCTGTCACACAAGGTCATATATCTGATGGATTGAACTATAAGCATAACCACAATTGTGTGCCTAAATTGGAACATGAAGAAGAGTGTATCCCTCTTGAGCAATATGGAGTTTGTCAAATACCTTTTTTATTGACAATAGAGATATGATCATGGTCTGATATAGTCTTAGTGTCTGTATCCACAAAACTAATAGATCCCGTGGCACAAGAATCATCAGTTATGATCATGTAAGACAAAAATGGGTGATAAAAAAATGTGAGAACCTTTGGGTCCACTCAATATTGGAAATGTAGAAGGACCACAAGTATCCATATTTTGTATCATGAGAAAAAAATATCACCAGAATCTATCATTGATTGCACACCTTCACTTTCAATATCCAGACTTGTCGCAACTAGCTTCTCACCACCATGAGTGTTGGAGTATATGAGGTTCAAACCTAATTCTTTAATTGTCATGGATAACTGCACAGATGGAGGGTCACCATCATTCCCCAAGAAACCCCTTCCTTCATGGCCATGGTTGTCGTGGTGGTAGTAACTGCCTTAACCTCCTTGATGGGATGCCATATCCCTCAGTGCAGTGTCAGTTGCATTCTCCATGACACTTTTTGGTGCAAGTTATTGGTATACAAAATTGGATACTCAAGTTTTAAATTCTGGTAATTTTCTCACAGTTGAAATAAAATTTTGTAGGATGTTTATATATCAATGAAACTAAGTATTTTTTTAAATACTTTTTTATTTCTCTAATAAGAACATATGCCTTTAGTTCATTTTTGTTATATGTATGTTGTAATAGAGATATAAACTACTTTATCTACATAAAAATGTACTTTAATAGAGTTGACATGTACTACATATATAAAAGTGGAGGTATTTTGTGTAGAGAGAGAACTACTTTACAATTTTTTCACATCAAATATTGTACTTCTTATGGTACTATAACATATATGCATACATTGGATAAAGTGACAATAATCCATTTTGCGTTGCAATTATGTATAGACTATTCAGTTGTGAGGTACTTTTTTCTTAGTTTGCAAAACTTTTGATATGATGTGATGGTCTTTTGTATATATGTGAAGTACTTTCAAAAGTATCTAGTACTGTTTTGTAGAAATATAAAGTAGGCACATTCTTAAAAGAAAAAATGACGTCAAATATATTTTTTAATACCCACACATTATATGATTCTATGGGTTTAAAAGTACTAAATTTTGAAGATAATTACTTGAAATAGAAATTGAAATACTATAGAGACAAACACAAGTACCCAAAAATATTTATTCCTCTAGAAAAAAACTAGAACGCTCGTACAAGGACAATGACTTTATATAATAACTCAGACATGAAGGCTAATTCAAAATTTGTAGATTGGAATCAAATTTGTCGCATTTATTATTGTTTTGTATTATTCATAATGTAACACACAACATGTATGATTAAAAAATAGATTATATTAGAGCGTGTAAATTTGAAAATTATAAATTCAATTTTCTAACAATAAATGTCATTAATGTCACATACAACAATAATTGGGTTGACACATGTCTGCACTAATGTGTGCTTTAATGGATAGATGCGATCTTGCGTGTAATGTTTTATTTTTTATGAGAAAATATAAAAATGAAATTTGTAAAGAAAACACATACATCCTATATATGTGGATGCGTACACGCACACACATGGTTGTAGCTATTGGGTACTCCTAATCTTCCACTCCCATAGAAAGAGTGGTAGAGACTACATCTGATTTAGGCTCCCTTCCCACTATCATATTAGAGCTTCTTCCTATTTATATTTGGATAACATAGAGGATCCATATATAGCTAAACCTACCATCCTGCTACTAGCAATGTACTCATCATGAGGCATTCTACCACCTGCAGTGCTATCACATCAATGAGATCCCATGAGGCACTGATACTTGCATTAGTGTGACACCTATAGTGCTATGGAATCTTATACTCTTTATATTTTCTATTAATTCAAGATATTTAATGAGTCATCACAATATTAAATAACTTAAATAACATAAAAAATTGCATGCCTAAAGTGCCTATACTCAATTATATTTTTGTTTTGGAAAATAGCACAAAATTTTCAATCAATATGTCTAGAAAAATAGGTAGGAAAAATGCCAATTCTATTGTCCATTTTGACTAATGTGAGAATTATTTTCCAAAAGGTGTTTATAGTAATATTTTATATGAAGTGTGACATAATGATTTTTCCCATTTTATCATTTTGGGTTATGATCGCATCTATCCATTAAAGCTCTTGCATAACAAAAATTTCCAAAGAGGTTTTTGGGGAGTCTAAAGGTTGTGGACCTCCACAGAAGGAGACTTGGTGGTGGAATGATGAAGTACAAAAGGCTATTAAACTGAAAAGGGAGATCTATAGGAGCTTGCCCAAATCTGGAGATGATGCAACGTTCCAAAGATACAAGCAAGCAAAGAAAGAAGCTAAAAAGGTGGTTCGGGAGGCAAGGTCTAGATACTTTGATGATATGTATAAGAAGATGGATACTAGAGAAGGGGAAAAAGATATATATAAAATGTCTCATATAAGAGAAAGGAAAGGAAGAGACTTGAGTAAAGTAAAATGCATAAAGAATGAAGATGGTAGAGTATTGGTGAAGGATGATGATATAAAAAACCAGTGGAGAAATTACTTCCATAAGCTTTTCAATGGAGATACTGCATATAATGTTAGCGACTCGAGTGACATGAATACAAGAGATATCATTTACACACGACGAGTTTCACCATTTGAGGTCAAGAATGCTTTGAAAAAGATGAAAATGAGAAAGGCATGCAGACCAGACAATATTTCGATTGATGTATGGAAGAGTATGGGGGATGAGGGAGTTACATGGTTAACAAATGTCTTTAACAAGATCATGAAGACCAAGAAGATGCCGAATGAGTGGAGAAATAGTATTATAGTCCCAATCTACAAGAAGAAAGGTGACATTCAGAGCTGTACAAACTATAGAGGTATCAAGCTGATGAGTCACACGATGAAGCTTTGGGAGAGGATTATTGAGCAAAGGTTAAGATCTATAACGCAGGTATCAAACAACCAATTTGGTTTCATGCCTGGAAGATCAACAACAGATGCTATTTTTCTGATAAGGAGGCTTATGGAGAAGTATAGACAAATCAAAAGAGATCTTCATATGGTGTTTATCGATCTAGAGAAGGCTTATGATCGAGTACCCAGAGAAGTGTTATGGATGGTTTTGAAGAAAAAGGGTGTGCCTATCCAATACATTGACTTGATCAAAGACATGTATGATAGCTCTACTGCAAGTGTCAAGACTCCTGGAGGAGAGACACCAACTTTTCCTATTACAGTTGGGGTACACCAAGGATCCACACTCAACCCATATCTATTCATTCTGGTTATGGATGAGTTAACAAAGAATGTTCAGGATGATATTCCTTGGTGTATGTTATTTGCTGATGATATTGTTTTGATTGACGAAACAAAAGATGGATTAAATGATAAAGTTGAATGTTGGAGAAAGGCATTGGAATCAAATGGTTTGATGATTAGCAGGAGCAAAACTGAGTATATGCATTGCAATTTCAGCCAATCTCACAGTGTGAATGATGGAGCCAAGTTGGACGGAGTAGATATACCAAAATGTGACAAATTTCGTTACTTAGGTTCTATTATTCAAATAGACGGGGATGTCTAAAATGATGTTTGTCACCGGATCACTGCAGGATGGTTGAAATGGAGGAGTGCAACTGGAGTTTTATGCGATCAAAAGACCCCTCTCAGGTTAAAAAGTAAGTTTTATAGAACAACTATACAACCAGCCATGCTCTATGGGAGTGAATTTTGGGCGGTGAAGAAACAAGGTCTCAACAAGATGAACGTGGCTGAAATGCGTATGATGAGATGGATGTGTAGGAAGACAAGAAAATATTATTTGAGAAATGACTATATAAGGAATAAAGTGGGGGTGGCGAGCATTGAAGACAAGTTGCGTGAGGGCCGACTCAGATGGTACGGACATGTGCAACACAGACCTACTAGTGTGCCTATATGAAGCAATGCTATTGATCCAAACACTATAAATAGAAGAAGAGGAAGGCCTAAATTAACATGGGATGAGCTTATAAAGAGAGATTTTGAATCTCTACATCTCAATCAGAATATGGCCCATGATAGAGCTGAATGGAAACGAAGGATCCATGTAGCCAACCCCAACATAGTTGGGATTGAGCCTTAGATGATGATGATGATGATGATATCATTTTGGGTTATGCTAAAGTATGATATAAACACCAAGTTCAATCCTTGTTATTGTACTATTTTTGAAGAATAATCATAATTTCAAGATATATTCAAAAGTAGTAAATACTAATATAGTGCTTAGATATTGAAAATAATGATATTTCTTATCCTTTAAGGTTTTATATGAGAATTTCATTAGTAAAACTAAGTGTTTGTGTGTGATTTTCAGATTCTTGAGTTTTTGCTTCATCTATGAAGAATGTGGTTGGATTGGAGAAGCCTCACAATTGACTCGTTAAAGTCCAATTTAGGAGAAACTTTCTAAAACCTCACATTGGATCCCTAAAGTCCAATGTAGGAGAAATGTTTTGGAAGAATGTTTTAGATAGCTCCAAGGGTTGGGATTTTATTGACATCTTAAGGGATCACTATGACTTGATTCTTGGTTCACATGACCATTGGTTAGTGAAGATCACTTGGGTTCCTCCAAGCGGCTTTCACAAGGGCTTGAGAATGAGTATTGTTGTTGTGGGGCATATTCATAGGATGTGAATAACATCAGATTGGTAGGTTTCTCTCTCTTTGTCCAAGAGCAGGTTCCTGTGTATGGTAATCCACATGGAGACTAGTTGAGTGGTAGTAGTGTTAGACACTAAAATTTGATACTAAGTATAATATTGAGCTATATTACATGATCCCCACCTCTTGAAAATCTTATTTCTTGCTACAATTTTCTTGAATTCTATGTGAAAACTCTTGACTTTTGTGCACAAAATGACATCCTTGATGATATTTCCAGATCTAATCAGATCAAGACTCAATTTGGATTAGGCTGGTGTAATTGAAAATATTGGACTTAGAATTATTTACAGAAATAATTTGGAATATTAGGAAGTTCAATTTAAAATAATTACTGGAAATTAAAAAATTTGGATATTTGGATGGTAAAGGTGATGTATTACATTCTAAAAACTTCATAGTATACACTAAGGAATTGTGGTTAATTTAGTAGATTACTTGGATGTAAACTTTGAAGCTAGATACATAATGAGATAAGAAAAAGGTTAGTACTAAATATGTTTTGTAAAATGATAGAGAACCTACCAAAGAGGGAGGCAGACCACATCACCTCACTCAAAACCATTGTTAGATTGTTTACACAAAGGAAGGTTGACCTTGGTATCATTCCCTACAGGGAATGAAACAGGCGTAGACCCTTCCCATACAACTTGTTGTCAAATCCCTATATTGGTGGCACACAAGTTCTAAGCCCTATTACTAACCATTCATCAAGTTTCCTCCCACCACCAATAATGTGTCTACTCTCAACTGAGAAAATTCTAGTGAAGCCATTAATGGACATCACTCTTCCTCATGACTACCTAAACCTCCATTAGCATCATTAATGTCCCCTAAAACTCTAAAAGGAGACCCCTCTCACCCTACATAATCCTTGATTAGATGGATCTATAAGTCAGCTAAGATGAATACCTATAACAAAATGGCACCATCGGTGGATACCCAAACTCCTTAGTGTAAGCCAGTTCTCTAAAGCACGTCCCTTTGTCTCATCTTACACCTCCACTTAAATAAATCAACAAGACAACATTTCTGTGAATCACATATCTCCTTATAACTTCGATCATCATCAGGATCATTGATCGTGTCTCGAGAGGGTGGTCGAACTTTAAATTTATAACCCAAAACCTTCAAGGACCCCCACAACTATATTAAGGGGTCGAAGTAGATATATGGGGTCGTACACAGGGGTGTGGAGACATTTAGGATGCTTAAGATCTCACTCTTAAGTCAGATAAGCCAATATGATAGTCGATAAAACTATGTAGCTAGAACTAGTCTAGTAGGTTGTCACAAAATAAAACAAAACAAAGAAAAGAAAATAAATAGAGTCAGTAGGATTCTACTAATCAGATAGAAGGAGTTCCTGGCTATGTAACCACAAGTTGGACAGTCTATGCACCCGTTCTCAGGAAAGGACAACCCTCAGACACCCCAGCAAGCAACCTACATCTAAACATAGTACATACTATGGTGCATGTTCTGATGGGGTCATCCCATTCACTTCCGAGCAATTTGACTAAAACCCATCAATGACATGAAACCTATCTTAAGAATGACAAATCAACACCTTAGGATATTCTAGATACCCTCTCAGGTCTAGAATATTCTGAGATGCTAGGAACAGGTGTGATCTGGGCAGAACCAGGTAGTGGGCCCGACCGTGCCCAGGTCTATGGTTCTGCACAGATCACCTTGAACTGTCCTCCTTTCAAATTCCGATCCAAACCACCCTCTCTTATCTATTTCTTCAATGAATCACATGCTATATGTAGAAATATAAGTTCAAGCAAGAAAGAGATCAACCAAACCAGCAATCATAACCAGAAAGAGAAGATAGAACAAAAAAAATACTAGATCTGAAATAAAACTACCTGCTTAAGGTAAAAGTGCATAAACATGCCCAAAATGGGCTACATAGCCAAAAAGGAGATCAAGTAGCCATGGACAAGCATAGTTGTCACCGAACAAAGATGGAAGAATATTTTTTGTACAGAAATAAAGGAGAACAGTATAAGAAAGGAGAAGAAGAAGAAGAGATTTCACCCATAGAGGAGAGGTGTCTCTCTCTCCTTAGCCTCTATATGGATCATATCTCATCTTTGGGTCATCCGCCTTGGTATTCTGGACTCCTTGGCCTCCTTTCTCTTTGATTCTGCCCCAAACAATAGCTTGGTGGGTGTATCGAGGTGGAAGATGACTGGGAATGTTAGGATATGGGTGAATGGTGGTGGAAAATAATGGTAGATGGAAGCAAACTGGAGGAATGGATGTAGGATGTGCACTTTGGCCTTTTATGACCTTGGAACTCTCCCATGGGGCTATGGTAACCAATAATGTGTGGAATTAGAAAAATCTCTAATTTTGGAACCCCTCTCTAGGTCATGAGGGGTGAATATATATAGGTGAAGGCAGAAGATGGTCGCGGTTGTTGACTCAGTCGTGGCCCGACCATGTCGGACTGGGCACAGTCATGCCGAGGGATGCAGTTGATATAGACATCATAGTTGAGGCATATCCCATGGTCGAGACCAATGCCTCGATCGAGGTGGGTCGTGCCGTAGTCACGGTGGTCGGGCCACGGTTGTGGCCTCATCCTGACAGTGACAAGCCTCAACCTGGTCGTGGTGAGTGTCAGTCGACACTACATCTTGGCCGTGATCGTGACATCCTCCTTGGCCACTGTTGCGGCATCATAGACCAAACCCACCCCCATGGGGGGGGTATTACTGGTGGTCGAGTGGCATGTGTCGATGAACCTTCTGATTGACGAGGATGCATTTTGATAAAGGATCGGCCATCAAAAATAGGGTCCAAGATATCAAAAGTTTCTTGGGTCCACTAGTCAGTTAGCAAGACCATTGTCTCCTAAGATGATGCACACAGTGCGATGCTTAGTCCACCGCGGTAGCGACGTATGGAAGTCTAGTTGCCGCAAAAACCATGTTTTGGGGAGAAATCTTGGAGTAGATGTCTTTTCAGGTTCGGTGCCTACAAGTCCCAAAATTGGCTAGTTGAGAAACTTTAACTGTGAAAAGATATAAAATACTAAAAGATAAGGATCTAGGGTTATTTCAGGCATATTAAGGCTATAATGACACAAAATCATAAATACATGCTTAGCATAAATACCCAAATTTGGGTGGCAACCACCCCAAGATTAAACCTTTGCTTGTAATCAAGCAAGACTGTGCTCAAAGAACGAAAAGATAACATCGAAATTAAGTTTGGCGATAAATGCTAAGGTTAAGAAAAATAATTTAAAGCATCAATTCTCTTGAACCATCCAGTTACAGAACTAACCCCCACTAATCGAGCACAATCTTACAAAAGTAAGATCAAAGAGTGTCCAAGCAAGATTAAGTGAATTCACTGCAACTTGTCAATACTCATGAGGGTTTGAATCATAATTATAAAATATAAAAGAATTGTCACCTAGGTGATCACGCGGGTGATGAGCAGTGAGCCATCATCATGTATTCATGTAGACCAATCGAGAACAACACACCTCCCACTCATTCATGTCCTAAGAAGCAACACAAGAAAAAAGACTCTAATGACTTCTGAGGATCCCGATCTGCATCAGGTTGGTCCATGTAGTGAGCAACAGTCCCTACTGTCCAAGCCAGTTGGCCCAAAGAAGTGAGACATACTCCTCGTACTACGTTCGAAAAAACCTTGATACTCTGATGATCTCATAGGTCTCCTAGGGGTTCCTAGTAACTCTCTAATGAGCCTTAGGGAGGCACTACCAGGCATGACATACCTGTGTTCATGAGCGCAGTTATACACCAGTTGGGCACCATCCTCAACTCTCCTAAAAAAGAAAACAACACTAATTTATTCACACTCAGGATTTTATTCTCCGCATTCTATTTTATAGGCTTGGGTGAGAACTATTTTGATATTTTTGGGATTTTGTGGGCGGCCAAGCCTCTTTTGCAAATTTTTTTCATCTTTTTGACACAATCTAAGGTGAGAGGGTGCGCAGACCATCAAGGAAAAATACTTCAACTTGATTACAGCTCAAAACTCAACCTTATCTGCTTGATACCTATGTGAAAAGATAGTAATTATCATTCAAGGGTCCTTAGAGTAAATGCAAGTTCATAAAAAACATAGCTTGGAGTTTTGATCAAACTATAGCTCTTTCCAACAATCCTATATCTTGGACTTGTCGTTCACAACATAGATCAAGGGAATAATGTTTTAAGATATGAAAAAGGTGCATAACCTTAGATTTATTACCAAACTTAAGGAAAGAGTCAATGAGCAAGTCAAGCTAAAGATCAAGAAGTTTAAGATCAAAATTTTGCATTTAACATAAAGATAAGCATTTAAGTATGAGATTCACATCACATAACCTTAATTTCAAAGCTACAAATTACAAAACAAAGTATTACAAAGCTGAAAATTTATGCTAAATGCAAGGAATCATAGAAGATAAACATGCATACATGCAATGAAAGAAATAAAAGGGAAAGGCATAAGATAGAGGGCGGTACACCCTGCCACCCCAAGCATAAAATATTTGCTCATCCGCGAGGAGATCTCAAACTCTGGATGGTGTGGAAGGCAGCTGATACTAGTAGTCTATTTATATACTGGTTCTGATCGTTGATGTCGCCTGGTGGGTTCTCATAGTCCTGGTGCATTCCCTACTAGAAGTGGAATGACTGTCTGAAGTCCTGGGTCAGCTGGTAGAAAGGCTGGAAGGGCTGCTGAAATGGCTGTTGAAAAGTCAGAGGAGATGGTGGAGGGAAGGCTGTATCGAATCTTTTTCTGAGGTACTGCACATCCTGCTCCAGCGCATCAAACCATCTATTGGACTCAGCCATGAAATCAGTCATAAACTCATAAAGGTGCCCCAAGTTGAGATTTGGGGCATATTGCTCCTACTGAGCAGATTGTTGGTAATCTGTTGAAGGCATCTCTGTGTAGGGACCTCCCTGATATGGGATGCCATGGAAGGTTGCCCCTATCCACTATCTGGCCTCCTGAGTCTTTGGTACTAGTGGTGTTGAAGAAGATGCTCATGTAGTCCCGCATGCCTGGCAAACATTGCCTTGAGCGTCCAATAGAGAGACGTCTATCAGTATGGTCTGATATGTGAACTTTGTATTTGCTGACAGTAGTATTATGTGTCTGCCGTGACCAAAGATATAAAGATATCATGTGCTACTCTGTTTGATCACCCATGAGTGAATTAAGTGATCCAATTCCAACTTGGACCACTCAGCCATTTCCTACATAAGTGCCAAATGTCCATCTCCAATCCCAAGATGGCACACCATGAAAGTGATGATGCCCGCCATTGGCATGAATTAGACCTGCTTCTTGAAAGAGTTGTGAAAGTGGCAGATGATGAAGTTCCCCACACTCACTTTTCTTCCTATTGCTGCACACCACAAAATGTAGAGGTCTACTGAATTGAGCGCCCCTTGATTGTCCTGCTTTCCCAATACAAAATTCACAATCATCCGATGCAGATAATGAAGTGTCGGGTTGTGGATGTGTGAAGCTTTGACAGCTCTAGAAACGTATTTATCTCCTCATGTAAGCATCTTCCATGCCTGAGTAGCGTCAAAATCATTATCCCCTATCTCCAGCCAGCCCCTGGACATCTCGGTGTAGTCCTCAGCAGAGCGTGACAACCAACTATTGAGGTGATCCTAAGTGACTTGGCGGCTCTGATTTAGCAGGAAAAAATGCATGACAATGTGCTGGTGGTCCTTAGGGGTCTCAAGCATAGCATAGATATCGTAGGTGAGTCTATAATAAGCATCACACTACTTGTAAGAAAGAATGTCTAGGCCAATTGCTACAAGATATATGTTGACATGTGCTTGTATCCCTAGGGTCGGCATACCGTGGGCCTACCTGTCTGTGCTTGTCTTTAATTAAGTCATCCAATTGCTACTTTTGCTTCATATTTTTTAATAGGGGAGAAGGGAGGGAGCTTTGGTTGACACCTTTAGGAGTAGGGTAGTGTCTGCTCCCTTGAACTGAATCGTACGATTAAGTTGACCGACATAAAGACATCAACCGTTCTGCTAATTCTCGATGTTGGTCCCCTCCAGATGAATCTCTGTGTGCCACTGCTACTGACGGGCCCTCTTGATGGAATATCGAAGTATGGAGCTCACCATCGTGGTGTTCTCTCGACTGTCTCTCACTTGAGACTTCCTTCAATGAATCACCATTGTAGGTCTCCATTGGAGTGGCGTACACATGGTGGTAGTTTAAATCGGTCTCGTACAACCCAAACTCTGCTGAAGCAGAATGCATGGTTTCAGCTTCATACACTAGGTTCGTAGTTTGTGTGGAGCGGGGTGGATATCGACTCTCATGCTCTGCCGGTGATAAGGAACTTCCTTCCCCTTTCTTCTGCAACACTATCTTCTTCAACTTCTTGAAGCTATTTCTAATCGCATCCATGGTGTTGATTACTGGTGCTGATTTTTGTTTCAATCTGGCCAGGCACGAACGTGCTGAGGTGGACACAATCGGGAAGGGTAAACTGTAACATCCCAGGATTTGAGGCCTCGGATATAATGATCTTAAAAGGAATGATTGGACTACCCATATCACCAAGGTGCACCTCCTTTTCCGGGAGCCCATCACTAAGAACTCCATAGTTAAGCGTGCTCAGCTTGGAGTAGTACTAGGATGGGTGACCTGTCGGGAAGTTGATCATGGCATGCGCGTCAGTGAAGACAAAGTGCGCAGTTAAGGCTAGTGGTGGTCTGTGGGGCCAGTCGTCATTCCTGAAACTCTACTAGAGCCTTGGGCAGTGGGCCCGATTGTTACAAATGGTATCAGAGCCATAACCCCTCCAGTAGGTGGGGCCCACATGGGCATGTGACTGCCAGTTTTGAGTCGTGTAGTCTAGGCATGTAGGAAAGAGTTGTCCATGGTAGAAGTAGCCGCCCTTGCGCTGGTAGCCGTGGACAGGAGTTGGGTGTCCATGGGCCATTGTGGGTCTGCACTGAAATGGGGTCAGATTATGAGGCCATATAGTTGATCTTTGACGAGGACGTCAAGAGTCTAAGTGGGGGAAATTGTAACATCCCAGGATTTGAGGCCTTAGATATAATGATCTTAAAAGGAATGATTAGACTACCCATATCACCAAGGTGGACCTCCTTTTCTGGGAGCCCATCACTAAGAACTCCATAGTTAAGCGTGCTCATCTTGGAGTAGTACTGGGATGGGTGACCTGTCGGGAAGTTGATCCTGGCATGCGCGTGAGTGAGGACAAAACACGCAGTTAAGGATAGTGGTGGTTTGTGGGGCCATCCATTATTCCTGAAACTCTACTAGAGCCATGGGCAGTGGGCCCACTTGTTACATAAACTCAATGCTACCGCGGGGTCAATAGGTGTACATGGTAGGCAAAGAGAGCGGCTGCGTGCGGTGGTTGCAAAGACTTCAGTGGTGGTTGCGGTTGTGGTGGGCGGTTTATAGAGGAGATGACGGTCTGACGGGGTCCTGCTTTTGCTGACACTATGCACGGTCGTGCCGGGCGAGTTGGAGAGAGCGTCTTAGGCGGAGAAAGTTGTGGTGGTTGATGTTGTAGCTATTGCTATTGCGGCCATTGTGGCTACAACAATTGCTTCCAGTCTACTAGCAGGTGGGGGAAACAAAGAATAGATGGGAAACGGGTGGGGAGGCGTAAGGGCTTTGCGGGAGAGGAGAGAACTCGGGCGATGGGTGTGGGAAAAGAAGGCTCAGCCTAGGGATATTTATAGGATGGGCACATACGTTCCCCTCGACGCGACTGTGTCAGGATGGGCACAGTCGTACCAAGGTGATGAGAAAGGTGGTCCAATGACGTCAAGAGTCTAAGTGGGGGAAATTGTAACATCCCAGGATTTGAGGCCTCAGATATAATGATCTTAAAAGGAATGATTAGACTACCCATATCACCAAGGTGGACCTCCTTTTCTGGGAGCCCATCACTAAGAACTCCATAGTTAAGCGTGCTCATCTTGGAGTAGTACTAGGATGGGTGACCTGTCGGGAAGTTGATCATGGCATGCACGTGAGTGAGGACAAAACACGCAGTTAAGGCTAGTGGTGGTTTGTGGGGCCAGCCATTATTCCTGAAACTCTACTAGAGCCATGGGCAGTGGGCCCACTTGTTACATAAACTCAATGCTACCGCGGGGTCAATAGGTGTACATGGTAGGCAAAGAGAGCGGCTGTGTGGGGTGGTTGCAAAGACTTCAGTGGTGGTTGTGGTTGCGGGGGGCGGTTTATAGAGGAGATGATGGTCTGACGGGGTCCTGCTTTTGCTGACACTATGCACGGTCGTGCCGGGCGAGTTGGAGAGAGCGTCTTAGGCAGAGAAAGTTGTGGTGGTTGATGTTGTAGCTATTGCTATTGCGGCCATTGTGGCTACAACAATTGCTTCCAGTCTACTAGCAGGTGGGGAAACAAAGAATAGATGGGAAACGGGTGGGGAGGCGTAAGGGCTTTGCGGGAGAGGAGAGAACTCGGGCGATGGGTGTGGGAAAAGAAGGCTCAGCCTAGGGATATTTATAGGATGGGCACATACGTTCCCCTCGACCCGACTGTGTCAGGATGGGCACAGTCGTACCAAGGTGATGAGAAAGGTGGTCCAATGACGGAAATTGCAATCAAAGGTGGGAAAATTTGGTCAAAGCGTAAAAGTCGATTAAAAAGGCAGAAAAATCAGAGACAAACTGACACATTAGTCAGTCAAGCCGACAATATTGTCGGGTTGACAAACTTTTGACCATTAACCAAAGACTACATGTAAAAAATGATTTTTCACGTAATGCAGGAGCCGACATGGTCGTACGCAGCTGGGCATGTTCGTGCCGAGATGAGAAATTCAAAAAAAACAAGTTTCTCACAATTGCCTGAAAAATGAGTAATTTGGACAAAAAACATAAGAGCGACCTGACCATGCTGGCCTGGCACGACTGTGCTGAGGCTGGCCCGGACAGGCTTAGGTCTCAGATAATCTAGATTTAAGTGGAAAAATGAGGGTGTAAGGTGTTGAAAATAGCGTCAGAATCAAACACCGCAGGAGAACAACAAGATATACCAAATAACCTCTTTTAAAAGATAGACCAATAAGCACCTGTCAGGGTGAAAAGGGGAGGAATGAATGCAATAAAGAGTAAAAGAAACATAGATTATGCAAAAGAAACTAAATTTAAATAGTTAGAGGAAAGAAAATACTTGTATTGACTTTATTATGCTAAAATTTAAAATTTAAAATTGAAGAGAAATTGTGTAGGTAATAGGAGGTGGCTTTCCTACAACTCCTACACTTAGATCCCAAATATGTAGTTTCGAGGTACATGCTACCAGTGTCTCTCCCATCGAACCCTCCATAAAGGAGTATAATAGGTAGAGATGTGGGCCCTCCCGAGTCTTAAGAAGGGAAATAAAATCCGACGAGTTGGTGAAGTCATCTTTGTGTTGGGATTTACTTGAACTGCACTGAAATGAATTCTTTGGGAGAGCATCCTCAAGGTTCCCATCAATGTATGGATTTGAATAGTAAGGCCCTAGGATGTCGACACAGGACGAGATAGAGGGGATAGGATGAAAGTCTTCTAGAGGGCTCCTCTCTTCTATCTCCACCTCTAAACTTGAGGTTGGATGCTTGGATAAACTTTCATGTATAGTCTGAGTCATCCAATCATCTTCTAAGTGAGAAGTATCCCCAGATGAATCATCTTCTACCACCCCAAGCTTGTCGCGTTCTATGGGGTTTGGGGTATCTTCATGCTCAGCAATCATGTTATGGTGAATTGTCCATCCTGCTCCCTTGATGGACTCTTACTTGATAAGGGATTGCGGACAATGTTATCTCATGCTGGTCCAACTCGTCGTCATCAGTATACTGGCTCCACTAAGATGAATTATCGTTATCACTTTTATCGAAAAAATTGTTCCAAACCATGAATGGATGATTGCTCAAAGTGAAATGACAATTCTCAATATGAGATGTATCACTCCGGTCTAGATCAACGTCTAATTCATGTTCTTCAAATTGACCTCCATGTTGTGAGGTTTTTTTACTACCCTGATCATCTTCATCATAGAACCATTCATGTATGTGGCTTGTATCTTCCATTGTTTGATCAGATGAATCATCTGGATAGAATGAAGGGCTTCCCCAGGTCTGTTGGTCTTCATAGAAAAATCCGAGTGAATCTAGTTGATGGTATGAATAGGATGGTGAGGAATGTTCCAATTTAGGCCCAATGGAATGGTTCTGACGATTGTAATCTTCATAATTGTGTGATGGCATTTGCAATTGAATGGTAAACAAATCAATTAGCTCTTGAAGCCTCCTTCCTTTCTCAACATCCTTTTCATGAACCCGTTGGACTTGAGTAGTAATGCTTTCAAGATTCATCGATTCTGCCATGCACCTGTATTGTGAACTTGCGGTATCAAATTGATGCACTTGGACTAATCCTTGTTCAATAGTTTGAAGTAAACTTCTACTATAGTCTGCGATCTCAGTGGCTACTTAGAACTAATGATCCTAATTTTCTAGTAGCTGCTCGAGCAGATTGACATTTTCTTGGAGATGAGGAGCTATGGAGGAGATTAGCACATTGATACATTCTCTATCTAGCTCCACTGCTCTAATCAGTTCTTGATCCCATGATAGCACGGAAGTCGAGGGCTAAGCGACAATCTTCATTGTTGAAACTTCTAAGTATGATGATAGCGGGGACAAGTATAGCTCGACTAGCTGTAGATCATGAATTTCAATTATTTGCCAGCAGTCATAACTGCAAAAAAACTTTGGAGGACATATGGATAAGATAACTTCTCTTGTTGAAGTAAGATCCATGGCTGAAAAAGGTATAAGAAAAAGAAAAGCTATTCAGTATATATGAACAAGTATGTGTAAAACAAAAAGAAAACTATGCATATATATAGTCTTAGGGATGACCTAACAAAATCTTTTAGTGTGTAAATGTGGAAAACCACATCCCCGAAAACAACGCTAAAAGTTGATCGCGTCTTGAGAGGGAGGTCAAACTTTAAATCTATAACCCCAAACCTTGAAGGACCCTCGCAACTTTATTACAAGGTCGAAGTAGATATATGGGGTCGAACACAGGGATGTGGGGATGTTTATGACGCTTAAGATCTCACTCTTATGTCATATAAGCTAATCCGATAGTCCATAAAAGTATGTAGCTAGAACTAGTCTAGAAGGTTGTCATAAAATAAATCAAAACAAAGAAAAGAAAACAAACAGAGTATGTAGGATTCTACTAGTCAGAGAGAAGGAGTTTCCGGCTATGTAACTATAAGTTGGGCAATATATGCACCCATTCTCGGGAGTAAATAACCCTCAAACACCCCAGCAAGTAACCTACATCCAAAGATAGTATGTACTGTGGTGCCTGTTCTTGTGGGGTCATCCCACTCACTTTTGTGCAGCATGACTAAAACCCATCAATGACATGAAACCTCTCTCGAGGATGACAAATCAACACCCTAGGATATTCTATATACCCTCTCAGGTCTAGAATATTATGAGATTCTAGGAACAGGTGTGATCTGGGCAAAACCAGGTAGTGGGCCCGACCATGCCAGGTTGGGCCCGACCGTGCCCAAGTCTACGGTTCTACACAGATCACCTTGAACCACCCTCCTTATAGATTCTGATCCAAACCACCCTCTCTTATCTATTTCTACAATGAATCTCTTGATATAGGTAGAAATAGAAGTTCAAGCAAGAAAGAGAACAACCAAACTAGCAATCATAACTAGAAAGTGAAGATAGAATAAAAAAACATACTAGATTTGAAATAAAACTACTTGCTTAAGGTAAAAGTACATAAACATGCCAAAAACGGGCTACATAGATAAGACGGATCTCAACTAGCCATGAAAAAGCATAGTTGGCACGGAACAAATATGGAAGAACATTGTTTGTATAGAAATAAAGGAGAACAGTAGAAGAAAGGAGAAGAACAATAGATTTAGCCCATAGAGGAGAGGTGGCTCTCGTTCCTTAGCCTCCGTATGGACCGAATCTCATCTTTGGGTCATCCACCTTGGTCTTCAGGACTCCTTGGCCTCCTTTCTCTTTGATTCTGCCCCAAACAACAACTTGGTGGGTGTATCTTAGGTGGAAGATGGCTGGGAATGGTAGGATACGGGTGAATGGTGGTGGAAAATGGTGGTAGATGGAAGCAAACAGGAGGGATGGATGTAGGATGAGCACTTCATCCTTTTCAAATCTTAGAACTCTCCCATGGGGCTCTGGGAACCAAGAATGTGTGAAACCACAATGTGGAACTAGAAAAATCTCTGAACTTTGAACCCCTCTTCAAGTCGCTAGGGGTGAATATTTATAGGTGAAGGCGGAAGATGGTCACGGTTGTGGCCTCGGTCGCGACCTTGGTCTCTTCCTGACCGTGCCGAGGGTAGCGGTTGACACAGACACCACGGTGAAGACCGATGCCTCGATTGAGGTGGTTCGTGCCACTATCGAAGTGGTCAGGTCATAGTTGAGGTGGTTGGGCCACGATCGAGGTGGTCAGGCCGTAGTTGTAGCCCCGAACCAACCGTGCCGAGCCTTGGCATGGTCATGCCAAGTGTTGATCGACACAACGTCTTAGCCGCGGTCGCGGCATCATAGACCAAATCCACAGGGGGGGTTATTACTGGTGGTCGAGTGGCCCACGTCGATGAACCTTCTGATTGACAAGGATGCATTCTTATAAAGGACCAGCCATAAAAAATAAGGTCCAAGATATCAAAAATTTCTTGGGCCCACTTGTTAGTTAGTGGGACCACCATCTCCTAAGCTGGTGCACATAGTGCGATGCTTAGTCCACCGTGGTAGTGACGGATGGAAGTCTAGCTGTTGCAAAAACCATGTGTTGGGGAGAAATCTTGGAGAGTAGATGTCTTTTCAGGTTCAGTGCCTACAAGTCCCAAAATTGGCTAGTTGAGCAACTTTATCTGTGAAAATATATAAAATACTAAAAGATAAGGATCTAGGGTTATTTTGGGTATATTAAGGCTACAATGACACAAAACCATAAATAAATGCTTAGCATAGATGCCCAAATTTTGGTGTTATCAATCATTAGTCTAAAGTTTCACACTATTGAGAGTAGTGAGTGTGACTAAATCACCCATACCGAACCCAATCCAGCTAGCATATAATTTGCAACCACTAAAGGATAGAAAGGAGTATGCAATACCTCACACTCCCTCTTATAATGCACCTACCAATGAAAGCATAACCACAATGTTAAAGGTGACCGATGCAACCATGTGTGAGGATGATAATAACTCCTTGAGCCTCCCCATCACTGATATTACGTCTAGGAAGAGTTCTAATGAGTTTAGATCAACATTCGACCACCAAAGCTCAATAAAGCTAAACATATTGAGGTTTAATATGTATTTGTAAACATTAGTTCAGTGATCTTCTTATTCGATAGTACTATTATTGAAAGTACATAATAATAAGTTAATAGGTCGAAGGTCAAATAAGATAAATAATACATAAATTAAGGTAATACTATTAATGAGTCTATGATCACCTATTCAATGACAAAATATTAATGAGTACATATGCAATAAATATGAGAACATATGTTGAGAAAAACCTCTAGTATAAATATAACATAACTATAGACATAACATGAAAATTAAGTACTCATAATAGTATACATGTTAGTATTATATCTTACTAAAGTTCTAGAAAAGTTTCAATAGTTAGATAATAAAATGAAGATTTCAGTTGGATAGTCCCTCATAATCATGTTGGCATATTAGATAAGTAACTAGAAGATGTTTGAACATGTTACATGTAAAGAAAACCATACCATCAATCTATATGATACAATCATTTTTAGGTAATGATCCTAGTATTAACATAATGGCGAGTAAGAATATTTGTATACCAATACTAAAATATGTAACCATAATCACTTATTCAAATATTTAGTCATCAACGCGTATGGTACATAGGTATATAACTAGGTAGCAAATCTCAAAATTTAGTGTATGTACCTAATGTGTTTCATATTTAAGAAAAATATTGGTGTACATAAACTAATAATTAGTAATGTTTTAATTAGTTAATATGTCACACCCTTGGTAACATATTAGTACAACTATTAGTATTGATGCATAGAAGGCTAATAACTCCTAAATTTATAAAATTTCTGTGTGAATACATGTTAGACTATATGAGATTTTAACTACAATATATGATACACATACCATGGTATATAAATATATATGTATATACATGATGGTATTTAGAAATACAAGTTAGGTTTAGGAAGTATGATTGTATTGATGAACCTATTTTGAAAGAATTGGTTATTAAGAGAATGATCTTCAATAAGAAAGTTTGTTTAGAAATAGGACTATGGATGCCATTATATATTTTGGACCATACATGAAGCATATGTTACACTCACATCAAAATATATTGGTTTGTTAATAATATTAGATAAAGATATGTAATTTCTGTAACTACTAATGAGAATAGGTTAAAATAGTCCTATTATACCATGTTGAAAAACTACAAACCTTGAAATGGATAAAATAGCTACCTTGGGCAGCTTAATGATGATTAATGGCTTAGTTAAATACAAATGTTTTGACTCCCATTATAAAGGAAATCCTACACAAAATATAATAGTAGAACCATGAAATTGTAATAAACCTATGTGGGAAAGCTAAACCTAATTAAGAAAGGACCAAGTGATCACCAAGTGAAAATGAAATCACCTAATAGGTTGGAAACCTAGGTGAAAAGGTGATCACCAAGTGAAAATTAAATCATAAATGAAGATGTAATAACCAAGAGATGAAATCATGTAAATAGTAAGGATGTGGATATACCTTGGACTGAATTCAAGTATCAATCCTGGTAATAATATGAGAAATTTGCATATCGATAAAAGATGTTAAAGATATCTATGTAGGGCTGCTAACCTTAAGTTGTAAACTTAAGATGAATTCTCATTCACTTTAAAGCTTACCGGTTTGAATTTTGGGGACCAAATTCCTTTTAAGGAGGGGCGAATGTAATATCCTCAATTTTGGCAAAATTAAATGAATAAATATAAAGTCATGTTTTGGTAAATAATTTTCTCCAATCATATTATTGGTAGAATAATAATATTGACAACCTTTGTGGCATGGGTTCTTGTGGCATGAGTTAAATAAATAAAAGGTTTTGCATATAAATAAAAAACAGTGGATTTTGAAATAAATAAATAAGTGAAATATGGTATAATTGTCAAATTTTTGAGGAAAAATAAAAAGTATGGTGTTTTCAATAATTAAAGGAGCAATTATATATCCAAGAGTGGAAACACAATGGTTGATGCATCAAGTATATTTTGATTTAACCTTTGTATACTCAAAAATAATAAAGGAAAGAAAGAACATTTGAGAAATTGGAAATATGTTTACAATTTCCTCTTTTGTATTCAATATTGCCAAATCCGTGTTTCACAGAAGATGGAGGTTTCTTTCACATAGAAAGGGCATTTATAGAACAAGAAGGTTGAAGAGTCGACAAATAAGGGAATATAAGATGCATGTAGTTAACTCTTTCCAAAGTTGTGTGTCGTGTTACTTTTAGGAAAGGAATAAGTCGTCTAGGAAATGCATTGCCATATGTGGGGTGGAAAAATAGGAGACTAAGGTACATGGATGGATTAATAACCTTTTAACTAATTGAAATGCTTTCTATATCATCAAACTATGGACAACAATTGTCCTATCTCTCTCTCTTCGTAGAACTCTTTCCTCAAAGACCCTAAAAGTTTTGGATGTTGAATATATAAGGAAGGGACATACAGATATCACCCTTCAAGGGCCCCCATAGAAGCCATCGGGTGTTTTGGCAAGTAGGTTTCTAGCGGACAAGGAATGGTCCCAAGTGCGGATGCGGTTTGGTGCCACCATTGTTATGACCACATTTGTGCTTAATTGGTAAATTAGGGTTTACCATAATGATTACATGCTTGATTAGATTGAACATTGTTTAGACTTGATTCATGATTGTAGCTCAATTATGATGTTTTAAACCTAATAAGAAATTCTAATTATGATAATACTTTGAATAATTAGGATTTGAGAAATGTAAATCCTAATAGGAAAAAATTAGGTTTTTGATAGTACATGAATAAGGAATTTGATCATGATACTAGTGTGGTAAATGATTTTTCATATTTTTTCATATTTTGTATTTATATTTAGATATGATATGTATAACCCAATCATGCATTCTAGAGAAAAAGTTTAGAATATTTGGATGTTCTTTGAATGTGGTTCTCGGTCGAACTATACTTCGACCGACAATGTTGATAGAGTGTTGTTCAGTAGTGTAGTATTTGATTTTTATTTATTTAATGGTAGTTCTTAATCATTTGAAATTTTTACAAGAGCTCAGAAATTATATTTTAGACATCATGATAAATTTTCATAATTTATAAAGGATGTTTGACCTCTGTAATAAATGAATTACAATAACTTTTTTATAACAGAAAAATCTACTGAAATAACAAAAAATATAGTGAGGGGTCAGTGTGTAAATTACTCAAGCACCTCAATTTCTCTATATGAGAAATCTAGAACCCAATGATCTCTCATATTTTGTGATCTATTCCAGAGAAATGAAATTCTAGAGAGAGAGCAGAGCTAGGATTTTGAGAGGACAAAATGGTGGAGATGTTGACCTAGGGTTTCTCTATCCGTGATATGATGAAATGAAGTAAGTTTAGCTTCTTTGCATAGCCTTTCATGGTGAATATTCACTCACATGTCAATATTCCGTTCCTCCTTTGATTTTATTTGAAATGGTATCAAATCTTCCCCTTTTCTCACTCTTTCTTCATAATCCCTCATTTCTAGGGTTTCCGAGTTGAAAGGAAGAAGAAATTGGTGATTTGCTAGGGTTTTGATATGGATTCAATATTTTCAGAGATGGGCTATATTTTTAAGGTGTCTTCACACCTTAGGGTGAGTGGGAACTTTTTTTAAACAATATATTGCACGAAACTGATTTAAATCATCAATAATTTTCAATTTTCTTAGTATGTGAGTACGTACCCTAAGTTTCCTATTTGATCTAACTTTTGCAAGATGATATGAAATGGATTATTTCTCTATTGTGATGAATTTTAGATGATGAAATCACATTAGAAATGGTTACAATCCATCTAAATGATAATTCTTAAAGTAATTGTAGAGGTTATCTGAATATATTGACACTTCGGATTTTTGACTATGACTAAAATTGTTATATAGTTAAATAAAGGAATTTGTCTATCTGAATCTCTTTGATTATGAATTATTGTTTATCTGAATGCATAGTTTATATGTCACATAATATCTTAGATTTTGTGTGATGTCATCAGTGTTTGTTTGATATCTCAGTAAAGAGGGTGAAACCCTAGATGAGTGACAAGTTGATAATTTGTGAATAGATATTGTAAAATCCATTTGAAGTGATTCTCTTGAAATCATAGACTTTATTGATTCAATGTCATTCTTGATTCATGACATCTCAATGAATGGCATGGAAACCCAAATTTAGCTCAATTCTAGGGTTTCATACATATGTTGATTGTATATGAATTGATGAAAGCAATCTTTATTCAGTGAATGTTTATGATGCATTAAATCCTTATGCGAGTCATGTGATAAGTGAATGAGGTAAATGAAGCCCTAAGGATAGGGTGTTCATTGAATCAAGAATTGTGATATCAATGTTTCTCATTATTAGATGTGGTGATGAGTAACAGTTTAGTTTGTGGTAAATATTATCAGATATTCTATGAAATGAATGGTTTACAAAGCTAGATTAAGATATGTTGATGTGATGATTGGATTGTGAACTTAAAGAATGAATTAAACATTTAGATGCCCTGAACACTATAGAATCCTCATAGGATGAGGCCTGCATTGTGGGGAGGAAATGATTTTCTGATTGGAGGTAGTCCAAATCGAGGTAAGCCAGAGCGCATCAGTAGGGTGTGTGAGTCTTGACTAGTAGGGCAGACTCCTTTCAGTTGTGTGGTACCCAACACCAATCGGGGATGTCGGTAGTACCTGTGTTACATGTTGTAGTGATCAGTGGTCAGTAGGTCCACTGATGCACAATGAGCCTAAGGGCTTTGACTTACAACTTGAGTATCTAGGTTGAGAGGTGGAGTTTGAGATATCCGGACGCTCCCATTAGCCGCTGAGAGGCAGACGTGCTGAGGCCCGCTACAGATAGGATCTTACTTGAGAGATAGTCTTAGGAACTCGAGCATGCTTCTAAGCCTTGTACACTAAGATCGTTACTTGATGCGATTCTTTCACATGTTGTGGTACACCTCATGTGGGTTCAAGGCATAATAATATGACTGAGAGGTTAGCCAAGTGCATATAGTTATTGCATTATCCTTTGTATGTTTCTAAGTTATTAGTTCTCTTCGAGATTAATCAAGCATGTTCATTTATTTATTCACTCTTATAGATATCTAGAGTATCTTAACATATTTATGTTTGTGAATGTTTAGTCTCTTTAAAGGTTATTGTTGTTATAATTGTTATTAGTTTCTCAACATTGTATCTGTAATTATATCATTGCTTTAGACTATTTCTTTGAAGTACTCATTCACTGAGCGATTAGCGCTCACCCCTCTACTCACAATTTTTAAGGATAACTAGTGGACTGAAGATTTCATTGCATCATCGTAGATCTGCCACATGAGTTAAGTATGAGATTAGTTAAGTCGGTCCCTGTCACTCCAGGTCCTTGTATAGAGTTGAGAGAGAGTTCTAAATGAGTATTTGTATTTTTGTTTCCTTAATAATAGAGTATATATCTGGTTATCATGTTGTATGTGCATGGAAGTGTGAGGAACATAATGAATGTTTGGATGTGTATCATTAATGTTGACATCATATTAGAGTAATCAAGGTTTAATTACTTGTAAAGTTTGTTTATGTGATTGAATGTGAGAATACAAAGAGTTTGAAATAAAGGAACAAAATTTGGGAGTGAACTTTGTATTAAGTATAATCCTCAATTTATGCCCTAATCTCATGATTAGTGGTAATCGTGGGATGTGGGTATAACAACCATAGTCCTGCACCTGGTGCATGCCGACGACCATGGAGGAAGTTCACCCTACTGGCAGTAGTGGAGGTTGGGAGGGTAGAGAGGGGTAGACATGTCTCGGTTATATCTATGGGATGAAGAGGAGTTTAGGAGTGAGAGATGATGAGCCACTGCAAGAAGGATTTCAACATCCGTACTACACCCACATGAATTAGAATTGTAGATTGTTGAGTCTTTAGCGCTAGCCTACAATGAAGGAGGGAGGAGGAAGAAGAAAAAGTTCATGGGAGGTGGTGGTGTTAGGAAGGGATGAGGGAGCAGTGTCATAGAACATACAAACGTATGCTACCTCTAGCTCTGACGGCTCATCCATGATGTATGCTCACGGAAATGCGACTGCACATGGGGAGGAAGAAAGCACATGGCTCAATTGACCCATATGCCCTCCTTGAGTGTCAAAGGTATATGGGTGCATATGTAATTCTTCAAGTAATCTTAAGCCGATTCGACCAGATGAGAAATACATATAAAGGCTAATCTATCAACTTGCCATTGGCCCAAGTAAGTTTGGTTCACAATTTTTATAACTAATTATTGGTAAATCAGAATATAGCGAACTTATATATATAAATGATAAAAAAATGTAGAACCTAAATAAATTAATTCTAGAATCTAATTATACTCTGTTTTTGAAAAATAGTGCAATATGTGCTCAAATGATGATTAATGCATTTAAACCATAGATTTGTGTATTAAGATTATTGAATATGCTAAAGATGTTTACTTTAGCATATTTACTGATATTGTTGAATAAGATGAGAAATCAAGATGATCATGATAATAATGATGAGAAACTAGGATTTCTAGAGTGGATGATGATTAAAATGTGTAATTAGGATCATAAACATCAATGATGTAACTTGCTATAACCTTAATGTGCCTAATTTGATGTAAGTGATGCTAATATAATAACACGGTATATTTGATAATCATGGCTACACATAATATGAATAAGGGTTCTTAAGTCATTAGGTCAATGAACATGGGAACTAGAGTATCAAACGTAGCCATAATGATAACTCAATAACAAGGAAACCCACACCTAGTTTTTGAAGAAGTAGGGTTTAATGTAATTAAAATGTAATGGTGACACTTTAGGATTTTCATGCATGCATAATAAAGTTAAGTTCTAAGTATGCTTGATTGATTGATAATATGCTTAAAGTATGACTGTATAATCTGCATGGCTCACCATTTAGGTACGTGGTTACACCTAAGAATAATCACATTAGTATGTCATCATTTTCAGAGTGTTTCCTAAGGATTGAACAATTAAATTGTTAGATTTTTACTTAGTTCTGTTCAGTTATAATGTCACTATGAATATCACATAAAAGAAAGATTATGTGAAGAAAATGCCAGTTTATATTTAGAAGTATTTGTTGGAATATATGTTGTTATTTACTTGCACATTTTGGATGCACCCACATACTAGTATGTCAATATATTGATCATGTATTTGTTTCATGTCATTTTAGGTATAAACTGTTGCACATGATAAAGGACAAAGATGGAAATCTCATCAAGGCATTAAAGGTTTTATTTGAGAATTTTCTAGTTATTTCTTCTCAAATTTACAAGAAAGTTCATGTAAGTATCTTGTAAACAATTTTTTGAAGATAATGAAATTATCTGCTGTTTTATATTGTGTGATTAAAATTTGGATCCTTGGGTTGTAGGTAATGACTCTCATTTTTTTGTCCTTCCTTGATTGGGGGTTGCTGAAAAGTGAGGTCGTTACAACTCCCTATATCATAAAGTTGATACACATCATAAAAATTGATTATTTTCTAGTCTCAAGACTTCAACCCTCACTATGGGGGCAGGATAGCCAACCATACCTTCAACTTCACCTCAAGAGGGGGCAATTGTTTCCACTCCATCTTTGATCTATCATGATTTGATTGATGAATAAGTAAAATCATGACAAGTATGGATAAATACATGAAGGAATCATAAATAGATATGAGAATAAACTTCAAAATTAGAGTAAATTGAAATATGAACTATGGAATTAACCATGTCACTAGAATTCTGATGAAAGGCACTAAAAGTCACTCTAGAGTGAGAGGAAGTAGTATAAACATCTTCGATCTGTGAATAAGCACCTAATGATGTAAGGATATGAAAGAATGACAAAATGCAATATGCAACATAACAAACTGACCACAGGAGTTCTGACTGCATCTATGATCAAATATTGAAATACAATTTGAGAATTAGTTCATATTGACAATTAGTTGATTAATTAGTTAAATGCGACTCTATATTTCTCATGATTATAGGTCATGTTTGTACAATTTAGATATTGCAATCCTTACAAGTGGGAAGGTTGTCGATCACAGCAAACCTCCAACTAATGGACAATCCACTACAAACTTCCTTGCTTGGATTTTTTCACCAAGGATTCACTTGAAATGATTCCATAACCTTGTCCTTGTACCATAGGACAAGCTTTTCATCTGAAGATCATTCATTGCAACCTAACCAATGTGTAGATAGGGGCTAACATGAGGCAGGACCCATGCCATACGCACCACACCTTTTCCACCAATTTTGGGCCCACCAGACACAATAGGGAGGGTTTCATTTAATGCACCCCCATTCTTTGAGTCTCCCCTCTTGATACCTAGCCCTGTATCCGCCAACCATTATAAATTTAGCCTACAACCGTCATTACAAGGGTTGCACTTTTTAGAGAGCAAGAAAAGGCTAACACCTAGGGAGAGCTATCTGAAAAGGCTGACACCTAGGGAGAGCTATCCAAAAAGGCTGCTACTAAGAGGCTAACACTCTTTAGAGGAAGGTCATACTTCTAATATACAATCACCTAGAGATATCTTATCCTACCTATATATCAAAGAGGAAAAAGAGAAGATAAGCCAACCTCTATCCTCTATGTGTTAAAGCAAGGTATTTGGGGCTAATATCCATGTACACCCCTTCCAACCCCCTAGAGGTGTGATTATACAAACACTCCGAGTTGGTGGTCTTTGATATTACATTATTATCTTAATCTATCTTTTGCAAGTTTTTATCATACGATTCTTACATCCTCTCTCTTCCCCCTATCAATCCTCTCATGGTGTAAGGATATGTGCACTAAGGATTGATGATCACACATATAATTTTGTAAGGATTTACTATATCATAGGGACATAGCGGTGTTCCTAAGACATTCACACATGTAATATGATGTCGCACTTGATTATTATTTTTTCTTTAACCATATTTACCCATTTTTCTAATATTTTTACAATCTTCTTATTTTTTCCTTATAAACTTAGTGATGAATCCTCCTTTTTTCCCAACCACTCCATCAGTGTCCAACCCATTTTATTTCATGAGAGAGATCTAATATGTTTGCACCATAAGATAAATTTAGAAAAAGTTATCTAAAGAAAATGCAAGAAATAAACTTGCTTGAGTAGCCTTGAGTTTTATTTTGTTTAAGATGCATGTTAAACAGTTTGTTATGGCATATGACCTCTATGGGTGCTATTTTAAAGTGAATTTAGAGGACATGAGTTGTTTTACTACACATATACGACGTTCCAATTATGTGTTTTTAATATAAACACTACAGTTGAAAATGAATAGAATATTGTTACATGTTACACATTATAGGTTGTTGTAATGTGATGATTGATTTTTTTGTGTATCTAAATATAGATATGTTTGAAAGCCAATATATTTTATTTATACTTATAAGAAATGGGACTGGGATATATGGTTACGAACACGGATATCAACTAGTTTTTCTTTATTGAATGCTCAAGGAATATCTTTCTATTGATCAAGAGTAGGACCTAACCGACCACTACTGATCACCAAATTGTTTGTTAGACCGCTTTGGTTAAAGATTAGTCAAATATTTGACCTCCAGCATCTGTAGGCTATGTAGTAGTGTATGGACATCGAAAATATGTAAAAGAAGGAAATTATTCCTGCAATACAATCTCCACCAAAAGTTACACCCCCACCTGGGAAATACGCGCAAAGCAATATTAGCACATTGTGTCTCATTTTTTTAAAGTGACATTAATTAATTTCTTGTTAGAGAGAGAGACTAATATATATTAGTGGATGGAGAGAGTGTGGAATGAGAAAAAGGAGGACATAGTGGATGGAGAGAGAAGTTGTAATTAATAGAAAGAAGGTGGTAGTGCATAGAGAGATGCATGATAAATATAAATAAGAAGGTAGTGGAGAGAGAGAAGGTGTAACTAATATAAAGAATGATATAGTGGATGGAGAGAGAGAGTGCACTATATAATAGAGAGAGGTAAAAATAGAGAGAGATTTGTGACACAATAAATCGTACATGTAGTTTTAGTAATGTTCAAGTTTAAACAAGGTCATGTAGTATTTAGTTGTGAGTATTGTTTATTTTAAAATTAGGTATGGTATTTTTCATACTTATTTATAAATACTGTCTAATCTAGAAGTGCTCAATAAATGATATATAAATATATAATGCACAAATATTATTTAAAAACATGTATATAACTTATAAATCAAATAATTAAAAAATATAAACACTATTGATTAACACTTTTGTTGGTACGAATTTCATTTAAAATTTACAATATTCATAGTGATATTCATCACTAATAACAAGTAATGTATATTATTATATTCTCTATCACGTCTAGAGACTTTTCAACTTCTGCACTATGCAAAAAACTTCTTTGTACAATACCAAAAAACGTTTCGTATTTTATGTTCACATTGATTGAGATCAGGATATAAAACTTGGTGGAAGTTGTGTACTCTATATCAGTACTCTTAAAGAAAGCCTTTGTTTTCCTTCCCTCGATATTATCTCTCTTTCTATAATAAGAAACCCCGTAAGCTCCATTTATAAGCTTTATGATTAGTTTGTCATATTGTTTTATGTTTGGTTGAATGACACGAGTGTTTCCACGATGAGAATTATCGTCCTCCCTGTTATAGGACCATTAATGTGCCCTTTGAAACCGGTCATGGTTGCTGATGTTTACAATCATCGTATAAAAGAGAATGCATGAATACGTATGTAATTAACCATCATTCATAAATGGATATGCACACAATGAATAAAATATGATATGTATAGGAGAACACCATGGAAGATATGTTTACAATCATGGTTTTCGACAGGAACCTCACGCATTCTTGTGATGTTAATCCGCGTCTTTTTTAATGTATTAGTTTCTATAGAGAAGCATACATCGGATTATGAAAGAAAGATTAATAGAAAGCGCCGGCTTGTTTGCAGCTTTGGCTAAAGGTGAAAGGAAACGAAGTTGATCAATTGTACCGGGTTGGCACGGTACGTCTACGACTCTACGGGTTGATGTGGAAGTTGTATTTGATGTATACATATAATGGAATGTCAATGAGAGACGGAGAGTACTGTACTTGTGTACGAAAAAATCTAATTACAAACCAATACGGTATCATGGAGTACGTGTTTTTGTCTTGATTTATTTAATCAGAAGAGCATATTGGTTAGTGGTTGCGAAAGAAAGTAAGCATATGTTCTGGGGCCTCAGCTGCCATGGCGGCTGCTTTAATTGAATATCAAGCAATGACCACGACATCATGGCTGCTTATATCAGTTTTTATCTTATAATTCTTACATCCTCTCTCTCTTGCACCTATAAGCCCTCCTGTGGTGTAAAGATATGAGCACCTGGGATTGATGATGACACATAATTTTGTTATGATTTACTATATCACAAGGGTGTAGGGGGTTCCTAACACATTATCCACATGTAACATGATATTTTGCCCGATTATCACTTTTCTATTTACCTTATCCACCCATTTTTCTAATCTTTTCACAATTTCCTCTTTATTTTCCTTACAAACTTAGTGGTGAATCCTCCTTTCCTCCCAACCCATCCATCAGTGTGTCCACCCCATTTTTATGTCATGTGAGAAATCTAGTCTCTTCGCACCCTAAGATAAAGTCAGAAAAAGTAATCTTAAGGAAATGTATGAAGTGAACTTACTTGAGTAGTCTCGAATTCTATTTTGTTTAATGCGCATGTTAACAATTTGTTATAGAATATGATATCTATGAGTGCTATTTTAAAGTGAACTTAGAGGACATGAATTGCTTTTCTAAACACATTTGATGTTCCAATCACGTGTTTTGAATATAAACGCTACAATTGAAAAATGAATGGAATATTGTCACATGTTACACATTATAAGTTGTTGTCATTCACTGATTGATTTTATTTTTCTAAATCTAAATATAGGTGTTTGAAAGTCAATAGCTTTTAATTATGGGCCTTGGATATATGGTGATAACCACATATATCAACCAGTTTTTCTTTGTTGAATGTTCAAGGAATATCCTTCTATTGATCAAGAATAGAATTTGATGAATTACTATTTATCCCCAAATTTTTACGTAGTCCATGTTGGTCAAATATTGACCCTGACCACCAAGATTTAGGAATTTACATACATTAATCAGTTAGAAATTTGACCTTGGGCATTAGCAAGCTATGTAGTACTTATGGACCTCAAAAATATGTAAAACAAAATATTTGTTTTTGTTCCCTTGAGATTTTCTCTCTTTCTATAATAAGAAACCCCATCTGCTCCCTTTATAATCTTTTTTTTTATTTATGAGAGAACCGCTCCCGTAGAAACGCCATAATTGTGACCCCCCCCAGACAACATAAACTCTCGAGGCATGAGATGGTGTGGTCTGATGATGTAGTCCTATTTTAGGGCTCCATCTCGTGCTATTTTGTACTTAAATCACATCTAAACATGTTAGATTATAAGCTATTGCCCCTAATATGTTTATCATTGCCAAAAGCGCTTATGGATGTTCTTTGCATCATTTTCAGGTACTTGGACCATGATTAGGGTGAATGAGAGAGAAGGAGGGGTCCAAAGAAGGCCCCAAAGCTCCATCAAACTACCTTCAATGGCCAAGGATCGACATCAAGCAAAGAAACCCATGAATGATGAAGTTTGAAGTTAATTTCCCTACTGCAGACCCCAACACAGCCGTAGAAATAACCCCATGGTCGTAACGTTTATTGTGAAGAATTAACAGAGTCAACATGGATCTTGCACCCAAATGGCCAAGGTCGTGGCAAGCCAACATGGTCGTGGCCAGGAGAGCTAAAGATGTCCGTGGCCGTACCTCCACAGTCGTAATGTTTATTATGAAAAACCAACAAAGTCAATAGAGATTTTGCACCCAAATGGCCACGGTCGTGGCCCATTGAAGATACCACAACCGTGGGACATGCCCACGGTTGTACCATTTTTTTAGAAGAATCAACAGGGAATTACCCCCCAAGCCGTCATGACCGTGGCCGACCACCACGACCGTGGCCTCTGAAGATCAACTCGCCCGTGTTTCTACCCACAACCAAGTCCTCCTCCTCTAAAACAATTGTGTTACCCAACACGGCCGTGGTGCTACTCATCCAACACGACCGTGGCACTCCGCCACGGCCGTGGCCACCTCTTACTTAGCACTCTCACCACCCTTCCACAACACGCCCGTGTCCATTCTCCATGACCATCCTCATCTACCCCTACCATGGCCGTGGCCCATCAATACAAGCGTGGCCCATCAACACGGCCCTGTTTCCACCTTGAACCTACCACTTTTTATACTGATTTTCCCACAATACCCCTACTTACCCTAGTACTTCCACCACCACCTATATATACATAGGTGGCGGCCACAACACTAGGAGAGCTACCCTAAATTCACTCCAGCCTCCCCATTTTATCCTCCTCATTCCACCTCTATTTCACCATTTCCACCATCAAAGCCCTACTTTCCTTCCATTTCCACCATACATCCATGTCATTCAGCTACCTTGGAGGAGGGAGCTCGAGCTACATCTTCTAGGAGGTAGAGAAGGAGGAGTCTTCACCGAGCTCATCATGGATTTTCACTCCTCTACTCATTCTTCTTCATTTCTTTTTGTATTTTCCATTTCCATGAGTAGCTAGGCCCCCTTGGGTGGACTATTTGGTGGAAATTATGTTACTTTGATACCATGTTGAGGGAAAACGACATGTAAACATTGTAATTCCATATGTTAATGATTATATTCTATTTCTATCTCATTCTCTATGGATTGCTTGTTGGTTTGTGTGTGAAATCACCTAGAAATTTAGGCAAATTGCTTATATGTGTGATTTTTGGGATTTTCCCCTAGGTCCAATTCTTGGATCCCTAGGTTGCCTCCCATCTTCCTACATCCTAATCAATCTCCCTAAACCTAAGTGTGGGATCTAAGTATCTAGATTATATAATTCTAGTACAATTAGCATGGAGCCTTCTCAAGGCTAGAATGTGGGGGAATTGGGGTCCAAATCCCTAATTTCACCTCCCCGTTACTACCCTCGACCCCTAATTGCCCTAGGAATGCCTAATCTAGAAACCTAGACTTGATTAGACTCTAATTAAGTTGAACCTAATCCCTAACCCAATTGAGCCTCATAACGGTAGTAGGGGGTGTTAGGAACTAGTCCCCTATACACAACCTAGCATGTCCATGGCCAGTTAGTAGCTTAGGTTAATTCATTAGACTCTAACTTTTTGTTTGGTTTGGATAATCTAAATGGAATCATAATATTCATATGTCACCCCCAACTTAAGTGATAAGTTCATACCCCTAAACAGCCCATACCTCTCTTTATTACTTAAAACCCTAGTTTTGTGCTTGTTGAGCTTAGTTAGCTCGTTCCTTGCTTAGTTAGCTTCTTTCCTTGTTCATGTTCGTTTAGCTCTTTAATTGCTCTTTTTCTTCTCTCTTTCTTGCCTTAGTGTAATTTGCCTTTTCATACCTAGCTTAATCCTTTCTTTCCTGTTTAGCCTTACTCTAGCCTAGGGTTAACTTAGATTTCATTCTTGCCTTTAATTCCTCATTTGTTCATAATAGTTTAACAATCAAAACAACCTTCAAACCCTTAACCCTAGTCTTCGCAGTAGGAACCTAGTAAAACTAAACCTAGCTCTAGTATCCCCTCTTCTCCCTGTGGATCGACCCTATACTTGCCACCTTCCTATACTATGACATGACCCCATGCGGTTACAGGTGTAGTTGTCTTAGTATGAGTAGGTGTTAAGTTAGGTTTTATAAATATCAAAAGTGAATCCACTGTGTGCTTCCGTCTACGGGGTTGCATCTATTCAAAACTACAATTGAGTAGTATGTAACACCATTGGCGGGAGCGCACCAAGCTTTCTGGTACCGTTGTCGGGGATTAGATGCGCTCGGCCTAGCTAGTTAGTTTTGCTTTGACTTTTCCTACTGCCCTCACCATTGCTATTCTTTATTCATTATTCTTTGCATTCTTTGTGTATATTGGTTTACTAACTTGTTTTCTTTTGTTTGGTTGTACTTTGTGCATGTGACAAGCCATTCGGGAGGAAACAAGATGGTAGGCCAAAATGTACTTCACAAGCCACTTCAAGACTACTTTATGCCTAGCAACTAAAAATCACCAATTGCTTGTAGGGTTGATAAGATGCTAGGGGAGAAATTCTCCATCCCTCCAGGTCTTCTGGGGCACCTACCCATCTTCTATGGCTCAGAGAGTGAGAACCCCTACAAGCACCTAGACTCCATTCTTGAAGTATGCTTCACCATCAGGACACCGACAACAAGTGATGATACAATCAGGTTAACTTTGTTCTCCTTCTCCCTCAAAGATAAAGCCAAAGAGTGGTATGATTCAAGAAAGGACATCGTGAGTTGGGGAGAGATGAAAAATGCTTTCTTGAGGAAATTCTACTCTATAGTAAAGCTAACACAAATGCGGCGTATCATAGCAAGTTTCAATCAAATAGATAGTGAGTGATTCCATGAGGCTTGGGAGAGATTTCAAAAGATGTTGAGAGAATGTCCACATCACGAGATCCCTTTGTGACAGCTAGTTCAGTACTTCTACTCCAGTCTATCTCATGCAAGTCAAGCTACAGTGGATTCTTCTTGTGGGGGGAGTTTTTATGGATAAACCACCTGAGGAGACATGGCCATTGTTTGAGAGTTTGGCAGAAACTTCAAGGTTAAAAGCTTCTAGTATGGTCAGTGACAGTGACCTGTCTTTTGGTGTGACATCTCCATCTCATGATGATTCAAGCCCACAATTGATGAAAATGTTTGGTGAAATGGTGAGCTTCATGAGAAACCAAGTTGCCAAACATCCCTATCATTTAGTCAATGTTATTGAGTTCTATGGGGAAGAAAAGAAGACACCTCCCTCCTATAGCTACCAGGAACCACAAAGTCCCACATATAGCCCAAGGTTTGAGAAAGAGGTTCTCTCTAGATTGAAAGTATTTGATGATGTTCAAAGAGATGTTGCAAGGTTAGAAGAGAGAATAAAGCAACTATTTTCCATAATCACTCTCCAAGAAGAAAACTTGTCTGCAAAACCCATCATGAGCCACCATGAAGCAAGTGGACCTATACCTTCTTCCCACGTTTTCTATAGTCCAAACCCCATGCAAGTTCATTCCATTCACTCATTCCAGGGCTATTCCAAGCCTTACACTCCTCCACCACCTCCCTCACCTCAAATTTCCCAAAACTTCACTTTCCAACCCCAATTCTCTCCTCCCCCTCAATTCTCTTCTCCACCTCAATTTCAACCCCAAGTGTCACCTCCACCTCCTCCACAGCCACAACATGCTCCCCCTCTCCACCATGAGCAAGGTAGTGATGTGACAGTTCTAAGGAGTGGAAAGTCTCTTGAGCTACCCGCAAGTCAAAGAAAGGTTGATAAAGCAAAACAAAGGCAGCCAAGTGGTGATACTGTGATTGATATTACTGAAGATGATGTTGTGATACCGCATGTTGAGTATGGGATTCCATGTGATCCACCACATATCCCCTTTGTAGGTCCTAAAATCTCTAGTGTTCCACCTCATGTTCATGCAAGTACGATAAAAACTAGTGATCCTCCAATAGTAGAAGCACTAGATGAGCCACCAGAATTGAAAAGGAGGTAAAAGCACAATGATAATATTCTTGAGGTGTTTCTCCAAGTGAAGGTGAACATTATACTTTTGGATGCTATTAAGAACATCCCATCTTATGCCAAGTTCCTCAAGAACCTATGCACTATGAAAAGAAGGTCAACAGGGAGGATTCCAAAGAAGGTGAGATTAACTGAACAAGTAAGCTCCATCATACAACACTCACTTCCTGTGAAGAGAAAGGACCCTGGAGCCCCACTTATACCTAGTTACATAGGGGGACATTGCATAGACAAGTCCTTACTTGATTTGGGATCTAGTGTGAATTTGATATCGTACGATGTCTATGTTGAGTTGGGCTTAGGAAAGTTAAAGTCGGCACATTGCACTCTCCAGTTGGCGGATAGATCCATAAAAGTGCCTAGGGGTAGAGTGGATGATGTCTTGGTGATGATAGATAAAGAAAAAGGCGCGATGTTCCCGATGGATTTCATTATACTTGATATGGAGCCAGAGGATAAGAAGATTCCCATCATCTTGGGAAGGTCGTTCTTATCTACAACTGACGCATACATTCATGTGCGCAGTGGCACTATGACAGTCTCATTCATGGACATGAAGATCAACATCAACATGTAAAAGACCCCAACCCGGCGAGTCCAAGATAGGGATATTGGACATGATCACTTCACAAGTCCAAATGGGCATTTGAGAGGACACCAAGGTGAAGAAATTGATGATGATTATTGTGATGAAAGGGGTGAGGAAAACAGATTGAGTGCAAATGAGGGATGCATGTTTTGCAAGAATGTGCAGAAGGTCTTAGCAGATACCATTGTGGGAAGGTACGATAACCAAGGCTCCATTTCTCGAAAAGATATGTTTGTCTTGATGGAGATGAAACACAAAAGGTATATAGACCTTGGAGTGCTATTGATTGATCACATGAGGTCCATACCCTACAAGAGCACAAAACCTTTTGTTATGGGAGGGTTTGTGACCTCAATTGCAATCGCTTTGGGGTATGATCTCTCTGGGTTTGAAGACGCATATGCGGCAGAGTTTGTTGACCTAAACTATCTTATGCGCTCACACACTATCAAGATGAAGGACAAAAGGATGATTTATCTCACAAGTAGTTTGGCAGACATTGAGCTTGATCTGCCATACCATGCGGTGCCACTTCTATCCGTGTTGGGGGTCTTCTATAGATTGAGGGAAAAATTGTTGAAATGGCAGCAAGAAAACCCACGAGAGACATACACTAGGGGATCCACTACCGCACATGAAGATATAGTTGAATCAAATGTGCAAGGGTAGGAACAAGACGATGAAGGATACATGCAACCCCGAAGGACACGAAGGAGGGATGAAGGAACATCCCAGCTGCAACAACCCTCAGTGAACGCCTACGACATGTCCACCATCCAAGCGCAACTTGAGGGTATTTATAAGACACAAAGTGATATGCAGCTGATCCAACAATACATGTGGAAAGACCAACAACAAATGCATCACCAGGTCAACCACTTGTGTCACTACCACCATGCCCAAGCAGCAAGAAACCCCAAATGCGGTGGAGATTTTTCGGGTGGCATAGTTGGATATCTAGAGACATACCCTCCACCCCAAGACAACTACTTGGGGCATTACTACCAGCATCCTCTGGCAGGATCAACTCCTCCTCCAGATCCTCCTCACATGTCAGACCAGCTGCCACAACAGCTGTGACACTTCCCCTATCTACCCTACATTATAATTTCATGCTGAGGACATCATGATTCTAAAGTTTGGGTGGGTAGGGCAGTATGCACCACCCTATCTCTCTTTTAGTCATTTTGTTCCACCTTTTCCATCCAGTTCAATTTTCTTGTTACTTCTCTTTTTATTGCATTTTTGCATAGCATGTAGTTGCTTTCTTGCATTTTTGCCTAATTTTAAAAAAAAATTGCTCCTTTTACCATGCATTGCATTTCATGTAGATTTTTGACAATTCTTGCATGTTTAGATAGTATTTGCCTTCTTTACTATTTTAAGTTCAATAATGTAGGTTAAGATGTGATTGAAGGCAAATTGGCACCATTTTGGCCAATTTTGCCCAAGCTTGAATGTTGTAGCCCAAAAAGTATGTTTTGACTTAATCTCCACTGTGGAAATGAAATTTTTAATCCATTGAAAAATGCATGTTGTTTTCTTAGATTTTATTTCTATATGGTCTTGTTTTATGACTCTTTACATGTGCACCATCTTTCTTAAGTTTGTAAATGTTTTGGTTGTTTTGTGAATTGAGCAAGCTACAAATGCTTAAAGCCTATGGAATCACTCAGTAGAAATGTGAATGGCATGTTGCTCTATCATGTGGCATGATATCATTTGATGAAGTGTTAGATTAGCTTTCATGCATGAGATCTTATGTTGAAGACTACACTAATGACCCCCCTTTGGATCCGACTATTCTTTCACCATCTTCATATCTATCTGCCTCATGAAAAGATGCCAAAGTGCACATAGCAGACGTGGCCACCCCAAAAGTTTGGGGTGGCCACATCTCAACCTCCCCGCTTCACTCTATCCACCATATGCCCTATCTACACCAAGGGCAAAGAAAAAGAAAAGAAAAAAAGAAAAGCAAAAATAAAATAAAAGGATGCTCTTGTTTAAGTGCATTCAAATAAAGAAAAGATGAGTTGATCAAAGCACTCCAAAATCTTACCGCAATCCTTTCTTCCTCTTTCACACCCATTGAGCTATAAAACATAAAATCTAGCTCACTTTACCCTTTCTACAGCCAAGTGGGTCATCTAGTGTGGTTTGAAGCATAAGAGTGAATGCATGAAAGCGAAACAATACTCCTAGTCATCTTTGATTAACACCAACATGAAACGGTTTACTCGGAATGACATGAAGGACATATGGACAACTTGTGTTTCTATGCTTTATATTTGAAGTTTGTATGCTTAGTGCTCAATTCATGAATGGTTTGTGAAAGAGGAAAGGAGAGAGGTGGAATATATGCACTTAGTCACTTCCAAGACCATGTAGTCAATAATTTTTTGTTGCTATGCATTTGCCATGCTTGTGTATTGAATGAAAACTGAAAAGATAGATTAAGTTAGATCATACATGAGGACAAATATGTTTTAAGTTTGGGGTGGTGATGTAGCCCTATTTTAGGGCTCCATCTCATGCCATTTTGTACTTAAATCACATCTAAACATATTAGATTACAAGCTATTTCCCCTAATATGTTTATCATTACCAAATGTGCTTATGGATGTTCTTTGCATCATTTTCAGGTACTTGGACCATGATTAGGGTGAATGAGAGAGAAGGAGGGGTCCAAAGACGGCCCCAAAGCTCCATCAAACTACCTTCAATGGCCCAGGATCGACATCAAGCAAAGAAACCCATGAATGAAGAAGTTTGAAGTTAATTTGCCTACTACAGACCCCAACACGGCCGTGGGAATAACCCCACGGTCGTAATATTTATTGTGAAGAATTAACAGAGTCAACAAGGATCTTGCACCCAAATGGCCACTGTCGTGGCAAGCCAACACGGTCATGGTCAGGAGAGCTGAAGACGGTCGTGGCCATACCTCCACGGTCGTAATGTTTATTATGAAAAACCAACAGAGTCAACAGAGATTTTGCACCCAAATGGCCATGGTCGTGGCCATTAGCACGGTCGTGGCCCATTGAAGATACCATGACCATGGACATGCCCACGGTTGTACCGTTTATTGAGAAGAATCAACAGGGAGTTACCCCCCAAGCCGCCACGACCATGGCCGACCTCCACAACTGTGGCCTCTGAAGATAAACTCGCCCATGCTGCTGCCCACGACCAAGTCCTCCTCCTCCAAAACGGCCGTGTTACCCAACACGGACGTGGTGTTACTCATCCAATACGACTGTGGCACTCCGCCACAGTCATGGCCACCTCTTACTAAGCACTCTCACCACCCTTACACATCACGCCCATGTCCATTCTCCATGACCATCCTCATGTACCCCTACCACGGCCGTGGCCCATCAACACGGCCGTGTTGCAACCCTAAGCCTACCACTTTTTACACTGATTTTCCCACAATACACCTACTTACACTAGTGCTTCCACCACCACCTATATATACATTGGTGGCGGGCACAACACTAGGAGAGCTACCCTACAACCACTCTAGCCTCCCCATTTTGTCCTCTCCCACCTCATTCCACCTCCATTTCACCATTTCCACCATCAAAACCCTACTTTCCTTCCATTTCAACCATACATCCATGTCATTCACCTACCTTGGAGGTGGGAGCTCGAGCTACAACTTCTAGAAGGTGGAGAAGGAGGAGTCTTCACTGAGCTCATCATGTCTTTTCACTCCTCTACTCATTCTTCTTCATTTCTTTTTGTATTTTCCATTTCCATGAGTAGCTAGGCCCCCTTGGGTGGGCTATTTGGGGGAAATTATGTTACTTTGATACCATGTTGGGGAAAAATGACATGTAAAGATTGTAATTCTATTTGTTAATGATTATATTCTATTTCTATCTCATTCTCCATGGATTGCTTGGTTTGTGTGTGAAATCACCTAGGAATTTAGGCAAATTGCTTATATGTGTGATTTTTGGGATTTGCCCCTAGGTCCAATTCTTAGATCCCTAGGTTGCCTCCCATATTCTTACATCCTAATCAATCTCCCTAAACCTAAGTGAGGGATCTAAGTAGCTAGATTATATAATTATAGTGCAATTAGCATGGAGCCTTCTCAAGGCTAGAATGTGGGGGAATTGGGGTCCAAAGCCCTAATTTCACCTCCCCATTACTACCCTCGGCCCCTAATTGCCCTAGGAATACCTAATCTACAAACCTAGACTTGATTAGACTCTAACTGAATTGAACCTAATCCCTAACCCAATTGAGTCTCGTAAGGGTACTAGGGGGTGTTAGGGACTAGTTCCCCTATACACAACCTAACATATCCATGGCCAGTTAGTAGCTTAGGTTAATTCATTAGACTCTAACTTGTTGTTTGGTTTGGATAATCTAAATGAAATCATAATGTTCATACGTCACCCCCCAAATTAAGTGATAAGTTCATACCCCTAAACAACCCATACCTCTCTTTATTACTTAAAACCCTAGTTTTGTGCTTGTTCAACTTAGTTAGCTTCTTTCTTTGTTCTTGCCTTGTTCATGTTAGTTTAGATCTTTAATTGCTCTTTTGCTTCTCTCTTGCTTGACTTAGTGTAATTTACCTTTTCATACCTAGCTTAATCATTTCTTGCCTATTTAGCCTTACTCTAGCCTAGGGTTAACTTAGATTTCATTCTTGCCTTTAATTCCTCATTTGTTCATAATAGTTTAAAAATCAAAACAACCTTCAAACGCTTAACCCTAGTCTCCGCAGTAGGAACCTAGTGAAACTAAATCTAGCTCTAGTGCCGCCTCTTCTCCCTGTGGATCGACCCTATACTTACCACCTTCCTATACTATGACACGACCCAGTGCGTTTGCGGGTGTAGTTGTCTTAGTGTGAGTAGGTGTTAAGTTAGGTTTTATAAATATCAAAAGTGAATCCATCGTGTGCTTCCATCTACGGGGTTGCATCTATTCAAAATAGCCAAGGAAACAACATCTAAAAGCCCGTGGAGACAATTTATCACACCCAGGTTGGTGATTGTGAAAAGAAAAGGTAGTCAAATACCTTCGGTGGTAGAGAAAATATTGGTTCATGAGGGTAGAGAAGTTGGTAGGATATTTTATTTTTTTGAGATAGAAGAAGGCATCCAGTTGATGAGGTAGTTGGATAAATTCATTTCAATTAGAAGAGTATGAGCTACATCAATTAGATGTCTATTTTTCCTTTCATGTACACCATTTTGTTGTGGACTGTATGGACAAGAGGTTTGATAAATAATTCCTTTGAAGATACAAAGTTTTTGAAAACCATGTTGCACATATTCAAAAGCATTATCAGTGCAAACAAACTTAGGGATATCAAAAAATTGAGTCTTTATTTCATTCAAGAATTTGGAGAAAAATCTAAAATTTTAGAATAATCTTTTAATAGATAAAGCCAAGTGAAAAGAGACCAATCATTAATAAAGGTTACAAAATATCACACACCAGTAAGATTACCAATACGACATGGTCTGTAGACATCAGATTGAATTAAATAAAATAAACTTGGACTCTTGTTATCACGACAAGGAAAAAACACAAATCGATGATGTTTTCCAAGTTGACAAGACTGACATGTAAAGTTTTCAGATGACAAACTAGGAAATAAAGACTTCAACTTTATGGCAGAGGGATGACCAAGCCTCAGATGCCATTGATAAAGAGAGGTAGAGTGGGCCACAAGAGCAGTAGTAGGCAAAGTTGACGAGGTTTGTAGGTAGTACAAACCATCTCCACCTTCATATCCCCCACCAATCGTCTTCTTTGTCCTAGGATCCTGCATGGAAATATTTTAAGGAAAGAAGGTTACACTATAGTTTAACGAGTTTGTAATTTTACTGATAGACATCAATTTCAAAGGAAATTTAGGCACAAACAAAATAGATTTAAGAAGAATGTTATTAACATCCCCTATTCCAGTGACCGAAGAAGTAGATCCATCATCCATACGCACGTAAGAATGATAGGTAGATTTCTTTAGATAAGTGAAGAGATTTTTATTACCAGTCTTATGAGCCATAACACCTTAATCAACAATAAAAACTTCTTTTGCCAAAGAAGAAGAAGCTTGAAGACAAGAAGGATCACCTAAGTTTCGAGCGATGTTTTCCTGAGGCATGGTAGTAACAACAAAATTAGCTTTGATTAGATTGTCATGGTCAGATGAACTTAGTGTTACCATCTGAGAACTAGCACCACCATAGGAATATGTATATTCTCCATCATCATCAATAGTGGGTACTTGGTTTGCCCATTCTGGCTTTCCATGCTTTTTCTAGCATTTTCCCTCGATATGATTAGTTCTTTTATAGAAGTTGTAGTACTGAGACTAAAGAGGAGATGGCCCTCTTCCAGAAGACTGAGGAGAAGGAGGCCCTCTTCCACCATTGTTGAGACCTCTGCCCCATCCATGAATAGAATTATGTAACATATTGAATCTTATATGTAATCTCTATGTAACCCTTTTTACCAATGTCCCTTTGATTTCTGTCATTTCTATCCTTAAGGTTTAATTAGTGGAATTTATAGTGGTTTGGTGAACATTTATTCACTATTTGTACCAATGAAAGCGTTTATGCACAAATACCTCATTGAAAGTTTATTTAAGGACCCTAGTTAGGTGTTCTAAACCTTAATCTAACTTTCTGAAGTGATTTGAGAACATAAAATGAGCCTAAGTTTCAAATTGGGTTCAATTTGGATGTTGTTTGTGCAAGTTTAGGTACATTATGGACTTTTATGCAATTTACCCAATTGGAAATTCTCTTTGCAAATTGTAAAATGCATTATAATTCTTAGATATTCCCTTACCATTCTCGAGTTTTTGAACCATGTGGTGCCTAGTTGCACCTTGGTTTGAAGGTGTTTATCTCCAAGGGCATTTTAGGGATTACCCTCTTTATAATGAACTTGTCTTTAGAAGCTATCAACCAATGGGTTTATTTCTTTGATTGGAGGTTGGTGGGGATGACCTATAAGTCTCCATGGGCTTTTAGAATTGACATTCGATATTCAAGAAGCCCCTATGATATGTCCTCTTGCATGGCCATGAAGCCTAGTCTAAGGACACATGGAAAGTCCCATAGACACCTCATACTTGACCCCTTCTTTATAAATCCATATCTACTCCTTCCCACCTCCCAATTCAAAAACTCTTGCTCTCCTTCTCTTTCATCCAGATTAGAGATTTGTTACTACTCTATTTGACCACAAAGGTGTTGTTCCAAGGTAAAAGAGGGTACCTACCTTGGTGAAGAAGGCTCCTTGGGTTCTGAAGTTGCTATATTTAGGGTTTCTAAAGCTCCTTCTTGGTGATTTTGACCAAAAAAACTAACTTTCCTCCTTTCCTTCCCTATTTTCATGTTGTTCATCTTCATCCCACCTTCTTCCAAGTTGACACCATGGCCTTCCATGGTGAAACCCCACCTAGAGCCCTCAAACACCTCATCTCCATGTTCTTTTGCTAGGTTTTTCACCTATAAAGTGGAGAAGGTGCTTCTTGCTCGAGATAGGAGCTTTGTTGGAGAAACCAGAGTCCTAGCTCAGGAACCTTGCTATTTGAACCTATCCACCTTCCCTGGAGGCAAGTTTTATAACCCCCATCTCATATATTTCTTACTACATGCTTAAAACCCATGCTTCTATGTTTAAAATTGATGATCTCCATCTCTATTTAGCATGTTCTTCTAGGGTTTTGGTTTCTTGCTATTTTACCTTCTCTAGTAGATCTAATTTGGTTACTTATGCAACTCCAACCCCGATCTTGGGTCAAATGGTGTTCTCTCTCTCTCTTTCTCTCTCTCTTTCATCCTCTCTCTCGAAGATTTCTAACTTGTCATTTCTTGATTGGTTCAAATTGAAAAATCCATATCTTTTAATCTGTTTATCCAAATTTGACAAATGAATAAGTTTTCAAATTGGAAAATTAATATCTATCTAATAAAAATATTTTCAAGGTCTGATTTTGAGGTTTAAAGAACGGTGATTTTTGAAAAATGAATTTAATGCATAAAATTCATAAAAATTACATCTTAATCATCACAACTCCAAAATAAACATAAAAATATATTGCACTAATTAGGAGAACCTAATAAGTTAATTAGTGAGGTTTTAAGTGTCTAAATCTGAGTTTTGCTGAAAAGGTTTAAAATTAGGGTTTCTATACATTAATGTGCATTATGTACTCTAATACATGTTAACACAATGCAAATAGGCAAAGAGGAAGGTGGACTCAATTAAAGTGGTGAAAGTTAGTAATTGATACTAGTAAGAGAGGTATGTACATTGTTACACCCTAAGTTGGGATATTTGCAAACCAAACCCTATATTTCCCTAATGAGGCTTTAATGAACCCTATTTCCTCTATTCATAATTCTTTAAATTGCAGTAATGATATTCTATTTCTTGGGTCTTGTACCCTACTGCCATGTTTCAAATATATGATGATTTTAATTGCCTTAATTTCTCTTTAGCATGTTGATTTTATTAGACTAATTAGGTATAGTAGTGGTACTTTTGTACAACCACCCATAGAAAGGGCATGCATTTTTTCCCTACGTAATGTGTTTACTCTCCCCTTATAAAATTGTGTAGGTGATTGGGAATGTGTTACTCTCCCCTCACCTATAGGTTGAGATCTGGTATGTGCCTCAACCCTGCATAGTTAATGTAGTCAATATTAATCATGCATACAAAACTTTTTATTATTTTTCTTGACATGGAAAGCATCTATCTGATTATTCCTCATACTCTTGTTATATTCATCTTATGATGAAATCTTAGCCTTTAATTTCATGTTATTTCCTTATCTTTTGTTCTTTTTCATTATTTGACACATACCTTGTATTTCTCTCTCTTGCTGGGTGATTTAACAACCTCCCAGATTTTGATCAAGTTGCTGAACAAGACCAAGGAAACTTGAACCAAAAGTAGATTCAAGCTTTTCTTCAAGGATGTCTAGGTTGCTAAAGCCAGATCCCTAGTTTTCTTATCTTTTTCTTATGAAAAACTTATGTAATGAACTATGATGAAATCCATGTAATAGCTTTAGTTTCTTTGTTTTTTTACTGATATTGACATTCTATATGTATCTAGCGCATGCTTATTTACTTGGAATATTATACATGCATCCCTCAATGTCGCTTGTCTTTGTGAAAAGATGGATGTTTTGTATTTCCTTAGTAAGGAGGTGATCTTATCTCCTTACAAATTATCACATCATCGTCTGGAAACAACTAGAGCAATATGCTCTTGTTTGGTAGTAGAAGACACCGAGCGAGATAGATGAAGATAAATATCACCTAGCATAGGCAATGCTTCATATGCTAGGATTTGTTGACAAACAATTTCATAGCTGGGAGGCAAGGATGCTAAAAATTAGCATAGCTAGACTTCAGCTAGTTGTTTTTGCAGTTTAGTGATATCAGTGGATAGCAGATGGTGAAGTTTGAGCTCTCCACAAATACATTTGAAGGTATCAAAGTGTGAAGCAAACAATGTTGCTTTATCAATTCTTAGAGAATATATGTGTTTCTAGAGTTCAAAAACTTGGGAGGCATTTCCCTTACTGGAATATATTTGAGCAATATGATCCCAGGCCTCCTTGGCGGTTTTAGTAAAATAATATTGGTGGATACATGGGATTCAAAAATATTTAGAATCCAAGAGAGTAATTGAGAGTCACACTCTTCCCGTTTCTTATACTCGATTTTCTTTTTGTCCATTCTATCATCTTTAGGAGGAGTAAATTTGGTGGGATGCTCAAATTTTCCTGACGAGTGAGCATAAATTTGAAAGGATCGTACCCATAAAATATAGTTGGATCCACTGAACTTGATAGAAGTTACACATCTAGCATGTGTTTCAAGAGTCTCAGAAGATGATGAAGCCATGATTCCAAAATTAATAGAGATGTCTGGAAGTAGGAACACGGTGTATTAAAAGACAAACGTAATGTTTGAAATAACTACTAATGCCAACATGTAATATGGACACAGTGTGTCTGCTGACAGTAGTGGATAGTTCGTCGAAAACACACAGTGCATGCAGAAAGAGACACAAGATGTCTGTAATTGTGGAACTAGTAGAAAGGTCACAAAAGGACCCAAAATAGATGGAAAACACTATGGTTCACCCATAAGAAGAGTGGTATGTTCGATAAATCTAATCATATCAAAAATAAGATGGATAGAGTTGTTTAATAGGTGGTCATATATGACCACACTAATTTTTTGAACGGATTTCTAAATACCAGTCTTCAGGGCATACAACCAATTTAAAGATCATCGACCATGTCCCTAGATCCTATTTTTAGAGAAGCGGATAGTTTTAGAGAGGGGAGTAGATCCCCTTTAGCGTGATCAACAGTTTGGTGAAGACGGAGGATGCTAGCTACAACAACGACAATTGATGGAGGGAGAGAGAGAGAAGGAGAAGATGGCAGGTGGAGGTCACGACTAGGTATCCTACTCTGATACCTTGTGAAAGTGTGTCGTTTTTCTATATCTTGTAAAAGATAAGACTCACTCCAATAAATAGGAGGAGGTTGTACAGGGAAGAAAACAGAAAACCCTAATGGGCATGTTTATACAAAGACCCATGTTACAAGATAAGTAATAAAATGAAATAGGAAATAAAAGTACAACAATATATCTCAATACCCCTCTTGTTAGAACATTTGTATAGGTTCCATGTAGCTTCTCCCAAATTCATATAACACATAAGCATATGCATAAAAGATCGAGTAGTAATTCTCACATTTGAGGAGTGTTAGCATGCATGTTAACCACCTATAGTCCAAGTATGGTTCATATACAAATTGGCGAGAGAGGATAACTTAAGAATAAAGGATGACCTACTTAAAGAAAATTTACTGTAGACTGCTATGAAGTAAAAATTTGAATATATCTTATCTTTAGGCACATATTGTAAAATAATGGAACAAGTTCGTTCCCCAATAGGTTGCAAGATGAGTACACTAGGAACGATTTCAACCGATCAAGATCCCACTGCTCAAAGTTGACAAAGGGTTTTAAGACCAATTAGAGATGATTTGACCATTAATATAACAAAGGAGGAAGTGCGGGAGGAATTTATGCCAATGAGATAAATTTCAACTCTTTGGCCCACTTCTCTTTCTCTACCAACAATGATCTATTTAATAAATTTATCCTTTCTAATAATCTCATCATACTCTGTTCCTCTAATTCTACCTTTACATGAAAGAGAGGTGACTGTTAATCTAGACTCAATCTTTCTCTAGGATTTACATATGGGTACACCCTCAATCCTAATTCTACTATAGAGTATCATGCATAAATCTCCAATCATTTCTCCATCATTCAAGACACTGATATACAAAGATGGGGACAAAAGGCCTTCAAGTTTGAATGTTTTTGGACTAAACACCCATCCTTTCCTTATGTTGTCTCTGACTGTTGACTAATTACCCAACTCCTCCTTTTCAAGGATTGTCATATAAGTAGATATTCAGAGACTCAGAGGCAAATTTTGAATTTGAAATAAAGAGACTTTTGGAAATATCAAGACAAACATTGATCAAGTGGAATTTGATCTCATAGTCCTTGACACTAATTGTAAGGCCCCTAACCTGACATAAACCAAAAGCATGCTTGTTTATCTTAGTATGCTACTTAGTTTCATTATGAAACATTAGTTCATGTTTCAATAGAAATTGATAAAGATACGTTCTTCAAATTTGAGTCAATTTAGATTTTGTTTGTCAAATTATGTAATTGTATGTACTTTATGGACTTATATACAATTTTCCCATTTTCAGGGTTGCAACTATAATTTTAAAATATAGGTATGTTGTTACATGGTGTTCTTGATAATCTAGAAAATTCCATCTTGTCTGGATGTGTTTGGAACCTTGTTACATAAGGCACCAATCCCTTAAAACAAACTAGTGTGGTGGTGAGGGTAAGTGCACCTACCGATGCCAATTTAGCTTCACAAATTGATGGAAGTTCTGTATTATCACAACCTAATGGAAGTTCTGCATTTTCAAAAACTGATAGAAGTTCTTCATGTTCACATACTGATGAAAGTTTTACATGTTTACAAATGATGGAGCTATGCATGCTCACAAATTGATGGAATTTCTGGGTGGTTGCAAACTGATGGTTTTTGTGGGTGGTTGCAATATGATACTTGTTCTGGGTGGCTACAAAATGATAGCTGGTGTGGGTACTTACAAATAAATGGATGCTATGGGTGTTCATAAACCAATAGAAGTTCTAATTTTTGTCGTTTGTCAATTGATGGAGGTTCTAGAGACACAAATTGATGGAATATTTACCCTTTGACTAATGGAAATAAACCATGTGACTTTCTCTTTTTTCCAACCTAGATATAAATACTCCTATTGAATCCCATCTTATGAACCTTTTACTAAGCTCATTGTTGCTGATAGAGACCAACAAAAATCATCAATAGCCAATACAAAGGCCTCCAAGAGATGAAATCTTACAAGATCGTGGATGTGTGTTGGTGCATGCCTTGGATCTAGCCTCCCTAGCATAGACATATGCCTTCTAGCCTAGTTTCTTACTCTATACATGTAAGATCTTTTCTCTTAATCATTTTATTGTTGTTTCCCCTTCTATTCTGTACCTTGGCCAGGCTCCATGATGCTACAATTTGGAAATTTGTGCATGTGTTCCAGAACCCTCTTTTCTTTACTCTTTGCTCCACATCCACCTTGTTCTTGAGGAAAGGAGATTTCTTGGAGTTTTTTTTAGGATAAATGACATATTTTTTTATCTCTTTTATGTGGTTCCTTGTTGTGTGGGCATTTTCTTCATCCTCGAGGCAAGTGATATATTGATGCATTTCTTTGCTAGTTGTTACATGCATAACACTGATTTTTCTCTAAAAACCCTCAATATGCTAAAAGATGATCTTTTATGGACCATTTGGTGTAAGTTATATGGATATACAAATTTTGATGTCTACCTTATTTCCAAAATATTTTTTTCCTATTGTATAATAAGTATTTCTTTTAAGGATGACAGAACTAAAATTCAAAATACAGGCATAAATGTTGGTAAAGATGTCATTTTATGATGTTTCTAAGCCATAATATGGGAAGGTAGACCTATACGCCTTTCCTTCCTATATTGAGAAAGTTTAGCAATGAGTTTAAGGCTTTTTCTAAATTTTATGCTATTGAACTTGTGATTCGAAGAAATTCTAGTATCAAAGGTAACTCATATATGCTAGGTTTTAATCTTTCTCTACCTAAATCTTCAATACATAATAAGTTTTGCATCCATTCGAGTTTTAACTAAAATTTTGAGTGTTTTTTTCTACATCTTTAAAGATACCTGCAAAATTTGAGATGATAATGAAATTCCTACAAGGAGTTATCATTGTCATGGTCTCAATGTCAAGTTTGGTATGACCAATTATTTAGTTTTATATGCATTATATGTATCATAAAGTATTCCAAATTCTGGGAAGAACTGAGGTTATTTTGATATATGATGATATAACCTTTCTTCATCCATCCCCATAATTACATCAGTCTAATTTAGGACTTTTCGATGTATCTTTATTCTATCTATCCTTCAATATCAACGGATGCCAAATTAATGGTAATACCGAACTAGTCTTTCTATTTATTTGTAGCCGTATAGGAGCCATATGAGGTGAGAATCTCATGTACAATTTTGGAATAGCGATGGTAATAGTAATGGTATCATCGACTATGATTATCTAATAGTTCAAGTACGGTTGATATAGTTGAGACATAGTCAAAATATAGTTTTTTGGACGGAAAGAGGTTGCACAATCTAATAGTAATTGCTTATTCTGTTACTAATGATTACCTACTTATCATGGGTGTAGCTTTACTGAAGTTCATTAATCACCTTATTCATATTAATAATAGGGTTGGTGGAGAGTTATATCTCTCGATGAGATTTGTAAGCTCACCCCGTGGGTTCCCCACACCCTTTTAAGGTGGATGTTTACAAGGGGGAAGAGATCATGCAACAGAGGTTGAGCAGCAGCAAGAAGGATAGTAGCTGACAAGGTTGGAAGTGTTGCTGGTGGTCCTTTTATTTGAGTCCTAGAGTCGTCCATGTACACTCATGTCTTTGGGATGGTTGTTGGGTGTGTTTAGTAGACGTGTTTTGATGTGTGGTTTGGCTTGTACATCCTTTCATGTATGGATACAGTGGATATGTATATATATGTTTGGAACAGGTTTTCTTGTAATAGGATGATGGCATACATGGTAAGTACCTTGTGACATGAAAGGACTCATATGTAAAGGGTTTTTCATTCTGGATCTTAATGAAAATGGTTTTAATTTCCATTATTTTTTGGTATTCTATTTCTTTAAGTTTGTTTCCACGGTTATTTTTGAGTTGTCTCATGGTTGTGGTGTGGGACGTCACACACTACACCTCTGACTTCTTCAAACAGTTCTTGAAGACCACTTTAGAAGAAGAAGGATGAAGGAGCTGATGTCCACATTCACCTCGACATCATTATCACTATCTAGTCATCTTCTCACTCTTTGTCGATGAAGGAGCTAACAAAAAGAGAAGGAAGAAGCAAGGACGGAGATGATCAAAGATTGACTTAGGTGTTCTCCTCTTCCCTTGACTGAGTCAACATCTTCATCGAGTAGAAGACTATTGATCTTCCAGGCCATGATCATCTCATCCATCATAACTACGACTGACTATTCCTTCTCACATGGTTTCTATGTTCCTATCATGAGGAGAGAATAGTTCTTCTCACTGAGGTGTGGGGATTAGCCCCGCTACCCATTCTTACATGTCCATATTTTGACATTCCATGTCTTGTATACAACTCTTCATTTTAATGTTGATCGTTGAATTCATGTTTTTGGATTGATCACCTTCTTTGCATGATCTATTATCTTCCTATGCTATGAGAACTTCAATGGTTAGGATTTGAAAATCAATTAACTTGGTTCATACCCGACTTCCAAAGGGATATCTCTAGATCCATAGATACATGACCCATGGGTAACAAGACATTGAGCCCACAAAGATATCTATGCAACTCCCCACCCCTAATGGATGGATCTTGATTTTTCTCCATTTCATTGGTTTTATCTATCCTATACATGTTATGGATGTGTTTGTGCATGTAATAGTGGGGAAACCCAATTCCACCCTATTTACTTCCATCATTAATCTAAAACTTGTTTTAATCCTTCACTATTACTTTACTTGCACTTTGTTTCACTCAATCCACATCAAATCTTGGTTCTAAATATTAGTCTTAGTTCATCTGGATACAAACTAGCAAGATTCTAAAAAATCGTATCTCTTGGGATTTGATCCTTAACTATATTGTGATAAGACTCGTCCTCTTGCTGGTGTTATTATTGCATGTTGTTTTGGTAAAACTTAGGGATTTCATCCCTAGGTGAATTCGTTGGTGCAATAAAACCCATGTTATGCTACCCAGTGCAATCGGATGACCTGATCAATCAAATCCTCTAGTCACTCCAATTTCCAACCTTGAGCTATGGGAAGACTAACCCCAACAACCTGTGAAGATTCACAATACATACATACATACATACTACACTCATATCCCTTTACAAGAGTGGTGCAATTGCAACTTGACTAAAATGAATAGCCATCCAGATCTGCTGAAAAACTAACAACTCCACCTTCTATGATTCCACTATGCTACACATTTTTCAGCCTCTTCAGTACTCTCACAAACTAGGGTAAGGATGCACTCAACCCTGAAGAAGGATTTAATGGCTGGAAGTATTTCTAGTGACACTTTCTACCTAGGATGATTCAACAATGTATGCCCAAATAATTGGGAATTAATTTAAACAAAGTGTGCAAGCAAGTAAAAGGAAAAAGAATTGAATATAATATTAACTAGAGTTTGGTTTAATTAACTAATTAAAGAATGAAAGTAGAACTAGCTAAGAAAGAGGCCCAACTTAGCACTAAGCAAGGCAATTAAGTAATCAATGAAAGTTGAGACTAAACTAAGAAATTTGACTAAGGAAAACTTAACATAAGAAACTAACAACAAGAGCTAATTACTTTATCAAGAAGAAACTAGCATGGGCAAGAAATTATACTAAGCAAAAGACAACTAGTTAGCAAGTGAGAAAGTTAGAATTTTAGCAAGTAATCAGGCTAGTGGACTACTTAGGGGGATATGCAACCATCAACCAAGTACAAGGGTCCTACCCATGCACTGCTTAGGTGGATATGCAACCATCAACCAAAAATTTTAATATTTTTCCCACAAAAAATCCCAAAATAACTCTAATATCTATGCTTTAGGTGAGTTCATAGATTAAGCAACTATAGAAAGAGGCAAGGAAGGAGAACAAGAAAGAAAACAACAATAGATAAGAAAATCAAAGTATAATGCATATATTACTAAACATGGTATCATAGATAGATTTTTTTCCCAAATAGCCCACAAGGGGGCTAGCTACTCATAATCCCCTATTATTTGTCTATGGGTGGCATGGTGGTGTATACCAGAGAAATTTTCCATCACATCCCATCCAACCTTATTTTGCTCAATAGACTAAGGGATATGCAGACATTAGTCTAGACTATTCAAGTCTAGGTTTCTAGGTATGGTTCTCCTAATAAACTTAGTGGAAAGGAGTGGTGAGGTCAGAGATATAGTCACTTAGATCTCTCACTGAGGGCTAGTGGAATGGTGGCATAAAGGGGAAAGGGTAATAAAGTAGCTAAGGTTCCTCTAGGGAACTTAAGACTTTTCCCACCAAAAATCCAAAAAGCACCCCAATCTCTATGCCTTAGATCATAGCTCAATGAACTATAGAAAGATACAAGGAAGGAGAACAAGCAAGAAAATCAAAGTATAATGCATATATTTCCCAACATGGAATCATAGTTAGATATTTCCCCCCCAAATAGCCCACAAGTGGGCTAGCTACTCATAATCAAAGAAATAACAAAATAAAAGGGAGAAGAAGATAGAAACTCCATGAGTGTGGGTGGAAAAGCTCCAATCTTCACCTCTAGCAGCTCCAAGCACGACCTCCTACTCTAAGTGGATGGAATGACATGAAAAGTGGAGTGAATATGTTCAAACCTAGGAAAACTAGGGTATTGGAGTGGAATATGGAAGGATATTGATTAAAATGAGGTAGGCCATGGTGAGTTGTAGTTATGGTGGATAGGGAGTGCTAACCTTTGACTCCCAACTACATCTAGTGTACATATAGTGGCCTAGGGGATCTATGCTAGGAATGTAAATGGGTAAGGTATTTCCCATTTACCCACTACCCATTCCATGTAGGGCAGGGCAGGGTAAGCATAATTTTACCCACCACCCATTTACCCTTTATCCACTTTACCCACATCTAAAGAGGGTAGGGTAAGAGAGAAGCTTTACCCTACCCACTTTACCCATTTACCCATTAGTATAAGTCTAAATTTAGAATTTTAGATTCTAATATATTTATTAATGCCTAGCAAAAAGCCCAACAAGGAACACCACTACTTTCTCAATTTGTACTATTATGATTCCCAAAACTTTCATAAGCATGATACCTTTTATAATCACATATTTGAAAGAAAATTGGATTATCAACAAGAAATAATATATTAAAAATACTAAGCCTTGTCTTCATAAAAAATAGAAGGTTAAATATTACTACAGTTTGTTGTATATCATAAAAGACATAATTATTACTATAAAAAATTAGAAGTGTCTTGTGTTTGATGTATGGAATATCATATAAAGTTTTTGTTAAAAATATCTTATACTAGCTTCATACTATTTTACCCATTTCACCCTTACCCTACCCATTTACCCTATGTAGGGAAAACGGTGTGGGTAAGGGTAGAGGTAAAGGCTTTTAAGCAAAGGGTAATTACCCTACTCGCTAATCGCATCTTTGACGTGGGTAAGGGTAAGGGTAAGGGTAAGCCTTTACCCTACCCTACCCTACCCATTTACATCCCTACTCTATGCATAAGGTAAAGACGTAAAAGTGGTAGTGGGAAGCATTAGGGTTAGGTGGTTCGCACGGTCATGGTGGTCACTGTAGCCATGGTGGATAGGTCTAGGAATGATTGTGATGGTGGATAATGGTCTTAGATGGAATGGATTAGGATCAGATAAAAGGTGGTGAATGGAGTGAGGTAGCATGGCCATCGTGGGAACCACGACCATGGTGACTTGAGGGTAGCACGAATATAATAAGTTCCACGACCATGGTGAATGGGGTGGAAGGAGATCACTTTCCTCGCAATGTTCATCTCAATGGATCTTCCACCAAAATTGTTTTGGTGGGCACAACCATGGTGGCTTTGGATGGCCACAACCATGGTGAGATGAATGTATGAATCATTGGAGTACTTGATCAAGTATGTAATTTTTACTCTAGTACCATGGCCATGGTTGTATACCACAACCATTTTAGGGTCTTTGGCATGAACTTAAGTCTTCTAAGTGTCTATCTGATGGTTCTTACTTGCTCCCACATGACCATTTGTCAATTAGGGTAGGTTGGTGTAGATATTTGGGCTCACTTAGAGATCCTCCATGGTTAAGGAAGTTCTAAGATCATCATAATTCTCTTCCTTCCATCATTTCATGCCAAATCACCTATAAAACATGCAAGAGTATCCATACATGCATTTGTCCTAAAGTGACATTTTTTGAGAAATAGCATACATTCTATAAATCTTTATGTAAATAAGGAGAAAAATCACACAAGATGGAGACCTAAACTAGGGGTCCATCAAACACAACATTTGGAAGATTGTGTGGAGGCATGCCACTCCTCCCCCAAACTTAGGGAAATTGGGCGACAGATAAGGCAGCACAAATTAAAATTTAAAGTTAGATTCCCCTTAACAGCAAGATTGTGTCAAGAACAATGTATCTAGGAAGAATAACAATAGTTATAACTGGTCCCGAAGCAAGTCCAACGATAACTCTTGATGCATTACTATGCTTCTTCTCCAAGCAACATCGAGCTTCATCTTCAAGCGGCAATATGCTCCTTCTTTAGCAACACTCCGATAGTTTTCATTAATGGCCTCGTGGTCTAGCCACCACAGATTGTGGTTGATAGAGTTCTCCTAACAACAGAAGCCTCCCACCTCTAGAGAAGTCCACATAGACCACTAAAAACTCCACGTTGTGCTACTAAAGCCAAGGGGAAGGAGTTGTCCCATTCGAGCATCATCCTGATAGAGTTGATACGCTCTCCCATAATTGTCTCACCCTTGCTATCCCTCCCTTTATCGGCTAGGACTTGCTCAAGTGCTCTATTAGTTACCACCACCAAAGAGGACAACAATTGTTAGTGTAAATGTTGTGTCTGAGAAGCCCCCAGTACCCCTCTATTTATAGCAGAGGCCAGGGTCAGGATTCCCAATCTGAGAAACAGTCAAAAGTGTAGAAATCACAGATTTTATAGTTGTGCATCAAGAATTATTTGATTTGCATGCCCAACAAGTTGGTTCCTGCACAAATCAGTCGATTCGTGCAATTTCCTATTCTAAATCACACTGGTATTCAATGTACAATTAATGCAAATTGTGACGTCAACATCAATCCTTGATCCAATCGAATTGACCATTGAACTGGGCAGTTCATCCCATGAACCAGCCAGTTGGGACCTATGAACCAGTCATTTCACACCCTAGTTCAACCATTGATTAGCCAATGTTGATTCCAATTTACTTGACACTCTTGATTGGTTCAACACTTGAGTTGGTCGGTTCAGAGTCTAGTAAGTCAATTTTGAACCTCAATTGTTTAATTGAATACATAAACACCATTAGTAATCAATTTAAACATCATTCATGAATATACTCCTTAAATCCAAGTGTATCCTATGTGTGTGACCCTATAGGTCCAAAATTACATTGGCAGTTAATGTCAATAACCAATTATGACATCACATGCACAGAGTGGCGTCTAGCAACACATCATTTCTACCCAAGTAATTAGGAAATTTGGAGAACAACTTCAACATACAATCCATGATGAGTGTTACCATGATCGTATAGTTCCTTTATTTCTAATATCTAGTTTAAACTCAAGGCATGGAATCATCATCCTATCAACATTCTAGCCATGTTCCTTGAACTAGAGTAGACTATATGAAATGCACATGAGCTCACATATCACATAATGTGTCACATGAGTATGGTCATACATTTCTCAGTCTCATTAATCAAGAGGCCCTAGATATAAATCTCTTGTAGTAGGGACAAATCCCATCTACATCACTCACACTTAACCCCCATGTGTCACAGTGCACCCGATCATCATCTTTATGGAACCCCTTATTCAGGATCATGGTGGATGATGTCAAAGTACATGAATGACATGTGATGAATGTCGTGACTTCATGTCTAAGAACCTCAATCACCACTTATCACTATGAGAGCTGATTTTGACTACAATTTCATGGTATCCATGTATAACTCTCAAGGTGTGTCTATCTAATACACTATTCTCTATGTGCCTATGTACTTTACTTGTTATCACATATATCACTAATGATATTGTATCATCAGTCAACACACACTTTAGTCTTATGTATTATTGCTATCTATTTTTCTTCCACAATAATATCTAATTAGGGACATAACAAGAATGAATGTAATCTTATCATACATAAGATCTCATTGTTAAAGTCATGTACTTGAAGATTACATCATCAAGTAGCATCATTCTTTAGACATCTATTATATTTGTGTCATCATCTCAGGATAAGACAAACATAATAGACAAAATTATGTTTATAATTATCAAATCAGGTATCTAGTGCCACATTCAAAGCATCATATGATTGGCTCTCTGGGCATATGTACCAATAGGCTCTCACTTGTACTTAGAGGCAATCACTCATGAATCATATTCCAAGTGATCTTAACATGCCCATCATGTTTGTGTCGCACAAGTTCTTTTATAGAGGGTTTAGCAACATTTGCTTCATGTCCGTATTTTGCAAGTTTTATATCTCTTCATGTGAAACTTTTCATATGAAATGGAAGTGATGTAGCATGATATCTGAGATTCTTTGCCTAAGCAATAGCTTCATTGTTGTCATCAATATTTCAACTCTGTCATCAATGGTTGGAACCTCCCAAAAGTTCATCTCTATGAAATTCTAGATCCATGTAGTATCTTCTGTTGTTGAAATAACACCAAGATACTCGACATCTATTGTAGATTTAAACAACTATATCTTGCTCAAAACTCTTCTAGCTTACAATTCTATTTTAAGGTCAAACATTAAATTAGATTGTGATCTATAATTTTATTTGTCATTTTGGAAGCTTGCATCGGTGTAACTTTTACAGAAACCTCTTCCTTATTACCATAATCAAGGAACTGATCCTTCTAGTGTTTCTCAAGAATTTAAGTATGTTCTTTATGGTAGTCCAATGATCTTCATTGGAATCTAACAAATAGCCATTCATCATGTCCAATATATATGAGATTACTACATAGGTATATATATCCATTAGTCATAACCAGTACATATGATATAACTTGGGTATCCTCTCATCATGTCCAATACATATGAGATAATGGTATGAGTACATTAATGATAGATCCAATTGCAAAATCATGTGGGCATCTATTCATGTGTTCTAGATCTTCATAAGAACTTGGACATTAGGCTTGATAGACTAACTCCATGTAACATGGACATGTTCTCTCTCACTGAGTCATGCATGCTGAACCCCTTAAGCATATTGCCAATGTATGTGTTCTTTCTTAGGTTGAGAATCTTTCCATATCTATCTCTATAGATCTTGAATCCTATCACATAGGATGCTTCACCTAAACCCTTCAATTAGAAGGTACTTTCCTTTCCAGGTTTGTATATTTGTAGGATAAGGGTGTTATTCCCCATCATTATGTGGAATATACATATGCTTCCACTAAATATTTGTAATCATGGATTCCATCTTCATTCTAACTCAAGTCAATCCCTTTGAATGTCTTGTCAAAATAGAAGATTCTAGCTCTGAGATGGTTGCTTCAATTCATATATTGATCTTTGTAGCTTATAGAATTTATTTGTATTATTGTATTTATAAAACATTTAGGATATGTCATGTACACATCCTCATCATTATTCTAGTTAAGATATGCAATTTTAACATCCATATGAAAAATATCATTAGTCATAACAAGATGCAACAACAAGCATGATCATGATGGATCTAACCATGGTAACTTGTGTAAGACTTCATCATGTTCAACACCTTGAACTTGTTTGAAACTCTTTGCAACTAAAATACCCTACCATGTTGGTATCCTTTCAAATACCCAACCCCTTCAGGTGGATCTAACAAGGTAATAGCTTGTTGATTTATATGCAGTCCATGATTGATCTTATGGCCCTCAAGCCATGCTTCAGATTCTGGTCCCTCAACAACTTCTAGGTAGATTGTTGACTCATCATCTATGATCAAGTCACTGCCTTTGTGAGTTATAAGATATCATAATCATTCAAACTCAAGGCGTGTTCTACTAGAATTATGTTACATGAGGAACTTGAGTTTTATGTTACACGAGGAACTTGAGATTCCATAGAAACTTATGATTCTCCATGTTCCTATTGTACCTCTTTAGGTTCAATGTTTACTTGTTTGTCTCATACATTTCCTACTTTTACTCCCATTGATTACTTTGGAACTAAGTTCCCCTTCAAGAATACAGCTATCCTGACAACAAACACTTTGTTGTCAGATTGGAATAAAAGTAGTATTCAACAAAATAATATTTATGTGATTTTTGGCAAAGCCTTTTAAGAAACTATTTTCTTATATAAGCTTACATTCCTAATCATTATAAAAGACACATTAGGACATATCCCATTCCATATCTTGTATGGTTTCTTTTGAACCATTTTAGACTGTACAATGTTTAGTGTAAAACATGTGCCCCCAAAAGAAATGGGAAAATCAACTCAATTTTATTGATAATTGCACCATGACTTAACAGGGTGTGATTCCTTCTTTCTGATACATCAACATGATACACTATCATTTTGTTTCAAGTGGAGTTCATCATGATACATTATCATGATCTCCTTGAAGGTTCTCAAACTCTTGGTTAAAATGTTTCAACATTGATCATATTGAGCTATCTCAATACTTTTACCAAGTTGGTTACGTACTTCATTCATAATCTCCTTTACACTTCAAGAGGTTTTATACTTGTATTTCATTAAATATAAACTTCCATATGTATTTATATAATCAATAAAATATAATGAGGTACTTGTAACTACCTTTAGCATTTATTCTAAAAGGTATATATACATCAATATGTATGATCCCTAATAGAATAGTCGCTCTCCCACTACATCTAGTGAAGATGCTTTTGTCATCTTGCCCAATAAATAATTCTTGCATGTCTCTATCGATTTAATAACCAAAAGAGTATAGATAACCATCATATGGATTCTACAAATGCATTTCTCATTTATGTGCTCTACATGACAATTCCATAGGTATTCATTGTTCGAGTCATCAAATCATTTAGTATATGTGTCATACACATATTTTTCTTTAGAACTATCAAGAATAGTTTGTGAGACATAGAACATTGTCATGAAACATAAATTCTTGTCCATACAAAATACATTATGTTTTCATCAATGGAAGATATATAATAGAAATTCACTAATTTTATTACATGCCCATGAATGAAAACTTCCAACTGTAGTGGTGGAAACTCTTTCTGTTACAACCTCAATTTTACTTATATGACTGTAATTGCAAATGTTTCAAAAGAAATGTACTTGGTTGTAAATTACATGATTTATGATGAATATATGGATTTATTTTACAACTCTTTCGTGTGCATGATTTTTTGTGGCCCCTTTGGTAATAATGAGTCCAAAATAATAAAAGAGGAAGAAAAGTTAAAAGGGAACAAGAATTGAATAAATAATAAAGAGAATTGGGATAAAGGTGAAAGTATAAGAAATAAATAGATAAGTTTGGGTTTGATCATAATGGATGGTGATTAGAACCCTCATGGATCCTTGAGATGCAAGGAATTGAAATAAAGGAAAATAATAAAGTGGTCCCTAATTCCAAGGAACATGTATCTGGAAGTGGTCCCTCTATCTTCATGAGGTCATGAGGACTCAATGCATACTAGGATTGAGTACCTGTAGTGATGGGAATCAAGTTTCCCTAATTCCAGGGAACATGTGACCCTGCCCTATATAAGGGGGGGGGGGTGTTGTACAATGCTAGCAATCACATATTTGATACTCGTGAGATCAGGAAGATTGGGCAAGTTCTTTGGCAACTTCAATTAGAGAGTTTGACCTATCCTTCGCCCTTGACAAGGAGTTGGGTCTGCCGGAGAAGGGTGGTGTCATCCCAGTGCCAAGAGGAAGAGGCGGAGCAATTAGAAAGCTTTTCAAGTTTAGGAGAATGCAGTGAAGATTCTGGTGATCTCAATTCTTGTGCAGGAGCAACGAAGAGCAAAGTCAACCCTCAGATTGACCAGCCGCTCGTGGGAGGAGAAACATGAGGTTGAATACGATCGAGGGGGAAAGTGCTTTCCTATCCTCATGCCTCTATTGAAAGGATTAGTCCTTTAAGGTAATTTCACAGCCCCTCTCTGTTAGCAAGCGCATTGCCCCACCAGCTTATTTTTAAATCTGATAAATCCACGTGGCTGCTTCTGATTGGTAGAAAAAAAGGTTATCTTGTAAAATACGTTTCTAATTGTGGAAATATCAGATGAAGACGATCTATATATGAAAGTGGATCATAAAAACATGAAGAATCCAATAAAAATATAATTGAAACCTGATATTGCTTACAATTTAAAAAGTGCACAAAGTTATCACTTTTAATGAATTAAATTAAGATAAAACCCTAATTTGATATGGAACTCAGATTTAATGGATCTTTTGGGTCATTATGAGTAATATTAACTTGTTGAGAATAAAAGGGAGAGCTAATTTTTAAAAAGGTAATTTTATGCTTGTTTTAGGGTTTTTTGCCTATGATTATGTTTAGAAACCCTAATTTGGGAAAATATGGGTTTTAATGGTTTAAATCCAAAAATGTAATTATATAATAGAGATTTGATGATCTCAAACTTGATTGAAGATTAAAGAACCCTTAATGAGGATAATTGGATTAACTAGGGTTTTTGAGAAATAAGGAACCTATTTTAGGGTTTCTAGTCTAAAAAGAAGATAAAAATAGGATAAAGAAACCTAAGAAACCCTAATGAACCCTAAGGGACTTGGAAGCCTTAGAAAGTATCCTCATGTCATTAGGAAGGTGTTTTGACATTAGGTAATCTATATGTTTTAGGAATTAAGGGTTGTTTGCATTAAGATGCTTGCTTGGATATTTTGTTGAATTTGGATTATGTTGCTCAAGAGTAGGTATGTGGTTATCCTTATGGATAAATCACTTTAGTTTCACGACGATTCCTGAAGTTTTGTAAGTTGCTTGGAAATAATTGCTTGGATGACTTTGATTTCATGCAACTATAAAGTGATTATGGCTATCACCATAAGTATATATATACATGACTGGCTCTGATCCTGGTCCTCCTCTATAGCTTTGATGATGATGAGATGACCTAGTATATGGTCTACCCACGAGGTAGAATCATCAGGTTATCATGAGTCAATGCCTTGGTCTACCTGTAGGTAGGGCCATGTGACTCTTTGACCCTTTGTAATGATCTACCTATAAGGTAGGATCATGGGGATTAGTTGAGATATACCATATGAGAGGGAGTATCCATGTCTAGTGTAGGGACGACACAGAGGCTAGGGTATGTAAGGATTGAGTAGTCATGTTTAAAGCATAAAGTTGTTTTGTTAAATCATAATTGCTTGCAATATGTTGTTACAATTAAATGCATGATTATTGGGTCCCCCACATACTAGTACAATTCATTAAATGACTGCCATTTTGTTTTGTCGGTGTTTTAGGTTTATCAAGAAAATGGATATTCCTTTAAAGTGACAATGATGGAATAAAGCTTAATAAAGATTGGAGGATTTTAGATAGAAAGATGTTATATGGGGTAAAGTCCCTCAGCTCCTATATTTTGCAAGGTATGAGAAAATAAAATTTTTATTCCATTTTAAAGCTTAGTTGTTGTAGAATTTATTAATTATTGTTGATTATTTGCAAAACCAGTGATCCTATTTTGGGATAACACCTTTGACTTCTTGGTCTACCTTAATTGGTGGTTACCGGGAGGTGGGGTCGTTACGCTTTCTCAGTTCAATTTTAGCTTATTTCTTTTTGGGTCATGAAGTAGAGACCTTTATATCTTTCTTCTTCCTTTATTCCTTCAAGTGAAAAGGAGAGATTCCTTTTGCACTTACCCTTCTCTTTATCTTAGCCTTAGAAATCTTCTTGGCCTTGCCTTTGAACTTGGGCTTACATCTAATTATCACAATCATGGGTTTTTCCTTCTTCAATCTTTCTTTGAAATCAATATGCCAAGTAGTTCTAATAGAAGTTTAGCCAAATTACTCAAATAGTAACACTTGATAAACTGGTTGTATGATTCATACAATAATTTGTAGATTCATATATGTGGTCAAATCTTGACCTAAAAGAAATCTTAGTCTCTTCACATGCCCAATCATATTGAGCACATGGGCTCTTCTAGATCTCCCTCTATCAGTTTGCATTCACACAACTCTTTGAAGACATTATACCTTAAGATGTGTTACCATCTTGAGAATATCCATGTTTTCATGTTGCTTATGCAACTCATAGTTCATACAACATAGCATAAGGTATTCAAATGTCTATGGAATCATTGGAATGCTTCCAGTAAGCATCCATTTTTAGCCTTAGGCACATTTTCAGCAAGTTTCTCCGGATCTGGTCTTTCAAGGACATAGAGCTTTTGCTCATTGGTAAGAACGCTTCTCAAAGTCCTAAACCAGATGTGGAAGTAAATCCCATTTAGTTTTGTCCTTTTCAAGGACTGTTCACGATAATAACGTATTCTCCATTAGATTCTACAAAAATTGTAACTTTTCAAAACATTTTTTATTTTTTTATTTAATAAGTTAACAATATTAATTAGGCATTTTAGTAATTATCTCTCCCACTATTTTATTCAAATTCATAACCCTCGTGTATCAATTTAGAAGATTTCAATGTACAATCTTATAGTGATCCAAGATCTAAAACAATTCAACTAGTATCTAACCAATGCCAGCATCCATAGTACATTGTTAAGGTTGGAAACTTTTTCCAATTGCATCATATGCAATTCTTAGATAGAGGATATGTGCAACTCTTTTCCATAGTCATCTGCATGCCTCTGGTTCTTAATCCCATTAAGTACATTCAGTTAAGCCTGATCCAAAAGAAAACACAATAGAATATGTACCCTAATTGGGAAGAATCTACATATCTACCATCACACTTCTACAAGATGGACAATACACCACACTTGTGCATAATCTATGCTTGGTCGATCAAGATTTTTATGTGTGTTGCTTATGGAAAACATCTAAGAATTAATATTATGTTGAGGGATTATATATATAAATATATATACATATCCAATAACCACATACTTAGTACGTACCATATACATGATATAACCACAAATGAGAACATACAATAGTTAAAATACACAAGCAATGGTTATGGTCATACTATTATAATTCCTTGAAGCCACAAGGAATTACGACCACCTAGGGTCCACATCATATACAACATGTTGTTGGTGAAGATCTATGCTCTATCCAATCTAGGTTGATCTATTCAACACTTGAACTGGTCATCTCACCTCCTAGACATTTAGTCAGACTCTTGAAATAGTCATCTGGTCTTAGGTTTAACTGATGTCTGGACTCCTCCAACCAATTGGTTGGGCCACTAGTCGATTGGTTCATCCTCCTGTCATTTGTCCCCACGGTCCTCCAGTCGACCGATTCATCTGGTGCAAAACGTCTTCTCACAATGAAACATAAATTAAAACTATCCTATTTCTTCTTACATTGTATAAGGGAAAATCTCAAGTTACATTCAAGGGGAAATAGGAAGAAGGGCATTAATTTACATTTGAAAAGGAGAGAGCGACTTGGTCTGCAAACCAATATATAAATAAGAATAAACAACTACAATCATGCACATACATATCTAGGGTTATTGTCCATAACCATGCTTCACATCCATCATCAAAACCGATTATAGGGCGACACGTGTAAATCACATATATATACTAATTTATGAATCATATGTGGTATTTAATCATATATGCATATTAATGAATTTAATATTCACATGGTACGTAATAAAATAAATCCAATCATATCGATTTCAATATAAATACACTCTAAATTGACACGGCTCTGATACCACTATAGGGAAACTGAGGCGATAAATAAGGTAGCAAAAACAAAAATTCAAAGCCTGATTTCCCTTAGCAACAAGATCACGTCAGCAACAATGTATCTAGAAAGAGAAGTAATGAGATTTATACATGGTCCTGGAGCAACTCCAATAAAAACTCTTGATGTAGTATCATGCTTCTTCTCCAAGCAACAACGAGCTTCTTCTTTGGCCAGTGTATGCTCCTTCTTCAACAGCACTCGAACAGTCGTTAGCAATAGCCTCCTGGTCTAGCCACCATGGATTGCAGTTGACGGAGTTTTTCTAGCTGTAGAATCCTCCCACCTATAGAGAAGTCCACATGGACCACCTGGAACTGCACCTTGTGCTACCAGAGCCAACGGGAAGGAGTTTTCCCTTTAGAATGTCAACCTACTAGAGTTGAGAGCTCTCCCATAATTGTCTCTCCCTTGCTATTCGTTTCTTTATCGGGTAGGACTTTCTCAGGCGCTCTATTGGTTACAACAATCACATAAAACAACAATTTTCAGAGGAATTGTTGTATCTGAGAAACCCTCAATGCCCCTTTATTTATAGGAGAGGCTAGGGTCAGGGTTCCCAATCTGTGCGGGAGTCAAAAGGGTTGAATTCACAAATTTTCTAGAACTTGCACATAGTGAACTGGTTGGTTCGCATACCCAATTGATCAGTTTGTGTGTGAATCAGTCAGTTTGTACTACGAACCTATCAGTTTGTGTAGTTTCTGATTTTGAGTCACATTGATATTCAATGTAGGATCAATGCAAAACATAAAGTCAACACCAATCCTTGATCCAATCAAATTGACCATTGAAGCGGACGGTTCATCCCATGAACTAATCGTTTTAGACATGTGAGTTGATTGGTTCATCATGTGAACTTGTCGTTTCACACCCTAGTTTAGCCATTGATTAGCCAATCTTGATTCTAATTGACCTGACACTCCAACCGATCAATTCAAAACTTAAATCGGTCGGTTCATAGTGCAGTCAGTCAATTTCAAACCTCACTTGTTTAATTGAATACCTAAACAACTTTAGTTATCAATCTGAACATCATTCATGAATATACTTCTTTAATCTAAGTGTATCCTATGTGTGTGACCCTACAGGTCCAAAATTATGTTGGTAGCGAATGTCCATAACCAATTATGACACCACAAGAAAATAGCGGCATTTAGCAACACATCATTGCTACCTGAGTAATTTGGAAAGTTGGAGAACAACTTCAACCTACAATCCATAATCAATGTTACCGTGATCGTATAGTTCCTTTGTCTTTGATATCCAGTTTGAACTCGAGGCATGGAATCATCATGCTCTCAATGTTCAATCTATGTTCCTTGAACTAGAGTAGACTGTCTGAGATCACATATCACATATTGACTCACATGATTACAGTCATACATTTCTCAGTCTCTCTTATCAAGAGGCCCTGAATATCAATCTCCTGTAGGAGCAACAAATCTCATCTACATCACTTACACTCAATCCCCATGTGTCACAATAAACTTGAGCATAACCTTTATGGCCCCTTATTCCGGATCACATTGTATGATGTCAAAGTATATAAATGACATATGATGCATGTAATGACTTCAGGTCTATGAATAACAATCACCACTTATCACTATGAGGGTTTATTTTGACTACCATTCCAATGTATCCATGTATCACTCTCAAGGTGTGTCTGTCTGATACACTGTTCTCTAACATGTACTTGTGTGCTTGACTTGATACACATATCATGACAAATGGGATTCTATCATTAGTCAACACACTCTAGTCTTTTGTATTACTATTGTCAATTTTGCTTCCACAGTAATATACGACTAGGGACATAACAAGAATATATGTACTCTTATCATACTTATGATCTAATTGTTCAAGTCACGTACTTGAAGACATATGTCATCGTGTAGCATCATTATTTAGACATCTATTATATTTGTGTCATCATCTCATGATAAGACAGACATAGTTGATGGAATCACCTTTATAATTATTAAACCAGGTATCTAATGCAACATTCCAATCATCATATGTTGGCTCTCAGGGCATATATACCAACACAAACTCTACAACTTGCATACATGGGTGTATGTTATGGATGAACATCTAACTAGACTATGATCCCTTGACCGAGTCTATAGCCAGCCAAGTGCCTCACACACTCCTGGTCGGCTAGTCCAACCTCAAAGTCTAACAACCCTACATTTTGTCATTTTAGGCTCTCTTAAAGATATTTTATGCTCTACTAGCTCCACCAAACTAGGAAATGATCGAAATACCCAAGATTAAGCTGGTTGGCATTGATATACACCATGTTAAACCTCATTGGATTAAAAAACTTGATTTAAAACCTTATTTTATAAGCAATATGCATCTAGACTTTCTTCATCAAGTAGTTTTCATCGAATTGCCAAAGCCATGCAATAAGAAAGCATGCACACAAGCAATTTCCACCAAATTGCCAAACCTTGTGGTAAGCAAGCATGCTTCTCCTAACTTTTTTATAAATAAATTCAATGAACAATGTCAATTTAAATGATACAATATTTAATGTAGACATGCAAACAAACTTCAAAGTTGGAAAATTTTCAACGATGAACTATGGTGTAACCATATTCACTGAAATTTGGCCATATAGTGCTAAAGGTCACTTTTCAGTAAAGAAAGAAATATGAGCATCTTAGATCCATGAGTTAAGCTTGGAGGCATGTAAGATATGAAAAATATATGATCCAAATATGATACTCAAAATATCCAACTGAACAAAAGACTCATAACTTGAGCATTGATTAAATATCAATTTACATTTAAGAAATTGATAGGATTAATAGTTGCTTGTTGATTTGGTGAAAGAAGACCCTATGACTCTCATGACTAAAAGTCATTTTTTACAACTTAGACATTAATGTTATCATGAGTGGTAAGGTTATTGACTAGAATAGACACCCAACTAATGGAAGATCCTCTACAAATTATCTTGCATGTACATTGTCACCATGGCCCTGACCCTAGACAATTCCATAACCTGGTCCTCCTCACCTAGGACATGAGTTTCAACTCCAATGCATGCATTATATACTGACCAATATGCTCACAAAAATTAGGACAGGTGCCCATTTGACATGTGACCCACCTTTTCCACCACTTTTGGGCCCACCAAACACCCTTCCTCAATGCAAGAAAACCTCTAGAAAGAGGGGGTGAAATAGTCACACGCTCCATCTCGTTATGCTTCCTTCTTTAGTTTGGTGAACTCGTTGTATTCAAAATGATTCTAGAAGTCTCTACAAAGGGGGGGGAACCCATTTAATACATGCCCACACTTTGAGCATCCCTATGTTGACTAAGTCATCCATGGCACAATATGAATTCATCCATAAGTATCTAGTGGGAGGACATACATGTAATACATACACCCTTGATCCCCGACCACCTTAGAGACTCCCCACTTAAATGCGAACTCTAAATAGCCCTCAACCACTATAAATATATCCCCACCGTCATCTATAGGGGTTACAATTTTAGGGTCGGCAGGAGACAACTTGGGCCCCTCTACCCTAGATGATATTGACGTGTATTTTACTACGCGCTAAAAATGCAAGTATACGCGTCGAGTAGTACAGGCCTTGTGAGGCCCGAGTCGAACACAGGGATACTCAGAATTGTCGGAGACTCCTACTAACTATTTGCGATCAGCTAAGCCGAATAACAAATTGGGGTTTGTTGTCAAAATTAAAAGAAAATAAAAATAAAACAAAGCAAACAATCGATTAAAGGTTAATTTAATCAATTCAAAAAGGAATCTTTAGGATTGCGGTTTCACCACGGCTTTTCATTGCACTAGGTTTTATATAATGCCTCACTCTTCTCTCTCTATCCGGGTAGTGGCCTGAAACTAGAATTGCCCACTGTCGTGGTACAATTCACTACTTAGGTTTAGGTCGGTTCCACCGTCGTAGTAATCTATTTCCTAAACTAAGTGCATTACGAACGATCTCTCAGTTTCCACCATTAATTTTACACCACCTTTGTCGAGGGATTTATCGATTAATGTAGGTTTCATCTCTTTTCAACCGTTAATCCTTCTGTCGAAGTGATTAAGGGCATTAGGTTATTATTATGGTGATCAAGCATAACAGTATATGGAGAAAACGAAACTATACCACGGATTTAAGAGAGAAAAAATGAATTACTAATATAAAACTGTCATACAATGAATTCCCGGGCTACTCCCGGTCCTAAAGATGGAGGGGATTAGCCCCGCATGTTCATCTCACACAAGTAAATGGTAGAAATAGGGGAAATCATATGAAAAATGTGAATTGAATGGGAAAACCCCTGAACGGAGAAGAACCGATTGATCCTTTGCGTAGAACACGTGCTTTCCCACCTCTCAGTGGTGAAATCCGTCTTCGGCAGCGTCCGGATCGACTGGTATGAACTTCTGGCCTCCGTTCTCCTTTATCTTGCTCCTCGACACTTGTGCAATGGCTAATCCGATCTTCTTTTCCCTCAGGCGGCCGTCATTAGGTATAAGTCCCTAATTAGGTCGCTAATTAACTCCAGCCGTACGATTGAGATCAAAAGAAAGCAAACTCATATCCTACGGCGTCGATACCATCGACGTGAGTCGATGGTATCGACCCGCTACAGTAGCGGCTGGCTGCAAACCCTTCCTTTTGTCACGCCCGACATCATCTCGATACCATCGACTCGGGTCGATGGTATCGACTCCCTTTTTGGCGTCGGTTCTGTCATTTTGCGACGCTGTAGCCTCCATGTGTCGATGGTATCGACTTGGTGTCAATACTATCGACTGCTTCTTCGCCAGCAATCTGAAGACGTCTCGATACCATCGACATCAGCGTCGATGGTATCGACTCTTTGCTGCTCCTTTCGGCTGGCAACCTGCGGTCTTGTCGATGGTATCGACTTCTGTCGATGGTATCGACGGAAGCAAATACTTGTTTTTCCTGAAATTCAAAGACAAGATCAAATAAATCCACACAAATAATAATAATGTGATAATTAATGCTCAAAACAATAAAATAAAGGGAATTTGACATAAAATGGTGGCAAAGACCAAAATGGATGAATTATGCAATATTAACCATAAAAATGACTAATAAAAGCACAAAACACATATCAAACAGGTCTATAAATGCGACTCAAAATCATCGCATCAAACTCCCCTAAGCTTGAATATTGCTCGCCCTCGAGCAACTCATCCTTAGAATAGAATTGCAAATGTCAACTGAAAAACAACAAACCAACCCAACATCCCATATGACTCCCATTGATCATTCACAAACCGACCTTCTCTAACCACAGAACGGTAATTACCCTAAAGGCGACAGTAATCATCAATAAAAGAAATTAACCTCCTAACTGATGAACACTATCACAGAAGGCAGTTAACATAATAAAATTCGCCGATTCAGCATTGGTGCATCATGTGATCGCCTACACTACGTTGCTCGCCCTAACTACCATCTACATGGAAGCAGTTCTCCTGATATTCATTAGTGAGGAGAAATTCACAGTGGCCTACCAATCCGAGCAACGGGTGGATGAAGATGGGTGGCTCATGGAAGAAAGTGGAAGTATTGTACAGTTTCAACATGCATAATACAAAAATGTCCTATATGATGCAAATGCATATTAGAAATGCCCTAATGCCTAGAATTGGGTGAAATGATGCATGCACTAACCTTCCACCTCAAAATGAGATGGATATCTAGTCAAACTACATCATGTACTCAATTATCCTGAAATGCGAGTGATATCATGTTCCTTTCTCCTTCTTATTTCACTTTCTTCTAAATTCTTTTTCTTTTCTCTTTTTTTTTTTGCAGATTTTTATATTTTTTTCAGCCCACATATCCATAATTGCTTAAAGATAAGTTTATGGGGCTATTTCTTCTTACTCATATATTTTTGCACTATTTAGAAGGTATGGAACAGTTTAATTCACCATTGGAAAAAAATCGAGATACATGATGTACTTTATGCATGAAGATCATGAATGCAACTATATGGCATCATCTAAAGGTAATGTGCATGCATCACTATATTTTTTTTTATTTTTATGCAAACATATGGAAAATACCAATGCAAGTCCTATCTAAATGCTATGCACACAAAAAGGAATTAAAACTGCACTTTACTTCCAATTCTTAGGTGGATTATGAGAAAAATGAAGTGGAACGATCACAAGACTAGATGACTGAACCTTAGAAAGATATTATGCGTCCCTCCTTACTGACCTGTGTAGTAGTTTAGAGGGTTCTCTCTCTTACATCCAATTAAGGTCTCATTACCATTTGGTTAGGTTAGGCTCAAACAACCATTTCCGGCCACTTTCATGAATCATTAGGAGTACATGTATGAAATGTTGTTTTAAAGTTGACATAATCAATCATTTTCATAGGATGTGTGCCCAAGGTCAAACAAAACAAGCTATCCAAAGACACAAAATTTTCAAATTTCCCTTGAATTTCCCATGCACTAACAGCAAGATGACACACTTTTATGACGTCCACAATTACACTAGATAGCACGTGGATCCTACAAAACTAAAATTGCAAGAAACAAATAACAAGAGAACAAAAGCAATAACGCTAAAAACTGAAAACAATAAAAGATAGAGTTGTTCCAACTACCCCCCTAAGCTTGAATTCGACTATGGCCTCATAGTCAAAAACAAACTTAAAGATTGGAACAGGGATACCCGATCACTCTTGTGGAGGTGGAGGCGGGTACTGCGGAGCCGTGGGGTCCCAAGACGGGTATTGCCCCTAAAAAGTCAGATCATACTGGGGCATCGGAGGAGGCTGTGGATACCCCCCAAAATAATTTTGGCTCCAGTAAAGATCGTAAAACGGCTGCTGCTGCTGCTCCATCCTATCCAGCCGATCATGGATGTTCTCTTGATTTGCGAAAAGAAGGCATTCATTCTCGAAGATCGCCTGCTGGTTGACAAAAAGCCGGTTGGTGGTATCTTGAATACCGGCGTACGTAGCGGTGTGGTTGTGCTGCGTCTGCTGAATATCTTGGAGCATGCTGTACATGCCTTGCATGGAATAGGCATCCTCGCTAGGCTGCGAGGGTAGTGGTGATGGCGGCGAAGGCTGTGATGATGAAGACGCACCCGGATGCATCCGAGGACGCTTCCGGGGTGCTACTCGTGCTTGAAGAGGTGTAAAGGCCTCTTCTTCCTCCTCAGCCTCGTCGTCCTGTTCGTCGTCGCCGCCGTCATTGCCGCCTTCTTCATCATCGGAGTCAATGGCTATGATCGGCCATCTGAAATGCTGTGCACCTTCGATGTTGAAGACAGGATCCGACAGCGCGCATTCCTGGTACGCTTGATTTACGTGGCAATGCGCAAAAGCCACGCCAGCTCGGAGAAGAACGAGATTGGCTCGGTGTAGATGTTGCAAGTTGACCTTGCTTCTCGTAGAAAGAGGAGTCAGCTGATCGAGATTCAAGCCCAAGTAGAGGGCTACCTTGGTGACAAGCCCCCCAAAATGAACCGGGGCTTTTCTCGTGCTCCTCTTCACCGCCAACACTCGTTGTAGAAAGAATGCACCCCAGTTGCATTCTTGGCGCTTCAGGAGCTGATATAAGAAGAAAAGATCCGTCTCCTGAAATTTGCTTAGCGCCAGATCACTTTGAGAAAAGATGGTGGAACTCAACATCCGGTGCAATACCCGAACAAACGGGTGCTCGAAGTCGGCTACCACAGCGTTGTGGTAGCTCACCGACCTCCCTTGTGGCACCGTCACCAACTCGAAGAAGAGAGCATCGTAGTTGGTGCGGTTATCCGGCCGCCGGTGGTCGTATGGAGAATGCATCCAATTGAAGATCATGTTGAATTGGCGAAGCGTGAGGGTATAGTCACGGTTGTACAACTGGAAAGACACCCGGCCCTTTATCCATTCACGGTCGGTGGCGACGATGTCGTTAGGCACGACGCAGATGTCAAGTGACGCCATGAACTCTGCCACCAACTCTTTGTAGGTTGGCCACTCGCCGAAAAACGGCTGGCCATCTGCATGGTACTGTAACTCATCGGGCCTCCTGCTTGTACGTTTCGCTTGCCCCTGCAACACATAGGCCAAATTGGCCTCGAATCCGAGGTCTCGGATCATTTCCCGGTCCACATACCGGGTGGGTTCGATCTTCCTTTTTAGGATCTCCTCATAGATCTTCTTCACCTCTGTGGAAGGATGCATCATGTGCGGTCGTGCAACCGATCCGAGAGGAGCTGGAACAAACTCCTGAATCTCCTCTGGGTCCGCACGTGAAGAAGATGCTCCAGCGACGTGAACCATGTTGGCGACGAGAAAGGGATTAGAAAGAGAGAGCTCGGTGCAGAATGGAGATATGAATCTCCGCTCGGTGACGATCGTCGCTCGGTGATGCTAGTCTTCACTCTTGGATGGCTCGGGGGAGTGCTCGGCGCAAAGGGAGGAGATCACTCTGAAGGTGTGACGTCAAATGACGTAATGATTCTTCTTAAATAGACTTGGCCGGTGCTACTGTTGGCCTATCGATACTATCGACGTGAGTCGATGGTATCGACTTGGGTCGACGCTATCCGCCCCTCACTGATATCGACGGTCGTCGATTGCTGGATCTTGTAACACTAATCGCTGATGTGTCGATACCATCGACAAGGGTCGATGGTATCGACGCTGCCCCCGGATCGATGACGTGGAAGCCGCGATCGCCGTCGATTTCTTTGCTCGGATCGGTGACATGGATGGTCGATACCATCGACAGGTGTCGATAGTATCGAGTTGGCTTCATTGCGGCACCGCCTTTTTGCATTTCAACCTGGAACCATGTCGATACCATCGACAAGGCCGTCGATGGTATCGAGTTGACTGAGACAAATCGGTCTGAACTTCTCCAGAGATCTCGATGGTATCAACGCCTGTGTCGATACTATCGACGTTCCCTTCTCGACCACCTGTAGTCATGTCGATACCATCGACGAGGCCGTCGATGGTATCGACTCAGAACGAAATCTGTAGTCGTGAACCTGTACCCTTGTCGATACCATCGACAGGGGTGTCGATGGTATCGACTCTGCCTCAGCCTGCACAATGAACAAACGGATCAAGGTATCTTATTTACACTAAAAATTGAACAAAAATAAAGCAACCTACGATTATAATTAAACTATCCTAATGTACCGATGGTTGGGTTGCCTCCCAACAAGCGCCCTTATTTAACGTCTTAGGCTAGACGGCTTCCGGGCTTCTCATTCATCCAAAAGTGAAATGAGTTTGACCTCATTCACCTTCTTCTTGTAACTCTCCCCAAAATAGAGTTTCATCCTCTGTCCGTTCACCAAGAACGTGGTATCACCATCACGCACTAAAATCGCGTTGTGTGGTTTGACCTCTTCCACCACGAACGGTCCACTCCACCGGGATTTGAGCTTCCCGGGATGCAACTTAAGTCGAGAGTTGAACAATAAAACACTATCTCCTTTCTTGAACGTGCGCAACTCGATGTGGCGATCGTGGATCAGTTTTGTGCGCTCCTTGTATATCCAGGCATTCTCATATGTCATCATCTGTAACTCATCCAACTCATTCAATTCGAACATTATCTTTCTCCCAGCTTCATCATAACTTAGATTTAGCCTTCTAAGCGCCCAATGGGCCTTGTGCTCCAACTCTACCGGTAGGTGACAAGCCCGGCCATACGCCAACCTAAAAGGCGTGGTGCCTATAGGCATTTTGTAGGCCATTCTGTACGCCCACAGTGCATCCGGTAGTAAGGCACTCCAGTTCTTCCTCGTGGATGCCACCATTCGCTCTAGAATCTTCTTAATCTCACGGTTGGAGACCTCCACTTGGCCTTGAGTCTGTGGATGATATGGGGTGCCAATGTTTTGCTTGACCCCATATTTCTTCAATAATGTCGAGAACTTCTGATTCCTAAAATGTGTACCCCCATCACTGATTATCATTCGGGGTATCCCAAACTTGCAGAAAATATTCTCCTTCACGAACCTGCACACTACATTAGAATCATTAGTCCTTGTGGGGATTGCTTCCACCCACTTCGACACATAGTCAACTGCTAACAGAATATATAAATTGGAGTTTGAGGACACAAAGGGTCCCATGAAATCTATGCCCCACAAATCAAATACCTCAACTTCCTGAAATACATTCAGGGGCATCTCCTGTCGCTTTGAGATATTACCTGCTCGCTGACAAGGATCACATTGCCTCACAAAATCGTAGGCATCCCGAAACAAAGTTGGCCAATAAAGGCCGCTTTCCAAAACCTTAGCTGCCGTTCGCGAGCTGGCATGGTGTCCTCCCGTAGGTGATGCATGGCAATGATGGAGAACACTCTTGTACTCCACTTCTGGCACACACCTGCATAAAATACCATCCCTGCATTGCTTAAGAAGAATTGGATCATCCCAAAAATAGTATCTTAAAGAATGAAAGAATCTCTTCTTTTCCTGATATGACCAATCTTCCGGGATGATCCCGCAAGCCAAATAATTAACAATTTCAGCGAACCAAGGCTCTTTAGAGTTAATTTTCAAAAGTTGTTCATCCGGAAACGTCTCGGTTATGGGTATATGCAAATCTTTTTCATCCACCCTATCTAACCTAGACAAATGATCAGCCACTACATTCTCAATTCCAGACTTATCCTTGATTTCAATGTCAAATTCCTGTAAGAGCAAAATCCACCTAATGAGTCTAGGCTTTGTGTCTTTTTTTCCATCAAGTATTTTATTGCAGCATGGTCTGTCCATACAACTACTTTAGATCCAACTAAATACTGCCGGAATTTTTCAAAAGCAAACACGACGGCAAGTAATTCTTTTTCAGTAGTTGTATAATTCAATTGAGCATCATTCAGAGTTTTGGAAGCATAGAAAATCACGGAGGGCTTATTGTCTACCCGCTGCCCCAATATGGCTCCTACCGCAAAATCTGAAGCGTCACACATCAATTTGAAAGGTTTTGTCCAATCCGATGTTTGAACAACCGGGGCAGAAATCAATTTTTCTTTCAAAACATCGAATGCATGTAGACACTTATCATTGAAATCGAAAACCGCATCTTTCTCCAAAATCTCGGATAAAGGTTTTGCAATTTTAGAAAAATCCTTTATGAATCACCGATAGAACCCGGCGTGTCCCAGAAAACTTCTCACCCCTTTTACAGAATTTGGTGGGAGCAACTTGGAAATGACCTCAATTTTCACCGGGTCCACCTCAAGACCTTTGCTAGACACCTTGTGTCCTAGCACTATTCCCTCTGTCACCATCATGTGACATTTCTCCCAGTTAAGGACCAAGTGTGTGTCCTCACAACGCTGCAACACTTAGTCTAGGTTATAGAGACATTCATCAAACGATGCACCATAAACCGAGAAGTCATCCATAAAAACCTCAAGACAGCGCTCTACCATGTCAGAAAATATGGCGAGCATACAGCGTTGAAACGTCGTCGGTGCGTTGCATAAACCAAACGACATTCGACGGTAAGTAAAAGTCCCATAGGGACAAGTGAACGTAGATTTCTCTTGATCCAAAGGATCAATCGAGATCTGGTTGTACCCCGAGTACCCGTCTAGAAAACAAAAGTGCGATCGCCCGGCAAGACGCTCTAGAATTTGATCAATGAACGATAAAGGAAAATGATCCTTAAGAGTGGCAGCGTTCAAACGACGGTAGTCAATACAAACTCGCCACCCGGTTACCAATCGGGTGGTGACAGGTTGATTCAATAAATTTTGAGTGACAGTAATTCCCCCCTTCTTAGGGACTACCTGTGTGGGACTCACCCATGTCGAATCTGATATGGCATAGATAATCCCTGCAGCAAGAAGTTTAATGACCTCTTTCTTCACAACCTCCATCATGCTCGGATTTAGACGTCTCTGAGGCTGAATCACTGGCTTGGCTCCCTCCTCGAGCCGAATCCTGTGCTGACATAGAGTAGGGGAAATCCGCTTGATGTCTGCAACGGACCACCCAAAAGCTCCTCGGTGGTTTTTCAGCACTATCAACAGTTGCTCCTCCTCTTCCGCACTCAAATAAGAAGAAACAATCACCGTTAACTTGTCTTTCTCAGCTAGAAAGACATACTTGAGATGCGGGGGTAGCGGCGTTAATTCCAAATCCAGCGGGCTGATAAGAGATGATTGCAGCGGTGGGGGCAGTGCACCTAAATCTTCATAGTGTCTCGCATAGAAGCATGGAAGCATGTGAAGCATTTTAGCGCACTCCTTGAGTGATTTACTCCGCATCCAATCATATGTAATATTCAACAAACAAGCCTCCAGCGGTAGTTCCGGATATGCATCAACAACAGAAATAGCAATCGCATCATCCTCCCAAGAAGGCGGAATGTCCTCATTCTCATCATTCGGAAATCCCACAGCTTTACACAAAGAAACAACCTTAGTCTGCTCCATGATATCCACAGTTAAGGTTCCATTATCCACCTTGCTCATCACATGAGCCATGTCTAGAAATGGTTTTCCAAGGCAGAGTGAGATATTGCGATCCATATGTTTCACCAAATTACATTGTTCTTTTGCTTTAGATGGCGCAGTGCTAGAAGGCATGACCATCTCAAAGCGGTCATCTGCTATGCCCAAGGTCAAGAGACCTCTTCCCATCTCCAAGATCATGTCGGTTGAAGCTTGGAAGGGACGTCCAAGTAACAGCTCATTGCCATGCTCATCCTGCATCTCCATAACCACAAAATCAGCCGGAAAGACAAATCTATCCACCTTTACTAAGATGTCTTCACAAATTCCATAAGGCTTCACCACAGAGTTGTCAGCCAATTGGATAGTCATATTGCTCGGCCGTGACTCCTTCAGTCCCAACTTTTTAAATGTCGAAAGGGGCATCAAGTTGATGCTTGCCCCTGAATCACACAATGCTTCTCCAAATTTACACTTCCCGATATAGCAAGAAATGTTGAAACACCCTGGATCCTGTCTCTTTGGCGGCAAAGTGCCCATAATGAAGGCACTCACTTGCTCCTTTAGCACAACGACCTCAGTATCTGGTATTTTCCTCTTCTTGGTAATGACATCTTTTAGAAACTTCCCGTACGAAGGGATTTGTTCAATGGCTTCCAGTAACGGGATATTGACTGAAAGCTTCCTAAAAGTGTCCAGGAACTTTTTGAACTGTGCATCTACCTTCCTTGCCTTCACACTATTTGGATAAGGGACCGGAACAGCTTGTGCCCTTTAATGGGGTGGCACATAAGGCGTCTTTTTCTGCAGTTCTTCCTCTTCAACTTGTTCTTCAGTACCATTAACGGCTATGTCTTCAGCTTGCCCTGTGACTGGTGTGGGCTGCTCCTCATTGGATTTACCTTCAACTTCATCTTGCGGTGTGCTTGTTTCATCCGTTCTTGGATTCAACACTTTCTTGCCGCTTCTCAGCAGAATAGCCTTAGCTTGCTGGTTTCCCCCGTGAACATTGGTATTCCCCGGAAAACCCGGATGTGCCGGTTTCTTCAAACTAGCTATTTCGGCTGCCATCTGCGCCATGGATGTCTCTATGGTCCTCATTTGAGCCCCATGGCTCTGCAATGTCTGCCCAAATTGATTCATGTATTCTCCTTGTTGCTTGATTTGCTGCCTGAATGTATTCATTAACTCTTGATTTTGCTTGATGACCTGATTGAGCAACTCCGTGCTCTTGTCTTCTGCAGCTGGCGCGGGCTTGGCTTCCGGATCCTGCAGAAAATTGTTCGGATCCTTCCATGAGAACTTTTTGTCCTTTTTCCATGAGTAGTCATTGTTCCTATACCCTTGCTGTTGTCTCATGTATTTGACTTGAGCCTCATCCTCGGACTCATTTTCTTCTTTTTGCAGTAACTTCTTTGCGAGAAGATCCATCTTCTCATTCAACTCTCTCATTGCCTTTGATTCACTGGCGACTTGTGCTTGCTCAACTGAGCCTCTCTCTCTTTCTCCCCATGACTGCTTTCTAGCCATGTTCTTGAGTATTTCCCAGCATCTAGTGTCTGTGTTGTTTAGAAAAAATCCCGACCTGACTGAATCCAGATTACTCCTATCATGCTCGGAGAGAGCAAAATAGAAGATTTTCACCTGCTTTTCCTTGTCCAGCCCGTGATGCGGACACCTCCTCAACATAACCTGAAATCGCTCCCAGGTCTCAGAATATGTTTCACCAGCCTGTTGGGTGAAATTGTGAATCTTCCAGATCATGTCGTTAGTCTTCTCAGGAGGGAAGAACCTCTCAAAGAAGACCTCCACCATATGGTCCCAAGACTCCACGAACTCATCGTCTAGATTATGTAACCATTATCGTGCTACTCCCGCCAAGGAACTTGGGAAAAGCTTGAGATACAATGCATCTTGCGGAAACCTATCTATTTTTACCATGTCACAGTTTTCAACGAACTGGCTGATGTGTGCAACAGGATCCTCATTCTTCAGCCCATGAAACGTGTTTGATTTCACCAAATTTATCAACGCTGGATCGATCCTATATGTCGGTATGTTGATTGCCTGCTTCTTTATAGGCCCCTTTGAAGCTGATGAGGAAGAAGCTTTGATCTTCTCCCATATGGTCTGTGGCTCGGCCATCTCTTCTGGTTCAGATTCAGAATCTACCTCTTCTTGGTACTCTTGCTCGGAATGCTCCTCGTCCTCAGGTCCCAAAAATAGAACCTCGGGTGTGCGATTGTCGTAGTCTGTACTACGTGTCTGCACCATACACAGTACCTGAAATAAGAAAATTCGAGTTCAGTACTATTCTTAGACGAGTATAAACAATTATAGCCCAATGTAAAAATATTTGAAATTGAATGAAAAAAAATTGTGGCCTAGAGTGGCTGCGCGTAGCACTCGAAGTGCCAACAATTCCGCCGTATCACCGGCAACGGCGCCAAAAACTTGACGTGTATTTTACTACGCGCTAAAAACGCAAGTATACGCGTCGAGTAGTACAGGCCTTGTGAGGCCCGAGTCGAATACAGGGATACTCAGAATTGTCGGAGACTCCTACTAACTATTTGCGATCAGCTAAGCCGAATAACAAATTGGGGTTTGTTGTCAAAATTAAAAGAAAATAAAAATAAAACAAAGCAAACAATTGATTAAAGGTTAATTTAATCAATTCAAAAAGGAATCTTTAGGATTGCGGTTTCACCGCGGGTTTTCATTGCACTAGGTTTTATATAATGCCTCACTCTTCTCTCTCTATCCGGGTAGTGGCCTGAAACTAGAATTGCCCACTGTCGTGGTACAATTCACTACTTAGGTTTAGGTCGGTTCCACCGTCGTAGTAATCTATTTCCTAAACTAAGTGCATTACGAACGATCTCTCAGTTTCCACCATTAATTTTACACCACCTTTGTCGAGGGATTTATCGATTAATGTAGGTTTCATCTCTTTTCAACCGTTAATCCTTCTGTCGAAGTGATTAAGGGCATTAGGTTATTATTATGGTGATCAAGCATAACAATATATGGAGAAAACGAAACTATACCACGGATTTAAGAGAGAAAAAATGAATTACTAATATAAAACTGTCATACAATGAATTCCCGGGCTACTCCCGGTCCTAAAGATGGAGGGGATTAGCCCCGCATGTTCATCTCACACAAGTAAATGGTAGAAATAGGGGAAATCATATGAAAAATGTGAATTGAATGGGAAAACCCCTGAACGGAGAAGAACCGATTGATCCTTTGCGTAGAACACGTGCTTTCCTGCCTCTCGATGGTGAAATCCGTCTTCGGCAGCGTCCGGATCGACTGGTATGAACTTCTGGCCTCCGTTCTCCTTTCTCTTGCTCCTCGACACTTGTGCAATGGCTAATCCAATCTTCTTTTCCCTCAGGCGGCCGTCATTAGGTATAAGTCCCTAATTAGGTCGCTAATTAACTCCAGCCGTCCGATTGATGTCAAAAGAAAGCAAACTCATATCCTACGGCGTCGATACCATCGACGCGAGTCGATGGTATCGACCCGCTACAGTAGCGGCTGGATGCAAACCCTTCCTTTTGTCACGCCCGACATCATCTCGATACCATCGACTCGGGTGGATGGTATCGACTCCCTTTTTGGCGTCGGTTCTGTCATTTTGCGACGTTGTAGCCTCCATGTGTCGATGGTATCGACTTGGTGTCGATACTATCGACTGCTTCTTCGCCAGCAATCTGAAGACGTCTCGATACCATCGACATCAGTGTCGATGGTATCGACTCTTTGCTGCTCCTTTCGGCTGGCAACCTGCGGTCTTGTCGATGGTATCGACTTCCGTCGATGGTATCGACGGAAGCAAATACTTGTTTTTCCTGAAATTCAAAGACAAGATCAAATAAATCCACACAAATAATAATAATGTGATAATGAATGCTCAAAACAATGAAATAAAGGGAATTTGACATAAAATGGTGGCAAAGACCAAAATGGATGAATTATGCAATATTAACCATAAAATGACTAATAAAAGCACAAAACACATATCAAACAGGTCTATAAATGCGACTCAAAATCATCGCATCAGATATCAAAGCAAGGTAGCTCCTAACAACCATTTAGATTATCCCTCCCCCATTTCAAATCCTCAGTGATGTAAGGATCGAGAACCTAGGGTTTATGATCACTCATACAATTTTGGTATCTCTAACCTTTATTTTATAGGTGGTCTTTTCTTATCATTTTATTATATTTTGCACATGTAATCCATTTTCTATAAAATATAAAACATTTTTGACCTCATCCAGGTTTACAACATCACAAGGGTGTCATGGGGTGCCTAAAACCTTCCCCATGTGTAACTTGATGCCATATCCATTCTCCAATTTTCTATAGGCCTTTCCACTACCTTTTTGAGTGTTTTTATGATATTCATGTCCCCTTATTAACGTGGTGGTGACTCCTATCAGATCCCATTTTTTCTCACTCAGTAGAAGTTCATGATAATTTTGAATCTCTAGATAATGATGGATTTCATTCCATTTCCCCGCATATTCCTACATTTTACCATTTTCATCACATAAAAAATACACATTATTCGACCGATTTAATCCATTCACTTTCACCTAGTTAGGGGTTTATTTACAAAAGATTCTTTGATATCAAGTGCAATTTTCCCTCCAACTCCAATTTTGTTATTTCCTTTTCAAAAGTTTCCCAATTGCATTATCCTGAATAAAACATTCCTTTTTCTCTAAAAGAAAAAACTTTACCTTTTCCCTTACAAAAATTCATATATTTTTTAAACTAACAAAAAATAATCATGAAATAATGTCTCATTATCTTCCTTAATTACATTATAGGATTTTATCAAAAATCCACACTTCCATTAATTTTATCCAAATTTCTCCATAATGTTCTTGAAATATACAAGAAATTAGAATAAAAAAGTCAAACTTCATCCTGCCTGGGGACTCCAGGTGGATTGCATTCTGGGGTCTTCCCCTACATGAATCACGCCATAATCAGATGCCACTCTAGAATCTTCCATGAGGAAACCCAAACCCTAATTATATCTTATAAATATACCCCCATGCCCATTGCATTCTATGCCCCTTCTTGATTCTCATGAACCTAGAGGGTCAACTACTCCTCTCTTTACTTTTTTTCCCATTCTTAAAGGATTATTCCTCTAATACAATGGTTTTCATATCATCGTTAGGATGAATATTGACAGTCTTGCATATTTAATCAGTTCTTTTCCAACTATTAATAACTGCCATCATTTGCACATAGCTACTTCAGTTTGTTTGTAATTTCTTATAACAATATCTTTATAAAATTTTTTACTATTATGTGATTCATTAATACTTCTTGATCCAACTGCTTAAATAGAATCAAATCTTGTTCTTAACCAAATTATTTTTATTGTCTCTCCTTTTTTTCATATCCATCGGTGCTAATCTCTAGGGATGGGTCTCCATGTTGGGAGATCCTAAGGATATTAGGGCCCCACACCTAAATAAATAGGATCTTCAACGCAACTGTGGGAAATCCATGATCATCCCTAGACCCAAGGATCCACAAACATAAAAACTTCTTTTTACCATTTTCCACTATTTTTTTTAGCTCCCACTATTTTGTTCAAATTGATAACCCTCGTGTATTAATTCAGAACATTATAACATACAATCTTCTAGTGAATAGAGATCCATATTTTATCAAATCATGAGTTAGCTTTGGCTGATTGCCCACAACTTGACTATTTAGGTAGACAACATTTGTCAATTGCATCTTATGCAACTATTGGATAGATGACATGTGCAACTCTTTGTCACAGTCTTCTACATGCTTCTAGGTACTTAATCGCATCAAAATCATCTAGTTAAGCCTGACCCAAAGCCAACACGATAGAGTATGTACCCTGCTTTGGCAGATCTACATACCTACCATCACACTTCCACGAGATAGATGACACACCACGCTTTGAAGTAACCTACGCTTGGTCGATCAAGATTTGTATATGTTTCTCTTATGGAAAGAATCTAAGACTAAATATTATATTGAGGGATTTCATATATAAATACATATACATATCCAAGCACGACATACTTATAGTATGTATCATTTACATGCTATAACCACAATGAAAACGTGCAATATAAAACACACAAGTGATGGTTATGGCTATGGCTAATCTATTGTAATTCCTTGGAGTCACAAGGAATTACTACCATCTAAGGTCTACATCACATGCAACATGTTGTTGATGAAAATCTATGCCTAAACCAACCTGGGTTGATCAGTTCAACTATTGAACTGGTCAACTTGCCTCCTAGTCACTCGATTGGGCTCTTGAAATGGTCGTCCAGTCTTCAAGTTCAAGTGATGTTTGGACTCATCCATCCAGTCAGTTAGGCCACCAATCGGTTCATCCTTCTGTCGTCTGGCCTCCACGGTCTTTCAGTCAATCAGTTTGTCTCACGAATTGGTTGATTCATCTTGTACAAAACGTCTTCTTACGATGAAACATAAACTAAAACTATCTAATTTCTTATTACATGTTATAAGGGAAAACCTCAATTTATGTTTGAGGAGAAATAGGAATATGAGCATTAATTTAATTTAAAAAGGAGGAGAGAGACTTGGAATGCAAACTGAGATATAAATAAGAATAAACAACCACAACCAAGAATATACATAACTAGGTTATTGTCCATAACAATACTTCACATCCATCATCAAAACTAACTTTTAGGGTGACACATATAGATCACACACACACATATATATATATATGACGTTCATTCATTGCCCGCGCGGGTAGCCTAGAATTTCGCTACCCGACAGCCAAAAAGGTAACTCTTCTGGCCACAAAAGTAACTCTGCTGTCAAAAAAGTAACTATGGTGATAAGAAAGTAACTATACGACTAAAAGAGTAACTCTGTACAAAATATACAGTAGATATATATATAAGGACGGGTTTTTTTGTTTTGGTGGGGCAAATGATATTATTTTTGGATGAAATTTTTTGGGGAGCTAGATAAAATGCTCCTCTGCAATTATGAATTTTTTTTTCAAAAAAAGTAGTCGGAAGGGTGGGCGGGTAGCTATATATATATATATATATATATATATATATATATATATATATATATATATATATATATATATATATATATATATATATATATATATATATATATATATATATATATATATATATATATATATATATATATATATAGTCAGGCTAGAATACACTCGAGTGTACAGATCACACGAATACACTCAAGTGTGTTTGCATATCAAGATTATTTTTTGTAAAATGTAAACATTGATCTTCACCGTGATACTATAACTAGGCTACATACAAATTTTGAGCCTATTTGGATGAGTGTAAGTCACTCATCTAAGGGAAACAAAATTGACGTGCGAATCTAATTTGAAATGCATATTTTTTGCAATCTTTATAACATGACCTATAAATGTCCAAATGTGCTCAAATTTTTCGTATGAGCTATTCACAAGATGTTTAAGAAGATCAATAGATTAGATTTTTGAAAAAAATATTACATCATGAAAAACTACTTGAGTGTATTCTATTCCGAATACAGTCAAGTGTATTCTGGCCTGACTCTCTCTCTCTCTCACTCTCTCTCTCTCTCTCTCTCTCTATATATATATATATATATATATATGTATGGTCGTTCATTCACTATGCATACATGTAATTAAGGTTAGTTACCCGTGCATCTATTTTCTAATAGGAAGCAGATTTTTGTAATGTGATAGACAACATTATAATGACATGACCAAAATTTTAATACAAAGACTCATTTTTAATACCACCTAAACTGTTGTCATAAATAACATTTTTACTGTATTCAGAGGGAGAATAAAAATTCTCACTGTATTTACAAAAAGAGTCTTTGTATTACAATTTTGGTTATCTCATTACAATTAGCCGCATTTGTATTACAAAATAGATCCTCAAATTATAGCAGTTAGTTACCTGCACATGAAGTGAATATATACCCCCCCATACACACACACATACACACACACACACACACACACACACACACATATATATATATATATATATATATATATATATATATATATATTAGTTTGTGGAGTGTATGTGGTAATTAATCAGATATGCACATTAATCAGTTTAGTATTCACATCATATGCAACAAAATAAATCCGTTCATATCGGTTTTAATTCATATCACCATAAATTGACTTGTCCCTAATACCATTGTAGAGAAATGGGGGCGACAAATAAGGCAATGGAAGAAAAAAAATTAAAGCCTGATTTCCCTTAATAGAAAGATCGTGTCAACAAAAATGTATCTAGGAAGGAAAGTAACACAACTTATAACTAGACCTAGAGAAAGTTCAGTGACAACTCTTGATGTAATACCATGCTTCTTCTCCAAGTTGCAGCAAGATTCTTCTTTAGGAAGCAGCATGCTCCTTCTTTAATAGCACTCGAATAGTAGACAGCGATGGCCTCCTAGTCTGGCCACCATGGATGGCAATTGATGAAGTTCTCCTAGCGGCATACAATAACCTCCCACCTCTAGAGTAGTCCATGTAGACCACTGGGAACTCCACATTGCGCTACCAGAGCCAACGGGAAGGAGTTGTCCCTTTTGAGCATCTACTAGAGTTGATTAACTCTCCTACAATTGTCTCTCCCTTGCTATCCTCCCTTTATTAGGTAGCACTTATTTGGTCTCTCTATTAGTTACTACAACCAGAGAGGACAACAATTGTCAGAGCAAGTATATGTCTGATAAGCTCCCAATATCCTTCTATTTATAGGAGAGACTAGGGTCAGGGTTCCCAATCAGTGTGGGAGTCTAAAGAGATGGCTTCACAAATCTATGGAATCTGCGCACATCTAATTGATCATTTCATATAGCCAACCGGTCATTTCGTGTGCAACCCGATCGATTCACATAGAAAACCAATCATTTCATGCATTTTCCTATTCTAAGTCAAATTGGTAACCAATGCTCGATTAATGCTAAATATGACATCAACATCGATCCTTTTTCCAATCGAATTGGCAACTGAACCAGGCAACCCATAAGGTGAACCGGTCAGTTCACATAGTAAAAAGGTCATTTCACAAGTGAAATGGTCGTTTCACATGTCCAGTTCAGGAAAAGTTCAACCAATATTATTTCCAATTGACCTGACACTCTAACCAATCAATTCAACACTTGAACCGGTCAATTCAGAGTCCAGTCAGTCAACTTTGAAACTCAATAGCTTAATTGAATATCTAAACACCTTTAGTAATCAAATTAAACACCATTTATGAATGTACTCTTATTTCAACTGTATAATATGTGTGTGATCCTATAGGTCCTAAATTACGTTACCAGTGAATGTCCATAACCAATTATGGCATCACAAGCAAAGAGGGGTATCTAGAAACACATCATTTCTATCTAAGTAATTTGTAAAGTTGGAGAAAAAATCCAACCTACAATCTGTGATTAGTGTTACCGTGATTGTACAGTTCCTTTGTTTCTGACATCTAGATTAAATTCAAGACATTGAATTATCATCCTCTCAATGTTCAATTCATGCTCCTTGAACTAGAGAACATCATCTGATATGCATGTGAGTCACATGAGTATGACCATACATTTGTCAGTCACGCTTATCAAGAGGTCATGGATATCAATCTCTTATAGGACAGACAAATTCCATCTACATCACTCACACTCAATCCCCATGTGTCACAATGCACCCAAACACCACCTTTATGGCAACTCTTATTCATGATCAGGATGGATGTGTCAAAATAAACGAACGATATGTGATGAGTGTAGTGACTTCAGGTCTAAGAACCACAATTATCACTATGACCATGAGAGCTGATTATGACTACCATTCCATGATATCCATATATCATTCTCAAGGTGGGTCTATCTATACACAGTTCTCTAACATGTACATGTGTGCTTGACTTGATATCATACATTATGACTAATAAGACTCTCTCATCAGTCAACACACACTCTAGTCTTATATATTACTATTGTCTATTTTGCATCCATAATAATATCCGGCTAGGGACTTAAAAGAATGTATGTACTCTTATCATACATATGAGCTCATTATTCAGGTCCTCAACCTGAAGACATATCTCATTGAGTGACATCATTCTTTAGACATCTACTATGCATGTGTCATCATCTCATGTTGAGACACACATAATAGACATAATTACCTCCATCATTATCAAATCAGGTATCTTATGCCACATTTCAATCATCATATGATTGTCTCTCTGGGCATACATACCAACAACAACATGAACGAGTTCTTCTAGTGGTAAGATGGCATAAATGAGACCAATAGAGGTTAGCTAGAAATGCATTTCTAGTTGGCAAAGATAGAAGTGCAATATGAAAAGTGATTAGATCGGAGAGACATGACATCATCAACAGAAAGCATATTTTTTCAATCCATATTTAGTAAAGACATTTTAAGGGTTAACCTAATTAACAATTGTACGACTTCGTCTTGAAATTTTTGGAAATAAGACAATAGTTAATCAGATTTAGGCAAGAAACTATAAAAAAATAGTAGTAATAATAAATACTATTCGAGAAAAATAGGCGTAGTTTAAGGAAGTAAACTCAGAGCCTGAAGGGAAGCAGTACAAACACAGTCTTCAAGATGGATTATGTCTCATGTACCACAAGTTTTTCCGATGGTATGTTCTAAAAATTCAATCACCTCAACATCCTGTAAGATCGATGCAAGTGAATGGACCTTGTGAAACTCAATCTGTTGGTTCACGTTGTCATAAAAAAAAAGGGAGCACATTGATTGTTGTTGGCAGAAGAGCAACAACAACAAATTGAGAGAAAGAAATCAATTGATGTAGAATAAGAGAAGCCAAAGCAGTTGGTTTTCTCTTTGTTCTTCCATGTTTATTGTGTTGTAGTTTGTTATGTTTCCAAATGAGAGTGGATGACTCCTTAAATGGAGGAGCGCCCTAGACGATCCACGGTGACAGCTCGCACATTAGATGTGCAACTATTGATTTTCCTAAAAAATCAATTTGTGTCTTTAACATTGCGTTAATGGACCGCTTTAATGGGTGATTAAAAGAGAAATAAATACTGATGCTATCGCGCTTGCAAATACTCCAAACAACATCAAACGAAAGTTCAAAAGACCACCACAAAATTAAAAGGCAAAGAGATGAAAAATTAAATGTTAGGATTTCAACTACATAGTTGTTATACATAAAATTAGAAGAGGGGTCTTTGGAATACAAAAATGCGACATGAACAGTAAGCCCAATGTCAAACTAGTGTATAAAGGAAGAAGCTCCAATCATATTGCTCATCCTGATAATTTGGGCACACAAGCATAAGATTGGTTCTTGTAGCTGGAGTGTCTGTCCAGAGCTCGTATCTGTGATATTCAAAGATGAGTTACGGACCACTCATAGTAAACCCACCACCCCAGCACTTCTAGTTGTTTGCCTGCACTCCGAGTACAAGATGAATAGAAATTCTCCGTGGTCACAAAAAGAAATAATATACCTTGCGCCGTACCAGTTTACTTACCTTAGTTGAGGAATTTGCTTACGCGAAAATCGGTTGTTCCAGCTAACTCGTCGTATTGTTGATGATATTTACATCCACCTGCCGTGTGCTAATACGATGGATCAACGGGAAAAGAACGTTAATATATCTATGCTGCCGAGTTCATTGGATACGCGGATTCGCCGGATAGTCACCTTGCAAAGTAAAATCGACATCCACCGCCCTTGTCGCGGCCATTTTGATCAGCTTCTATACTAATATAAGCAGCCATGCCCCCATAATAAGGCCACAACGTCGTGGTCATCGTCTCATTTTCAATCAAAGTAGCCGCCTATGGCAGCTGAGGTCCCAGAACATATGCTTCCTATCATTCGCAACCACTAACCAATATTCTTTTCTACTTAATAAATGGAGGCAAAATACGCACTCCGTCTTACTCTATAATCCTTTTAACTTACTTTTGTCATTCACCATTGCAGTATTCTCCTCCTTTCATTGACCTCCCAATATATGTATACATCAAGTATGACCTCCACATCATTCGGTAGAGTCGTAGACATGCCGTGCCAACCCAGTACATGTGATCAGCTTTGTTTCCTTTCACATTCAACTAAAGCTGCACAAAAACCAGTGTTTCGTCCTATTGATTATTTCTTCATAATCCGATGTATATTTTTCAACAGAAACCTAAACATCACTAAAGACACTGAGTAACATCACAAGGCATGTGGGAGGTTTCATTCTAGAACAAGAAAAGATTATTTAACCTCTAAAGAAGCTCTAAACCGTCACACATGCCATTGGAGTCATCAAGAATGTATGAACACCATAAGTCGATCAGGGATCAAACCCAAACCAATGGGTCCTAAACAACTAAATATAATCAAGTTTTGGGCTACTTGTCGAGAATAATCTAATATTGAATTAACCGGCAATAAACATCAGCTGTATATTCTTATTTGTTGTGTTTATATCCATTTTATGAATGATGGCTACATACATATTCATTAATGTATTCACCTATAGTGATGATTTACAAAATGAGCAACCATAGCCGGAAAGGGATTGGGTGGTGGACGAATTATGATGGCCCCTAATGAAGGGATTTGGGTTTGAACCACAAAGACAAACATTTCTTAATTTACTATACTCTCAGGTCCGGAGTCTGCTCGGGGTTGCAGGATAGGTCTGAGGGGAATCTTTCTCTCTTAATCTAAAAAATAACTATCTATGGTGACTTATAAATGGTACATTAACATTACTATGCAAGGGAGGAGAGTCATTCTCACATTGGAAAGACTCGTCTTATTCAAGCAAACTTCAAACAATGCCAAAGACTATTCATAAATCTTACAAGGAACAAATGGGGTTTCTTTTTGTAGGATAGATAATATCAAGAGAACATAAAAGAAGTACAATCAAGTGATGATCTATTTACCCACTTTAGTGTACTCGTGTGTTCCCAGACTCCTATATATAGGAGACCCAATAGCTCATTATTAACTATTGATACTATTGTTATTCTATGTACATCGCAATAGCCTATTTGATAGACTGGTAAATATAACGATGAGGGTGGCCCAAAACGGGACACCCATACAAGGAGGCCCCAAGGTGCGAGAAACACCGGGCCAGAAGGCTCATGGTATCTACATGGTTTCAAACATGGTGTCACAATCATCATACACATGACTAAGTGTTTTTGTTTCATCTAGGAGTGTCCATATTATATATCAAAGTGCACACTTTCTTCTAATTTTTCTTTTATCCTACCGTTCCTAAATTCTGATAGTACTTATTATTTATTATTTCTTTTCTACAATGCCTAAATTCTATTAGTTCCTCTTTTATCTTTTGTATTGTGTCTAAATCTTGATAGTGTTTTACTTATATGTCGTACTTTCAATCCTATTTCTATTTTTCTCTATGCTTAAAATAAGTCTATGTCAAAGAAGATGCATGTGAAGCGTCTGATGATGCTCGAGTCACCAGAAATTGCCAAGTTTTTTTCCTAGTTATGGGGGTGTATGGGACCCGATGTGGTAGTCAAAGACATGTAGCATAGGAATATGAAAACCATGTGGCAAGAAAACAAATATATACATGGGAAGATAATTCCTTGCACCTATACAATGTCATACCAAAATTTTCTCATAATAGTAAAGAGATCATCCACTATCAAAATATTTCAGTTTCATAAAGCCCTTGCTAATTAGTTGAACTTTTTCTCACTTATCACCTCTTCCAAATATACCAAGGGAAGATACACTTTCATTACCAAGTTCTTCCTCAATGGTTTTAATTCTCAATATTGTTTGTTATTTGCATTTGATACAAATAAGAATTTTGAATATGAAATCGTTACCGAACTCGTTGAGGCATTCAAAATGAACTATTCTTAAGAGTATCTCCGCCTTACTCAAACAATATATGTCGGTACAATAGTAAACGGTGCAGCGACCACTCTCTAAGGATACATAAATGACTAGAGCAGTGATACGTGCACACACAAGTTGCATTCTTCGTTGAACAACAATTGATCATTCTACCAGTGATTATAAAGACAATAGCAGTGCAACCAAATAGAGAGAAAAATGTTTTTGATAGTTCTTAATAAAGCAAACACGTCTTCGTTTTATAGAATGTTGAGTGGGTGGCTGACAAAAAAAAGGATGCGAGCGAGCAGTTGCGTTTGCAACTAGACTCTTTCAAATGTGTTTTGAAAGGATGTGACACATGTTGAAAATCTTCACATGGAACAAGTAGAAAAAGGAAGTGGGGACGGCGCCCACAGGAGTCCCAAAAGGCGGGATTTGTACCCCTACCACCCCACGCATGAGATGTGACATACCCCGACGCACCCAGTTAAAGGGTTTCTAGATTGGGTCGGCCTAAATCCAGTTGGGTTGTCTCACCATGAACGTGTGAAGCCCATGTCTCATTGTGATCTTCGATTATCTCATGGATAAGGAATCATATATAAGGAGGAGATAAGTTATAGAACTCCCCCATATGGGACTAAATCTCTTCCTTTTGTATTTAAAATACCACAAAGCACAATGATCCCCCACTATTTTAAAAACAAAATATTTAAACTTTGAATAAGATAAATGAAATGCATCAGCTTTAGTAGAACTATATTCTTTGAACCAAAACATACAGTAGATGTGTGTAAACCATAGAGGGTTGGTAGAACTATATTCTTGAACCAATTTCCTTTTATCTAATTTGAGGCACATTACTCATACGACATTCATAAAATCAATTATCATTCTTACAGTTTGGTCTTTTAGTCCAAGCTCCTACTGGGAATATTCATGAGTTCTCTAGAGATATACCTAAAGCTCAATAGGAGTGGCCCCACTCCACACTCATAGAGTTGGGATTTCATCAAGTATATATTACATTTATATATACACCATCAATGGATATGAAATCCATTAAGAAAAATATATTCAACTTAATTACTACAAATTACTGTTTACATATTAAGAATGAGATACAAATTATTACAATACATTGAGTTATCTAGTGACTTAGTTTTTCTTATTGAACCTCCTTCTCGGGATCACTGTTCATGAAAGTTGGGTATCCATCACTTTGAGTTCTGATATGGGCATAATCACAATCTCCTTGATGTGTCATTCACTAGTCTTTGACATAATGGCTTTGTCAGAGGATCGACCAAGTTCAATTATGATTTTAAAAAATTCACATTGAGATTATGCTATCACATATAAACTGCCTCCCAATATTATGACATAGACGAATATATCTACTCTTCCCATTATAAACTTTTTTTTAGCTCTTTCTATGGTAGCTTGATTATCCAAGTGTATAAACAATTGTGGAGAATGTTTCTCCCAAATGAGAAGATCCATTCGACCATCTCCTAGCCATTCAGCTCCATTTCCGTCCATTTCAAAGGAAATGAACTCAAATTCAATAGTCGAATGAGGTATACATGTTTTCTTGGTGGATTTCTAAGACACAACATCTCACTCATGGTAAAGATATAGCCACTTGGAGATATCAACTTGTGTGAATCAGAAATCGAGTTGGCATCACAATACCCCTCTAGCACAGTTGGAGATCCACAAAAAATCAATCCATTATTACTTGTGCCTTTCGAGTATCTTAAAACCCTATGTAGAGCATCCCAATGATCCTTGCTAGGATTTTGAGTATATCTATGTAATCTCCCTAATGCATAAGCTAGTTTTAGGTAAGTACAGTTCATTAAGTACACCACACTTCCAATTATTGTGCATATTTGGCTTATTGAATACTATAATTGTATTTTTCTTAAGATTGCAATAAGAATTAAAAGGTGAACTTACTAGCTTACAATCAAACATTTAAATCTTTTTAAGATTTTCTCAACACAATATTGAGAGAGCATGATGCATTCATCATTTTAAATAAGTTTAGTTCCCAAATTAACTTCTTCTTCACACATATCTTTCATGTCAAAATTTGAAGCCAAGAAACCTTTTGTACTATTTATGGTATCAACATTAGTATAAAAAATAAGCATGTCATCCACATAAGATATATAATAACAGAAAATTAGCTACTGACTTTAGAATATATATATTTTTCTCCTTCATTTATGTGGAAACATTATGATAAAATGTCTTTATCAAATATCTCAAGTCATTGTTTAGGAACTAGCTTCAAGACATAGAGAGATTTGATTAGTCTGCATATCATATGTTTGTTTTCCGAAGAAACATAACCTTCAGATTAATTCATATAAATTTCTTCATTTGAATCTCCATTCAATAAAGAAGTTTTGACATCCATTTGATGTATAATTAATTTCTTAATAGATGCTAAAGAATTAAAATATTGCTTGATGAAATTTTAGTTATGGGAACAAAAGTATCAGAAAAGTCAATATCCTTTTGTTGTTTATAACCCTTAAAATCCAATCAAGGTTTATATTTACCTGCATTCCCATCATTTTTTTTATTTTCTTTTGAATATCCATTTACATCCTATGGGCTTGATCCCATATAGGATTAGATAATATAGATTTAATCTCATTGTTAATTTCTTCCTTACATAAGGAGGAATCATATGAATTAATAGCATTATTGTAAGATTGAGGGTCATTATCTATAATAAGGGAATATAAGTCATCACCCAGATTTTTTCCTTCCTCATCCCAGTGGAGCTTCTAGATTCTACATCATTAGATTCTAAAACATCATTAGTATCAGATGTAATAGGTGTATTCCCTAAAATTCCATTTGAAGGATTAGACACTTTTCCATAAGGGTTTTCATAATGAATATATGCTCAGAAAACTTGTCATTTTTAGATTCAACAATAGTATTAGGTTCCACAATATTGTTGCTACTTATAAAAACCAATAATCTATATGTTGCACTATTTTGAGAAAAACCTATAAAAATACAATCTAGAATTCTAAATCCTAAATTCCATTTATTAAGTTTAGTTAATAAGGCTTTAGCGAAAGTTTCCCACACTTTGAGGTATTTCAATTAGGAGGATATCCTTTCCATAATTCATATTGAGTCTTATTTGTCTTCTATAAGGAATTCATTTTTGAAGAAAAGAAGATGACAAAATCACTTCTCCCCACAATTTGTTGGGTGCTCTTGATTAATTAAAATAGAATTCATCATCTCTTTTAACATTCTATTTTTACGTTCAATAATCCCATTCGATTGAGGCAAATAAGGAGGAGTATATTCGTGTATAATCCCATGAGTTACACAAAAATCATTAAATGGAGAATAATCAGACTCACCACCTCTATTTGAGTGAATACATTTTATTTTCCTAATTCAATTGATTTTATATTTCTATTTTCAATTTATCAAACATTTCAAAAGCTTCATCTTTTGAATGTAATAAGTACAATTTTATATAACGTGATAAATCATCTACAAATATGATATAGAATCTTTTTCCACCTCTAGACAAATTTTCTTTTAAATATCCAAGATCTCTGTGCACTAAATCTTGCAATTTAGAATCTCTATGTAGAATTTAAGGACATACATTCTTTATAGATTTAGTTTTAGCAAAGTCTTGACATTTGTTATTTAAATCAACAATACCATGTATATATTTTAGCAATTCTAAAGATTTCATGTGTTGTACATATTTTAAATTAATATGTCCAAGTCTATTGTGCCACATATCAAAGAAGTCAACAATATAAGAAGGGAAATTTCATTAGCATAAGAGTTTGGTACATCCTGAGGAAAAAGGCCATTTGAATAATACCTCATACCTAGGTAGTCCCCCGAATTAGAAAGAATTACCTTTATTGATTCAAAAGACACATTGACACAAAACTTAACAAGTTGAGACATGAAAATCAAATTAACCCTAATGTCTAGAACGTACAACACATCTTGGATCATAAGATTTTTCCATAAGTCATCTTGATCACCATTTTGCACTTTCTGAGCATAGAATAAGGACTTAAGTTTATCATGGATACCTTATCCTCATCCGCTCCTACTTTTCAGTAGGTCAAGAAGGCATCTCTATTGCCAGTAATGTGGCGACTAGCCCCAGAGTCAATGATCCAATCATGATGCAAAAATGATCTCATGTTGACCAGGCTGATGAATGCCAAAAACATGTTCTTCAACACAAGGTTGGTTGTTGGTTCCTTAGAATCCTAAGCCACTTGCTTCTTCCTATGACTGCATTTAATCCTCAATATTGCATATTGCTCATGATGTTGAAATGATCCCATCATCAACAGTTTTCATCCTGGGTATTGTTTGTCATTCACATTAAATGCAAACATGAACTTTAAATAAGAAATTATTACCGAATTCGTTGAGTTATATAGAATGCACTATCCTTCATACTATTTCCACCTTACTCAGATAACATATGTTGGTGCAGTAGTGAACGGTGTGGTGGCCACTTCCCAGGATACATCAATGGTTGGAGTAATGATGTGTGCACACACAAGCTGCATTCTCCAACCAACAATAATTGATCCTTCTTTCAACAATCATAAAGACAATAGTGGTGTAGAAAAATGTCTTTATTAGTTATAAAAGACACAAACTCATCTTTGTTTTATAGAACATTGAGTGGGCGGTTTCCCAAACAAAGGATGTGAGTGAGAGGTTGCATTTACAATTGGACTCTTCCAAACATTCTTTCAAAGGATGTGACACGTGCTGAAAATCTTCACATGGGCCAAGTAGCAGAAGGTCATTTGGGTTGCGCCCATGCTAGGAGCCTTGGAAGGTGGAGTGCATTGCACCCCTACACACATGGACGATGTTGATGCATCTGATTAAAGGGTTTATGGGCCAGGCCGACCAAACCCAATTGGTTTGTCCCATCATGTGTGTGTGAAGCCCATGTTTCATTGTGGTCCTCAATTATCTAATGGATAAGGAATAAGATATAAGGAAGAGAGAAGTTACAAAACTCCCATGTATGGGACTAAAGCTCTTCCTTTTGTATTTGAAATATCACAAAACACAACATTGTTGTAGTGTGTGAACTTCTTCTTGCTGGAACTAATCTTTCCTCTGTGGACCAAACATACCGACATTTAGCATGATCCAATATAGTCTCTACTCGTATCCCTACAATATGTTTTGATGCCTAGGTAGCATTGGCTATGACTGCTATCTATGCTTTGACCATCCTTCTAGATAAACTCAAGATTTTAGATAGCTCTATTTCTTCTTGTTATTCTATTTATTGTGATGCTTGTCAGTTGGGAGAATACCGTTGTATATCCTTTTTTTCTTTTATTGTTAAATAGTCCTAAAAAACATTTGAATTAATTAATAGAGATGTGTGGTCCATTTTGGACAACAATTTACAATAATGTCAAATATCTTTTTAATCTTGTTGATGATGTCTCAAGAATGACTCAGTTGTATCTTCTTCAAACATATTATAATTTTTTCTCGTTATTTCCATCTTTTGTAAATGATATCAATTCAATTTTCCATGCCTATTAAGATTCTTCATATGATAATGTCCTTGAGTGTACCCAACGGACAGTTTCCTTATTTTCATGAGATATGAGAATCATCCATAAATTCCCTTGTGCTTATTTTTTGTAACAAAATGGTATTGTTGAGCGTAAAAATCATCACCTTAGTGACATGACCACTCTCTTACCATTTATTCAAATATCCTATAAAATATTTGGTTTGTGATGTTCTCATTGCATTGTTTTAGTCAAACAACAACCGTTCTCAATTCTCAAATAATATACTACTTTTTTCATTCATTATCTGTGAATCAAACTATTTTCTTTGCCACCTTGAGTTCCCTTTGTCCATTAATTTCAGATGCAAAGGTAGAAAAACTATACCCCTTGGGATAACAATGGTTTTCCTAGGATGTCAATTCTCTAGAAAAGGGTACAGGGGCCTTGATCGCCTATCTAGCTGTGTTTATATTTATGTTGATGTCAACTTTCATGAGGATGGGTTGTTATTCTCTTCGTTTCTAGTGCCATCTGATCCTACCATTGACATGGTCCCATTTCCTCTACCCTTCCCCCAACCCCATAATCACCACATCAAGACTATGAGTGGCGCATGGAAGTTGATCCCCAAATAACAACCCCACATTAATTTTTTATTCTTGTTCAATCTGATTTACCAATGGTGCTTCACAAAGATATACATTCTAGAACCATAAAACGTCAAATTTCTAGCACATGTTATCTAGCTCACCTCACTCCTACTACTTTTGATTTTACTACTATCCAATATTGTAGATACCACTTCATACCTCAAACATTCAATATATGTTATATGACATCTTGGTTGGAAATATTTCTTGTTGCAAGAGAAACAAGCTTTATTTGAAAATCATTCAAGGGACTTGGCTGCTCCACCACCTGACAAGAATTTAGTTGGCTATCACAGGGTATTCTCAGTCATGCACCACATTCATATATTTATCGAGTGACTAAAGGCATAGCTAGATGCTAAGGGTTTAAATAAAACCTTTAATTTGGGTTATTTTGTGACATTCTCTCCAATAACAAGGATTACCTCTTTCCACTTCTTCATTTCCTTGGATTCTCATTAACTGAACACTTTTTCGTCTAGACATCGAGAATTATTTTCTACATGAAGATCTCCTAGAAGATATATGTATGAAGTAACCTCCTAATTTTTTACTAAGGGGGAGTCTACTTACAAGGTCGATCATCTACGATGCTCATTATAATGAATTAAGAAATCGTCGAGAGCCTTTTTCAATAAATTTAGCACAGTCCTTGAGAAACTAGAATTTTAGAGATCATTCACAGATCATTCACTATTCTCATCAAAGTCCTCAAGAGGGCACATTATCCTTGTTATCTATGTTGACAAAATTATGATCACAAGCAATGACGAAATTGGCATCTCCATCTTGAAGAAATCACTATAGGACTATTTCCATATAAAAGACTTGGTAAATCCACAATACTTCCTTACGATAGAGGTCCTTCACTTCTTGACAAGAATCAACTTGTCCCAAATACATTGTAATACCCCAAGTTTATAGTCATTAACATGAGAAGAATCATCAATTCTTGATTTATAATATTATGTGGTATCACATACATTGAATATCATGCACAAAGATTAATTTATATGTGAACCGTCACATGAAACATTTTCTCAATTTCAATAGTTCACAACAAGGGAAACTTAGTTCAACTTATGACATAATTTAAAACATAAACATAATAAATTAGTCTATTACATGAAATAAATATGATGTTGATAATGGCACCCCACCACAACACTCCTATATTTAACTAGATGCATTAATCCTCCTATTATCACCACCTATATATATCCTCCACAACCATGCAAAGAAATGATAAAACCTATGAGGGGCATTGAGTAGTTATATATGAAAATAACTTATAGCTGAAACGATATAAACACAATGTGGATGATAAGTATTAAACATGATTACTTAGAAAGGGATGATTTCATGCAAGTATATTGGGATGATTTCATCATAATATGTGTTTTTAAAACCTATGAGGGGCATTGAGTAGTTATACATGCAAGTATATTGGGATGATTTCATCATAATATGTGTTTTTAAGGTGAGTTAATATATTCACTCCCATATTACACCCATAATGTTCCTAAGATTGCAAAAGCTCACATAAGGTCGGTTAAGGCTCACATATTTTCTCCAAAAGAGTGCATAAGGCCGGTTAAGGCTCACATAATGCTCCCATGAGCTCATAAGGCCAGTTAAGGCTCACATAATGCTCCCACAAAACTCCTAAGGGAGGTTAAGGCTCACATAACATGATTGAGAGGATTATATTAATATTGCATTATATATTTAATTTTGACATGATTATAATGGCTCCTTAATTGTACCATGATAGTGATACATAATGTTACATTTAAAACGATAATCATAAAAAATTAGAAAATATTAATTTGTAGCATTTGCATGAATTGCTATAAGAAAATATTGAATATAGAATAATTTTAATTTAAATTGGCCATCATGATTGCATAAGAAAATAACAAAACCCTAAACCTTGAATTAATAATCAATGTGTGTGATACCCACTCACCTGATCCTGAGGAGGAATACTAAAAATATTTTGGTTCATGGCCATCTCTGATTTCTTGTATATAATATAATAAAAAACTAATTACATTTCATTAAGATTTATTAATGGTTTCTAATCAAAAGGAATTTGGATTGGAAAACATATTCTAATCATGAGTTAGGGATGTTTCTTTTCCCAAGACCTTTGTAAAAAGTATGTTTATATGACTTTCTAACATCCAAATAATTTTTTAAGAATTTTGTTACTTCAAACCAATCATGAAACAAAGTATATACAAGCATATAATTTGGACTGGATGAAGACTAGTGTAGCCTCACGGAGGGTGTCCTAGTGGGAAGATGGACTCGGGAAAACAATCAAACCCAAAGTGTGTCCATGAACAAGAGTCTCAAAAGTTTTGGATCTATAATGGTCTCTAAAGGGGTGGGTGAATAGATCTAAAACCACTTAAATAAATTTCATCATACCTTCAAGCTATATCTCAAGATAATACTACATATGAAATTTGAATGCAATAAACAAGCATAGAAAGGGGGAGAGATATTGAACAAGCACAAAATATTACAAGTTACTAAATACTGGTTCCAACATCTGAACTAAGAGATGTACATCCACTACATATAGAGTTCATACTCTAGGATTTTCAACCATGTCTCACTCCTTATATTCCATTATAATAGCTACAATATAAGACCACCCTTTTTAAGGTCAAGGGTACCTAACCTTTCTTTTAAGGATACAAAATCCAACAACCTTACAAAGGACTTACATATCCATGACTAAGAGTCTTATACCTTCACAAGGACTTACCTACTCTTTCAATGACCATTTGGCCTTCTCTAAGGACTTACCCATTCTTTCAACAAGTCTTTCTCCTTAAAGGATTTAACCACTCTTGACTTGGATCTTCTTTCTTTGACTTCACGTTCAAAAAGGAGAAGCTATCACCAAGGTCCTCATTTCCTTCTTCTTCTTCTTCACCTCTTTCATCTAAGAGAGATAATATTCATTTTCATGGTAGAAAGAGAGATTGGGAGGTGGAGGAAGTGAGAGACTCACAAGATATCCCATGTAGGATTAATTATCTTACAAATATCCTACTCACTCTAATAGATGTAGGAAGTGATTTAGCTCATGAGAGTGTATGGAGGCTCTTGGGAGGCAAATCTCTCTCAACTATAGTATAAGGACTTAATAGTGCTTGGCTAACCATGGGATGAAGCACAAGGCATCTTATTTATATTTGAGGTTGCCTACTATCCATTAAAGACGCTTAGGATCAAATTCTATCCGTTTTGGGTGTTCTAATAGATATATTTTCCTAGTTTTGCAACACTCAACGACTAGAAACACTTTTCTGCACTTTACCATATAGTGTTGTCAGCTGAGTTACCTTTTAGGAAACTCAAATGATAGCACTGTATGAAAAGTTAAAGTGTAGGGTGTCGATCCAGTTGCCAGTAGGATAAACTTAGCCGAACTTGGGTATCTATTCTTCAATCTGGATCTTTATACATGTATGACTTGATTTCTTCAAGTTAGGATGTGCAAGTTTAGGAATTTTTGGTGTGTCTATCTAATATGAAATTACTCAAGTAAAATCATTAGACACAAATAAGTGGAATGTTTCTATCATCATTGAAACAAGGGATTAGTCAATTAAGACCTAGAGTCAACATTGTCCACCTTTCTGAAGATAACACACCATTCCATAAATGTATTGAAAGCATTTAACTAAAATCATACCTTTGGAGAAACCTAGGGGTTTCAATAGAATTGAGTTCATATGATCCCCCTCAATTGATGCTAATGGAATTCACATACTCACACTCAATTGATGTTATACCTCCTGTATGGTTATCTTTCATAACATTTATAGAAACATGCCTTCTATTCATATATTTTCTATATATATGTGTTATCCCCTTTACATAATACATGTCTTTTCTCCCCCTTTTTCATTTCCAAAAATAATTATGGGGTTCAAGATCTAAAATACAACATGTTAGAAGAAGGAAGAGTACAAGAGAAAAACAAAAGGGATTTCCAAGCAATGTATGTAATGATAATCAAGACATGCATTTGAAAAACCCTAAATGTAATGCTAGCAATAAGCATGGCAATGTTATGCAAGCAAGTAACTTAAGATAGTAGTTATGCAAATCAAGGGACAATATTGAGACATATGATACAAGAACAAGCATACATATAGTTGGATACCAATATGAGTAAAGATACCAATTGATGAAAAAGACTACAACTACATGTGTATGGACTACTAGTAGATAATATCACAAGTTAGGATTACTAGTAGGATCTAGGTCCTAGCAAAAGATTCACAAGTTAGATAATAAGTTATGAGTAGATGTAAAGATATCCACACAAAGAAATATACAATTTAAGAAGTAGCTTATCGGACTTAAGACTGAGATCTTAAGCATCCTAAACGTCCCCACGCCCCTGTGTATGACCCCATATATCTACTTTGACCCCTTAATATAGTTTTGGGGGTCCTTGAAGGTTTTGGGTTGTAAATTTAAAGTTCAACCGTCCTCTCGAGATGCGATCAATGATCGTGATGATGATCAGACTTGTAAGGAGATATGTGATTCGCAGAAATGTTTTCCTATTGATTTATTTAAGTGGAGGTGTAAGATGAGACAAAGGGATGTGATTTAGAGAATTGGCTTACACTAAGGAGTTTGGGTATCCACTGATGTTGCCACTTTGTTTCATGTTTTAATTGTAGCTTACTTATAGATCCATCTAATCAAGGATTATATAGGGTGAGAGGGGTCTCCTTTTAGAGTTTTAGGGGACATTAATGTTGCTAATGGAGGTTTAGGTGGTCATGAGGAAGAGTGATGTCCATTAATGGCTTCACTAGCATTTTCTCAGTTGAGAGTAGACACATTATTGGTGGTTGGAGGAAACTTGATGAATGGTTAGTAATAGGGCATAGAACTTGTGTGCCACCAATATAGGGATTTGACAACAAGTTGTATGGGAAGGGTCTACGCATGCTTCATTCCCTATAGGGAATGATACCAAGGTCAACCTTCCTTTTTGTAAACAATCTTACAATGGTTTTGAGTGAGGTGATGTGATCTGCCTCCCTCTTTGGTAGGTTCTCTATCTTTTTATAAAACATATTTAGTACTAACCTTTTTCTTATCTCATTATCTAGCTAGCTTCAAAGTTTACATCCAAGTACTCTACTAAATTAACCACAATTCCTTACTATATACTATGAAGTTTTTAGAATGTAATACATCACCTTTACCATCCAAATATCGATATTTTTTAATTTCTAGTAATTATTTTAAATTGAATTTCCTAATATTCCAAATCATTTGTGTAAGTAATTCCAAGTCCAATGTTTTCAATTACATCAGCCAAATCCAAATTGAGTCTTGATCTGATTAGATCTGGAAATATCATCAAGGATGTCATTTTGTGCACAAAAGTCAAGAGTTTTCACATAAAATTCAAGCAAAATGTAGCAAGAAATAAGATTTTCAAGAGGTGGGGATCACGTAATATAGCTCAATATTATACTTAGTATCAAATTTTAGTGTGTAACACTACTACCACTCAACTGGTCTCCATGTGGATTACCATACATAGAAACCCACTCTTAGACAAAGAGAGAAACCTACCAATCTGATGTTATTCACATCCTATGAATATGCCCCACAACAACAACACTCATTCTCAAGCCCTCGTGAAAGTTGCTTGGAGGCACCCAAGTGATCTTCACTAACCAATGGTCATGTGAACCAAGAATCAAGTCATAGTGATCCCTTAATATGTCAACAAAATCCCGACCCTTGGAGCTATCTAAAACATTCTTCCAAAACATTTATCCTACATTGGACTTTAGAGATCCAATGTGAGGCTTTAGAAAGTTTCTCAGAGACTGGACTTTAAGGAGCCAATTGTGAGGCTTCTCCAATCCAACCACATTCTTCATAGATGAAGCGACAACTCAAGAATCTGAAAATAACACACAAACACTTAGTTTTACTAATGAAATTCTCATATAAAACCTTAAAGGATAAGAAATATCATTATTTTCAGTATATAGGCACAATATTAGTATTTACTACTTTTGAATATATCTTGAAATTATGATTATTCTTCAAAAATAATACAATAGCAAGGATTGAACTTGATGTTTATATCATACTTTAGCATAACCCAAAATGATAAAATGGGAAAAAGCATTATGTCACACTTCATATAAAATATTACAATAAACAACTTTTGGAAAATAATTCTCACTTTAGTCAAAATGGTCAATAGAATTGGCATTTTTCCTACCTATTTTTCTAGACAGATTGATTGAAAATTTTGTGCTATTTTCCAAAACTAAAATATAATTGGGTATAGGCACTTCACGCATGCATTTTTTATGTTATTTAAGTTATTTAATATTGAGATGACTCATTAAATATCTTGAATTAAGAGAAAATATAAAGAGTATAAGATTCCATAGCACTATAGGTGTCACACTACTACAAGTGTCAGTGCCTCATGGGATCTCATTGATGTGATAGCACTACAGGTGGTAGAATGCCTCATGGTGAGTACATTGCTAGTAGCAGGATGGTAGGTTTACCTATATATGGATCCTCTATGTTATCCAAATATAAATAGGAAGAAGCTCTAATATGATAGTGGGAAGGGTGCGTAAATCAGATGCAGTCTCTACCACTCTTTCTATGGGAGTGAAAGATTAGGAGTACCCAATAGATACATCCATGTGTGTGGGTGTACACATCCACGTACATAGGATGTATGTCTTTTCTTTACAAATTTAATTTTTATATTTTCTCATAAAAAAGAAAACATGACACACAAGATTGCATCTATCCATTCAAGCACACACTAGTGCAGACATGTGTCAACCTAATTATTGTTGTATGTGACATTAATAAAATTTATTGTTAGAAAATTGAATTTATAATTTTCAAATTTACACACACTAATATAATCTATTTTCTTAATCATACATGTTGTGTGTTACATTATAAATAATACAAAAACAATAATAAATGCGACAAATTTGATGCCAATCTACAAATTTTGAATTAGCCTTCATGTTTGAGTTATTATATAAAGTCATTGTGCTTGTACAAGCCTTGTTGCTTTTTTCTAGAGGAATAACTATTTTTGGGTACTTGTGTTTGTCTCTATAGTATTTCAATTTCTATTTCAAGTAATTATCTTCAAAATTTAGTACTTTGAAACCCATAGAATCATATAATGTGTGGGTATAAAAAAATATATTTGACTTCATTTTTTTCTTTTAAGAATGTTCCTACTTTATATTTCTACAAAAAAGTACTCTAGACACTTTTGAAAGTACTTCACATATATACCAAAGACCATCACATCATATCAAAAGTTTTGCAAACTAAGAAAAAAGTACCTCACAACAGAATAGCCTATAAATAATTACAATGCAAAATGGTTTTTTGTCACTTTATCCAATGTATGCATATATGTTATAGAACCATAATAAGTACAATATTTGACGTGAAAATTTTGTAAAGTAGTTCTCTCTCTACACAAAATACCTCCACTTTTATATATGTAGTACATGTCAACTCTTTTAAAGTACATTTTTATGTAGATAGAGTAGTTTATATGTCTATTACAACATACATATAACAAAAATGAACTAAGGGCATATGTTCTTATTAGAGAAATAAAAAATTATTTTAAAAAAAATACTTAATTTCATTGATGTATACTCATCCTACAAAATTTCATTTTAACTGTGAGAAAATTTCCAGAATTTAAAACTTTAGTATCCAATTTTGTATACCAATAACTTGCACCACAAAGGATCATGGAGAACGCAACTGACACAGCACTGAGGGACATGGTGTCCCATCAAGGAAGTTAAGGCAGTTACTACCTCCACGACAACCATGGCCATGAAGGAAGGGGTTTCTTGGGGAATGATGGTGACCCTCCATTTGCGCAGTTATCCATGACAATTAAAGAATTAGGTTTGAACCTCACATACTCCAACACTCGTGGTGGTGAGAAGAAAGTTGCGATAAGTCTGGATATTGAAAGTGAAGGTGTGCAACCAATGATAGATTCTGGTAATATTTTTTCTTATGATACAAAATATGGATACCTACGTCCTTCTACATTCCCAATATTGAGTGGACCCAAAGGTTCTCACATTTTTGTCACCCTTCTTTGTCTTACATGATCATAACCGATGATTCTTGTGCCACTGGATCTATTAGTTTTGTGGATATGGACACTAAGACTATATCATACCATGATGATATCTCTATTTTCAATAAAAAAGGTATTTGAAAAACTCCATATTTCTCAAGAGGCATACACTCTTCTTCATGTTCCAATTTAGGCACACAATTGTGGTTATGCTTATAGTTCAATCCATCATATATATGACCTTGTGTGACAGAATACGAGTCATCTGGCATCTAATAGCCATATGGAAATTATTTGAACTAAGAATGAATAATTATGTTGTACAATTCACTTATGAACAAGATTTCCCAAATGCTTTGACCAAAGGACCATGGGCATCATTTGGGAGTAGCCTCATTGTTTCATAATGGACAAATTCTTTTTTGACATTTTTTGGTTTTTCTCCTATAGTGATCGCTCGGGCCATAGTTATTATTTTCTGTTATATTTGTATAACATGGTACTCTTTGAAAAAATATGCAAGGTGTTAGGAAAATTGATCCATCTTGATGAACACATATTACAATGTATAAGGAGTCAGTTTGCTTGGATTGTAGTGTAATTTGATTCAAAGAAATGTATTCTTCAAGAAATTATTATTAATGGAACATAGTACAAGGTTGAGTATGAGATGCTTCCATATCTTTGCAGTCTTTGTAGAGATATGGGACACAATTTTAGGTATTGTTCAATAGAGATTAGTTGGGACAACCCACATCCACGTGCTAAAGAATATGTAAGTGAAGGAGTCATAGGAGTTTCTACTCAAGCATGTAATCTTGCTATAAACTTGATGTCATCTGCCATCAGTCTAATTCCTAGTATTCTTTCTACCTACCTTATAGAACTTCCATATGAACAAGAGACACTAACATGTTTACAACACATGGGAGACATAAAGCACCTGGCCTTGATAGTGTATATTCTGAATATCTACTCTCTCATCAGGATATTGACAAGCACTCAATAATGCATATAGTTCACAATGCATTATTGGGTCTACCTTTGCGTCATCATTTATGTAATGTAAAATTGGTCTGATTCTCCAAAAGAATCATCCTTCTATTTGTAACCATTTGCGACCAATCTCCCTCATCAACACCTACCTAAAATTAATTTCAGAAGTCATTGTTGAGAGGCTGAAACCATGCATGAATTTCTAGATACATGATGCTCAAGTGTTCTCCTTTGTTTTTGTACAAACAATATTCTTCCATCTTTGTTCGGTGCCAACTATGCTTGTCCATGGCTACTTGAGCTCCTTCTTAGCTATGTAGCCCATTTTGGGCATGTTTATGTACTTTTACCTTAAGCAAGTAGTTTTATTTCAGATCTAGTATTTTTTTTGTTCTATATTCTCTTTCTGGTTATGATTGCTAGTTTGGTTGATCTCTTTCTTGCTTGAACTTCTATTTCTGCCTATATCAAGTGATTCATTATAGAAATAGATAAGAGAGGGTTGTTTGGATCAGAATCTGAAAGGAGGACAGTTCAAGGTGATCTATGTAGAACCGTAGACCTGGGCACGGTCAGGCCAACTACCTGGTTCTGCCCATATCACACCTGTTCCTAGCATCTCAGAATATTTTAGACTTGAGAGGGTATCTAGAGTGTCCTAAGGTGTTGATTTGTCATCCTTAAGATAGGTTTCATGTCATTGATGGGTTTTAGTCACATTGCTCGGAAGTGAGTGGGGTGATCCCATAGGAACATGCACCATATTATGTACTATGTTTAGATGTAGGTTGCTTGTTGGGGTGTCTAAGGATTGTCTATGCATGAGAACGGGTGCATAGACTGCCCAACTTGTGGTTACATAGCCAGGAACTCCTTCTCTCTGATTAGTAGAATCCTACTAACTCTATTTGTTTTCTTTTCTTTGTTTTGTTTTGTTTTGTGACAACATGCTAGACTAGTTCTAGCTACATAGTTTTATTGGATATTACTCACTAGAAAATATATATCATTATTAAAAGATAAGTATCATGAAGAAACTCAAGCTTGTGCAAAAAAAGATATACAACTATATAGATGTAGAAAGTTAGAACACAATACATGAAATTTAAAATAAAACCAAGAGATCCAAAGAGATCAACATCAAAACATGCATAACAACTCAAGACAAGTAATTGCTAGATATAGAGATATAAATTTAGTGCAATTGAAAAGATAGAGTTGAATGCAAGATAGGCAATTCAAAGCATGATATTATGCATATCATATGAAGTACCAAGGGAAGTGCTATAGAATAAGGATATTGGTTGATAAAGTTTAGTTGAGAGGGAAATTCATATCCAATAAACCATTATTGTATTCAATATACAATGTTCTCTGTCGAGCTTTTGGGTTGAACTTCTCAGCAACAAATGTTGATGGCAAGACCCATTGGTGCTTGTCAGTCATGTTTCCTTAGGACAAACACGACCGACAACTGCTTCTATCAAAAAGCATATATATTTCAAATAACATATCTAGACGCATGATAAAAATATAGACAATATCCAAATGTATAAGCACGTTAATGATGTGCTATAAAAAGCATCTGGGCATGTTTTGGGCAAGAAAGTGATGAAAATCACAATATACCAATTTTAATTCAAAAATCATTTACAAAAAACATACAAAATTGGTAAAACACTCAATATTTGGACATGAGAAAGAATATATTTACCTTTTTTCTTATCATTTCTTTTCCACTTGTTGCCAAACCATAAATATCTCATCTTTCTTTTTTTTAATGTGGATTGAGAAACAAATTTGCAAATCAGTAGCTCATTCAATCCAATTTGCAAGTGACCTACAAAAAGAAAGATGAAATGGTCCTCAATCATATTTTTGGGTTTGGAGGGGTTAGATTAACAACCCAAATCCTACTGCTTTTGGGTTATTTTAAGAAAAGGCAATATGTAGAATAATGACCAATTTCCTAGCAATGATTACTTGATCCTGTAGCCTTAGAACTAGAGGATTATTAAATGAAAGTTGGAGATCCTTTGTCTTCGTTGTTTCATTGGCTACTTTCAAGTCCAATACCATCTCTACCTTTTTTTTGGTAGTATGGTCTAGGATTTGATTAAGATTCTTTTTTCCATGTAATAATCTTTACAAAGAGGACCTCAAACTATGATTATTATGGATAAGAGAAGTAATAGTAGAAGAAAAGTGATTAATATTATTTCTATCATGCAAAAGATCGGTATCTAAGCAAAGAAATTTAGTCATGTAAGAATATTTTTCAATATGAAGAACAAAAACATTATCCTCTCTAGTAGTTGAACCAGAATAATATTCAAGAAAACTAATTTTAGCAAGCACAAAAGCATGCATTTTCACTTTCAGGTATGGTAATCTTAGAAAGATAAATATTATTTTCAGATTCTAATCCTTCAAAAAAAAATCTTTGTCCTCATTTTCAGTTCTAATAACATTAATATATATCATGAGAGAATTTACAATTTTATTGTGCTCTTTATTATAAATAAGCATAAGAGTTGAGCTTAAAGAAATCTCATCTTCAAGCTAGAATTTTCCAGTTTAAGATCATTTACTTGACTAAGATGAGTGTTGTTTTTGTCTCAAAACCAATGAATTTCAATTCAAGTTCTAGATAAATCTTTGGAGATTGTTAGCATCATCTTGCAAGCAAATGTTAGCATGTTTAATATCATCTTTTTCTTCGTACAAGTTATCAACAATTTTAGCAAGTTTTTTTTATTTTTATGCTTTTAGACTTAAGAGATGCACGAGTAGCATGAATAATCGAAATCAAGGATTCTTTTTGGAAAGATTTAGATGTAACTTATTTGAACTTGCCATGAGAGTGAAGTGGCATTCTCCACTTTTACTAGAGCTTGAGCTATATCCTCTAGTAGAATCTTCACTTGAGCTTGAGTTGAAGGAGTCACTAGAGATTTTGTGCAATTTGTCCTTCTTGTTCTCATCTTCCCTTCTCTTGTGATGATGTGTGTCTTTTCCTTGTGGGCAATATTCCCTAAAGTGACCCTTCTTTCCACATTTGAAGCACTATGTGGAGGAAGAAAACTTTCCTTTGAAGTATTTACCTTGGGTATACATGTCATTTTCACTTCTGGATGGAAAATATTTGCAAGTGACTTCTTGTTGTACAATGGATTCAACATGAGCTTTAAATGCACTCTCCTTCATCTTTCTAGATTCTTTCTCCTCCATATTTTCTTTTTCATATTGCTTATCAAGTCTCGCTTTAAGACTTGTAGATTTCGTATGATCTCTTCAATGGAATTTCGTCAAAGACTTTGTTTCTTCACTAGAAGTCACCATTGTTTTCCACCGTTTGGGAAACCATCTAAGGATCTTTGATCTTATCATTTCTTGATGCATAGGATGACCTAGTATGGCAAGTCCATTTGCAATGGTGTTGGATCTAGAGTACATTTCAATTACCTCTTCTTCCTTTCCCATCTTGAAGTCTTCAAGGAGACCATTGAGCATATATTCTCTACTTTCCTTCAATTGCTTTGTTCCCTCATAAGTGACACATTGGTTTCTCCATATCTCATAGGTTGTGTCACAAATAGAAATTCAATTCAACTCAGTAGGGGAAAGAAAGGCATAGAGGTTGTCGATGGCTCCAACATTAAGGTTACTTTGTTCAAGGTAGCATCATCTCATTCTTCTATCTTTGCCTCTGGTTGATTTTTATGGAAGATCCAATATTCTCCATATCTCAAGACTTGATATTTGAATGTGATATTGCATTTTTCTCTTCCAATAAAGAAAATTGCTCCCTTCAAAGATCAAAATGTTAATGTAGTATCTCCCATGTTGAATATTTCCCATCTTCACCTACTTGTGGAAGTATTACTTGGAGAAGACATACTATGATACTAATTGTTGGATCTATAATGGGCTCTAGAAGGAGGTAAATAGAGCTAAACCACTTCAAAAAAATTCATTATACCTTCAAGTTATATGCCAAGATAATATTGCATATATGAAATTTGAGTGCAACTAAATAAGCATAGCAAGGTAGAGAGAGAGAGAGATTGAACAGGCAGAAAATAGCACAAATTATTTATAGTGGTTCCAACCTCCAAACTAGGAGATGTACATCCACTAACTATAGAGGTCATCCTCTAGGATTTTCAACCATGTCTCACTCCTTATATTCCATTATAAGAGTTACAACATAAGACTACCCTTTTCAAAGTTAAGGGTACCTAGACTTCCCTTTAAGGACAAGGGATCCAACAACCTTACTAAGTACTTACCTAACCATGACCAATAATCTTCTACATTACTAAGGACTTACCTATTTTGCAAAGAGTCTTCGTCCTTCTCTAATGTCTTATCCACTCTTGCATCAAGTCTTCTTCCTTCAAGGATTTACCTACACTTGACTTGGATCTTCCACTGCTGACTTCACCTTCACCAAGGAGAATCTTTCACCAAGGGACTCCTTCCTTTTTTCTTCACCTCTCTTAGCCAAGATAGAGAATCTTTATCTACATGGGAGAAAGAGATATAGGTAAGTGGAGGAAGTGAGATCCTTAAAAGATATACATGTAGCACTAGCACCTCTATAAATATCCTACTCACTCTAATGGATGTAGCAAGTGATTAAACTCATGAGAGTGGATGGAGGCTCTTGGGAGGAAAATATCTCTAACCTATAGTATAGGTACCTTCATAGTGCTTATCTAACCATGGCATGAAGAGGAAGGGATACTATTTATGGTTGAGGTTTCCTACTAGCTAGTAGAGACACATAGGATCCAACTATATCTGTTATGTGTATTCTAACAGATATATTTTGAGTTTTGCAACACTCCAATGACTAGAAATACTTTTCAGCACTCTAGTGTACAATGTTGTCGGCTCAGTAACCTTTTGGGAAACTTGACCGACAAAACTATATGACAAGTCAAAGTGTAGGGTGTTGGTTGAGTTGCTACCAGGACAAACTCTGATGACCCTGGGTATTTCCAAGAGCTAGGTTAGGCTATCGAATAATTTGCCACCATGACAAACTCAATCGACAAGGAAATCTATGATGACTTATGAAAAACATCCCCAAAGAGTGTGCATACTTCATCTTAATTGACTCTATTACACATATGAGATTAATTACAAGTGATACAATCATCATGAGTTATTTACATCAAAGATATAAGGAGAAAACTATCTATTATTTAGTCTTGATATTTATGCATGTATGACTTGATTTCTTCAAGTTAGGATGCACAAGTTTAGGGATTATTAATGTGTCGATCTAATCTGAAATCACTTAAATAGGAGAATTAGACAAAATAAGTGGAATGGTTTAGTCATAATCAAAATAAGGGATTAGTAAATTTACACCTTGAGTCAACAAAAATGACAAATTTTCCCTAAACAACATTATTGCATAGAAAATTACGATGAGAGTAAAACCTAGAAATATCCCTTTTGTAATATCATTTTGGAATTATTAAATTAAAAAATTTAATCCATGAATTGGTAAGCAATTTCTCCAATAGCATTATTAGAATGATAACATTACTTATGAGACTATTTGCATTACAAATATGTCCTTGAGGAACAAGACAAATTTATATGAGTTTTTGTGCATAAATAATTAGCACTGAAATTTTATGAATTGTTGAATAATAGAAATATAAAATAGTTGTCAAGTTCCAATGGAAAATAAAATATGTGTTCTACTAGATAACTAAAAGAGTAATTATCTAACCAAGATTGGCACCACAATATTTAAGGCATCAAACATGGATATTTTGATATGACTTTGTGCATGTTTGAAGATAGTAATAAAAAGGAAGAGAATTCTAGTATTGGAAGAAAATTAGATATTCTATGAGAAACTAGTATTCTTTTAATTAATTGTTAAAAATGAGCAAGTGTCGACATCCCAATAAATTCCAACATATTTGATATAAATTGGGATAATATTAATGAGTGTAGAATATATCAAAGAGAGAAATAGATGAATAATCTATAATTCATTATCTAATAAAGTACCATACATTAATGTGCTTTCCTAAAAGACATTTTGGTTTGCCAAATCCAAATAAGAATGTTGTGGTATCTTTTCGCCACCTTTGGAATTTTTAGAACAAAATCCAAGAGTTTTTACATAAGAAGAAGTAAGAGAAATGTAGGAGGAATATAGATTTAAACCTTTCCTTTTCCCCATAATTTAAATAATGTTAAATCAATTTATGAGAAAGGAATATCTTTTAATGCATAGGGAGTAATGGTGTTCTTAAGGAAAATTATAAAGTGCCATGTGTGGCTTCCGGCGTGTTCACCAAGTAATGTGGATATTTGATTTAGGAAATGTATTAATGAAAGATAGAGAGAGAGAGAAAGAAAAGGAGTGCACTAGTTGTGCCTTGTGGGTATCATGGTGTGACCCTCTCATTAACTAATCATCAATTTAACCTTGTTACCATGCTGAAGAAAAGGAAGAGGGGATTGGCTAGTTCCTATTGTATGGAAATGGAAGTAAGTCCTAAGGTGAGGATTTGTGTGTGTGTGTCTATATATATATATATATATATATATATATATATATATATATATATATATATATATATATATATATATATATATATATATATATATATATATATATATATATATATATATATATATATATATATATATATATATATATATATATATATATATATATATATATATATATATATATATATATATATATATATATATATATGTGTGTGTGTGTGGGGGGGGGGGTCTCCATCCATTATCGTTGAAACTCCCTCTTCTTCTTTCTCTTCCATCATCCATCCTTTAAACCTCTAGGGTTTTTTCCAAAACTTGTGTAAGAGACTACATGGACTCTCGTCCTCTATGGTAGGCTTTGTACCCCAATCACCATAACCATGAGAAGACTGTAGGATGTTGTGTAACCTCTCTCTCAATCGCACTCTCTGATTCTCACTCTTTCCACCAACATACCTCCAACAATTTCCATTTAGGTATGTGTAAAGAGGCGAGATCACCTCCTTACTAAAATTTAAAGGAAATGCATCATCCACAAGTTTTTAACAAAAACTTAGACTTCTGAGGATGATTGCATAATAATCCAATTAAATAAGCATGATTCTAGATACATATTAAAATGTCAATAGCAGCGGAAAGAAAAGAAATTACAAGCCTCCTATTGGCTTTATTGCTTATTACATCATTGTTTTCTTAAAAGAAAAGGTAAGAATGAACAGAGGATCTAGCTATAGCAACCTAGGCATCCTTCTCCTCAAGCAAACGAACACAGCAAGGAATTATTCTTTAAGTCCTTTCTTCTCCTTGAAAAGCTCCAACACCTGGGTGGTTGGGAAGGCACCCAGCAAGAGGGAAAACACAGAAAAAGGTATGTGTTACTCTACTAATCTATCCAAGGCAAAGAAAAGATTTAACAAGTAAACTAGACAAGTATTTGGTGTAAGAGGATATCAAAGAGTATGAGGTTTTCATTAAAGAACTTGCCATTAACAAAGATAATAAAGGATTTTAGCATGCTTATTAATATGTCTATCTAACTAAGTAGGGTTGAGGCACCTACCGAACCTCTAACCTTAGGTGAGGGAAGAATTATAAACATTTCCAAGTCACCTACAAATTTTTAATGGGGAGAATAATAAACATTCCCCTAGGGCGATTTTATACATGCCCTCTATGGGTGGTTGTACATAAGTACCACTACTTAAAATTTAAATAGAACATTTAATTTCATGCTAAGAGATTTATGGCAAGAATAAGCAAAATATATTCAACATGGCAATGGGGCATAAATACCCAAACAAGAGAGTACTATAACTGATATTGAGGCAAATAAGACAATTTAGGTTTCAAAGATATTCAATGGTTTGGATCAATTAAACCTCATAAGAAAAATCTAGGTATTGGATTAAGAATTCCCAACTGATAGGTAGATGTACAATGTGACTACTAAACTAAACACATACACATACTAAGCACATACCTTTGCCACAGATGTCCTAATATCCCTTTTCAGATCTTCTCACGAACTAAAGATCCAAACTTCCTAATATATCATTTAATTCATTTATTAGAATTGCATGTATTCACTTAAAAGATTAGAAACCCTAATTTACTAACTTTTTGTAAAAACCTTCGATTCAGACCTTAAAAACATCATAATCGACTTAGTTAGGTTCTCCTGATCAAAATAACATATAATATTGTATACTTTGGAAATATAGATTTTTAGGGTTAATTTTAGGGATTTTAAATTAATTAATTTGATATTAAAAACACTTTTTCGCAAAACTCGAAATCAAATTTCAAAAGTATTTTTATTGGATAGATCTCGCTTTCCTGATTTCAAAACACTATTTATTTTTAAATTTTGACCAACAGATTAATTAATAAAAATTGTTTAGCCTCGACCAATCACAGCCTGCCACGTAGGCAAGGCTGGTGAGGCCGGGCGGTGATGGGCGACAGAAAGCGGCGAGCCGCGCCACGCGATCGCTCGCGATCGCTCGCGATCGGCCGAGCGGTGGAGGCCGACGGACCGCGAAAAGACGAAAATACCGCGCGAGAAAAATCGAAAGAAAAAGGCGGCGAAGGGCAAAATCGTAAAAAGCCAGTCGTCTTCAACCTCCGTTCGCCCGATCGACGAAAACGTGGGCAAAGCCCCGATTTTGGGCAAATCCAAGATACTCAACCAAATCTTGCGTTTAGATACTCAAAAGAATGAGAACGAGAAGACGAAGAGGATGGTACCTTCAATTTGGACCAAAGTGGCCGGAGCAGAGAGGGAAGAGCGCCGCAAGGGGAGAACTAGCGGCGGCTTGTTGGAGGTCCAAACTTCGACGAAACTCCGAATTAGAAGCACGAACAGGTTGCTAAGGTGGTTACGTTTGCGAGGGTGTAGATATTTATAGGCAAGGAACCCTAAACTAGGATGTGGGTAGGAGCAAGGAAAGAAGGTCGGCGGCCAACTTGGGCGTTTCCCAAATACGCAATAAAACTCGTAAAAGTTGGGATAATCCGGTGCGAAATCTCGCAAGGAAACTAATGCAACAAAAATCAATGGAAAACGTTGAGTAAATCTCGAGATATTGCGATTTTAAGAAAATGAAAAATCCAAGCCTGTTGCCTAATCCGACTCAAGGTAGGAGATGACCGCGCACCGTTGGATCAATGGACGCGGGTCCATCGAGCAACCTGGGCCGTTCGATCGCGCATTAGGTGAGGGAAATATCCCTGAGCAAAAGTCAATTAAAACCTTTATATTTTAAATGTTTTTCTCTTTCTTATTTTGGAGACTCAAACGTTGCCCAAAAATTTTGAAAATTCATATTCTGACTTATTTCGACGCGTAGAATCCGAATATGAAGTTAGTTTTTAATTTTGAGAAAGTTTATTAGGTGAATTAATTAATATGTCTTTTTCTCTCTCCTCCTCAAAAGGAGTGATAACATTATCTAAAATTAATGTAACTTCACCCTCAAGTCTTCTTAATGGTTTGGAACACGATTTTGCAATTATCTTCTCAATATGACATTATCTTTTTATTTATTAAATAAATTAGAACTTTCTACACTCTTTCTCTCTCCTATTTTCCTATTTATTTATATATCATCCAAATTAGTTGCAAATTTGCACAGAGGCTTATTTTTATGTCTAGAATACGAATTTGAAGTTTTTTCCCTGATTTGAGAACATTAAATATTTTATTTCTTTTTATTGGCTTATTTCCTATTTTCCTTTGATAATATTATTAATATTTTTATTTTAACTAATTCTTGACCCTTAAATTATTCTTTCCTCAAGGAAACGAATTAGACTATCAAATTATCATGATGGTTTCAAATTATCTTGTTTGTTACAAAATCTTTGTAATTATCTTCTTTACTCATATTTTCTCATATTTCTTTTACTTATTATATTTATCTTCTTTCTTTTATAAAATTCGGATTTCCTCCTTGTTTCTTACATTCTAGGAAACACTAGAAGATTCTAGGACGAATTATTTTATCTCCTTTTTATTTCTTAAAGTGAAATTGCATATTAAACTCCTTGTCTAAATCTAACTGAGTCATTTGTACATGAAACCTTGAAATGGGATTATATGGGAAATACTTAACCAATATCTACTAATTTTCTTATAAATCAAGACCAAGGACAAAAGGAACGAAAATGAAGATTAAAGCTTATAGAAAAGAGTACAAAGAGGTACAAAGAGTTTTCAGTATGTTACAACACTCCACCCCTTAAAAAGGATTTCGTCCCCGAAATCTCATACAAAGAGGGAAGGGTGAGTACGTAACATCTCATCTCTCAACTCCCAGGTGGTTTCTTCTAAACCATGGTATCTCCACAAAACCTTCACTAACTCTATCTCCTTGTTCTTCAACCGCTTTACTCGGGAGTCAAGAATCTTCACAGGTAGCTCTTCATATGTCAGGTTCTCATTAATCTCCACAGGTTCAATGGAGAGCACATGAGACGGATCCTTAACATACTTCCTCAGCACAGAAACATGGAACACATTGTGAATCTTGTCATAAGCAGGAGGCAAAGCTAGGCGATATGCACAATCTCCCACTTTATCTAAGATCTCAAACGGTCCAACATAGCGAGGACTCAACTTGCCTTTTACTTTAGATCTTGCAATAGAACGTATAGGCTTGATCTTCAGAAAAGCATAGTCACCCACTAAAAAGCTTACATCAGACCTTCTTTTATCAGCATACATCTTTTGTCGGTCTTGAGCAGCTTTCATCTATTTCTTTATCAACTGTATCTTCTCAAGCATCATCTGCATGTCATCAGTCTTCACCAGGGAATGCTCACCAACATCATCCCAGTGCAAAGGTGAACGACAAGGTCTACCATAGAGAGCTTCAAAAGGTGGCATACCAATACTAGCTTGGTAGCTATTGTTGTAAGCAAACTCTGCTAATGGTAAATACCGATCCCAAGCACCACCCCAATCCATCACACAGGCACGAAGCAAGTCCTCCAGAATCTGAACTGTTCTCTCGGACTAACCATCAGTTTGCGGATGGTAAGCAGTGCTGAAACGCAGATCAGTACCCATCTCTTCCTGAATCTGACCCCACAAACGAGAAGTAAATTTCGGGTCTCGATCAGAAACTATCACAGCAGGGACACCATGCAGACGAACTATCCATTCCACATACAACTGAGCCATCTCAGCAACTTTATGTGTGGTTTTGAAAGGCAAGAAATGAGCAGATTTAGTAAGCCGATCAATCACCACCCAAACGGCATCATAACCTCTCTTGGACTTGGGGAAACCAGTAACAAAGTCCATTGTGATCTTCTCCCATTTCCATTCTGGAATCTCAAGAGGATGAAGAAGACCACCAGGTCGTTGATGTTCAATCTTGACTTGCTGACATGTCAAGCATCTTGCCACAAACAGAGCTATATCATTCTTCATATTCTTCCACCAGAAACTTCGCTGTAGGTCCTTGTACATCTTGGTTGTGCCAGGGTGAATAGTGTACTTGGAACCATGAGCTTCACTCAGAACCTTCTGTCTTAATTCACCAACATCGGGTATCCACAACCTTTGTCTAAAGCGGATAGCACCATCCACTCCGACAGAGAAGTCAGATTGCGGTTTCTCAGCTAAAGCTTTCAACTCTTCCAGCTCGGAACTCTCCAACTGTGCAGACAAAACTTCTGAGATCCAGGTTGGTGTAACAGACAAACTGGCCATATGAACACACAACTTATCTTCATCTACTGAAGCAACAGGTCGAGGCCTCCAACTGGCAACATGTTCAAGGTTTTCCCACACAGAACATCTCAGAGCAGCACATACAACATCCTTCTTGCGACTTAAAGCATCAGCTACAACATTTGCTTTACCAGGATGATAGGTAATGGTGAAATTGTAATCTTTAAGATATTCCATCCACCTACGTTGTCGCAAGTTTAGATCCTTCTGAGTCAACAAATACCTCAGACTCTTGTGATCAGAAAAGACTTCAAACTTTTCTCCGTAGAGGTAGTGTCGCCAGATCTTCAAAGCATGAACTATGGCAGCCAGCTCAAGATCATGCGTAGGCCAATTAGCTTCATTAGGTTTCAACTGTCGAGAAGCATAGGCGATCACTTTTCCATCTTGCATAAGAACACACCCTAAGCCTTGTCGGGATGCATCAGTGTAGATGACATAAGGTATACCCTCAATAGGCAAAGCAAGCACTGGAGCAGAAGTCAAACTCATCTTCAACTTCTGAAAACTATCCTCACATTCAGGGGTCCATGTGAACTTGACTTCCTTCCGAGTCAGCTTAGTTAATGGTAAAGCCAACTCAGAAAACCCTTTGATAAACTTCCGATAGTAACCAGCTAGACCAAGGAAACTACGGATTTCAGACGGGTTTCTCGGAGCACTCCACTTGGTCACAGCTTCCACCTTTGCAGGATCAACAGATATGTGGCCGGCAGAAATCACATGACCAAGAAACATCACTTCCTTCAACCAGAACTCACATTTCGAGAATTTTGCATATAATTGATTTTCTCGCAATGTGTTGAGTACAATCCGCAAGTGTTCGCAATGTTGTTCCAACGTCTCGGAATAAACCAGAACGTCATCAATAAACACCACCACAAACTTGTCGAGGTATGGGCGGAATACTCGGTTCATCAAGTCCATAAACGCAGCAGGGGCATTTGTCAAACCAAAAGGCATGACCAAGAATTCATAATGCCCATAACGAGTTCTGAACGCTGTCTTCGGAACATCATCATCCTTCACCCGCATCTGGTAGTAGCCACTTCTCAGATCCATCTTGGAGAACACTGTGGATGACTTCAGCTGATCGAATAAGTCATCGATGCGTGGCAACGGATAACGATTCTTCACTGTCACCTGGTTGAGCATGCGGTAGTCCATACACATCCGCATCGAGCCATCTTTCTTCTTCACGAACAGGACAAGGGCTCCCCAAGGAGAAACACTGGGGCGAATGAAACCCATGTCAAGAAGCTCTTCAAGCTGCTTCTTCAACTCTGCCAGTTCAGCAGGTGCCAAACGGTAAGGTGGTTTCGATATTGGTGAAGTTCCAGGTACGAGCTCGATGGAGAATTCCACCTCGCGATTTGGTGGCAACCCGGGCAACTCCTCAGGAAAGACATCTGGGAAGTCCTTTACCACATCAACATGGTCCAGGGCAGGAGGTGTAGCTTCGAGAACTATGGAAGCTAGGAAAGATCTACACCCATGAGAGATGAGCTTCTCAGCTTTGATGGTAGAGATGACGAACTGTCGCTCTCCTCGCTTCTTGCCCTTGACACACACTCTTCCTTCATCAGGGTGGAAAAGGCTAACCTTGGATTCCTCACAGAACAGAACAGCTTTAAACTTCTTCAACCAATCCATACCAAGGATGATGTCAAAGACAGTCATATCAAGCAAGACAAAAACGGTGGGAAACATTATCCCGGATATACAGAGGTTCAGGGTAGGAGTTTGGAGATACGAAGAGCAGATTTTTCCACTAGGAGTTTTTACATCTAACACATGATCCATGAACTCAGATTCAATTTCAAGCATAGAGGCAAACTGGCTAGATATAAAGGTATTGGAGGAACCAGAGTCAAAAAGAGCTTTTAAAGGATGCAAATTGAGGTGTAGTGTACCTTCAATTACTTCGTTACCATCACCATCTTCTTCAGCATTGAGAGCAAACACTCTCCTATTCCGCCTCTCAGCTGGCGGGCGTCTCAGATTCTGGTTGTTGTTGTTATTTCGCGGTGGAGGATTCTGTCTCGGCTGTTGTGGTTGCTGAGCAGGATTCTGCCCTTGCTGGAAACGAGGGCAGTTAGGTCGGATGTGCCCAACTTGGCCGCACTCATGGCAGGTTGGGGGAGGACGATTGCCAACTCGAGCAGGTGCGTTGTTTGCGGGGCATCTACCAGGAGGATGGTGGCGGTTACACCTGTTGCAGCGATCTCGACCACGGTTCTCGTGCTGGTTCGGGTTCTTCCTTTTATTGTTGTTGAAGCTACTAGAGGACTGGAATCCCGGATATGACTCGATGGCGAGAGCTTTATCCACCATCTGCTGAAACGAGAGGGGTAGCTGTGGAACAAGGTTTCGTCCAACATGATAGTTCAGTCCTTCCAAGAACAGGGTTGCTCTCCTATCAGCTCCAAGATCAGTGGCGTAACGCTCCAGCAACAGAAACTTTTGAACGTAATCGGCCACACTTAAGCTTCCTTGCTTGAGACTGTAGAACTCAGCCTCCTTCTTCCTCAGGAACGCGGGGCAGATGTACTTCTCTCTGAACAGCTTCAAGAACTGAGACCACTCCATGGAAGAAGTGTCTCGGGTTCGAGCAACTCCATTCCACCAGACTTGTGCTGGTCCATCGAGCACATATGTTGCAAACCGAACCTTCTGGTGAGGAGGGCAAGCCATACCCTCGAAGGTCCGATCCAGAGCCAGCACCCAGTCATCAGCTTTGTCCACCATGTTAGGCTCACTTTCACCCTTGAAGTAGGGTGGCTGCATCTTGATGAAATCGGTGAGGGTGAACTCCCTCGGCTTGGAAGCAACAGCAGCTATGGTGTTGAGTTGTCCCATCATGGTGGAGGACAACAGTTGTCGCAGCATCGCCAGTTCTTGCTCAGGTGTGAAAGCAGGAACACCAGAGTTCGATTGGTTCACAGCAGGTGTTGCCGGAGTGTCAAGGTTGTCGGTGTTGGACTCCTGATTCATGTTGTCAAACAGGTCACCTCTCCTGAAATTAGGATTAACTTATTAATATTTTCAGGAGTAAAGGGGCATAGATGAGAGGGAAAAGAAATAGAGATGAGAAAAGGATAACTAGAATGCTATTGCCTAGAAGCATACTATTTCGGGCAGTTCGTATCAGCGCAGGCCAGGCCGGATCATATGGGCACAGGAGTCCCCGTATGCCAAGCTAGTGGGTCGGAGGAAAATCTTGCCAGCCCCCATGCCCTGATCCTTTCTAGACACCCTTGCCTCAACTGCATGCCCTAATAGTTGCCCAAAGGCTCTGATACCATGCTGTAAAGAGGCGAGATCACCTCCTTACTAAAATTTAAAGGAAATACATCATCCACAAGTTTTTAACAAAAACTTAGACTTCTGAGGATGATTGCATAATAATCCAATTAAATAAGCATGATTCCAGATACATATTGAAATGTCAATAGCAGCGGAAAGAAAAGAAATTACAAGCCTCCTATTGGCTTTATTGCTTATTACATCATTGTTTTCTTAAAAGAAAAGGTAAGAATGAACAGAGGATCTAGCTATAGCAACCTAGGCATCCTTCTCCTCAAGCAAACGAACACAGCAAGGAATCTTTCTTTAAGTCCTTTCTTCTCCTTGAAAAGCTCCAACACCTGGGTGGTTGGGAAGGCACCCAGCAAGAGGGAAAACACAGAAAAAGGTATGTGTTACTCTACTAATCTATCCAAGGCAAAGAAAAGATTTAACAAGTAAACTAGACAAGTATTTGGTGTAAGAGGATATCAAAGAGTATGAGGTTTTCATTAAAGAACTTGCCATTAACAAAGATAATAAAGGATTTTAGCATGCTTATTAATATGTCTATCTAACTAAGTAGGGTTGAGGCACCTACCGAACCTCTAACCTTAGGTGAGGGAAGAATTATAAACATTTCCAAGTCACCTACAAATTTTTAATGGGGAGAATAATAAACATTCCCCTAGGGCGATTTTATACATGCCCTCTATGGGTGGTTGTACATAAGTACCACTACTTAAAATTTAAATAGAACATTTAATTTCATGCTAAGAGATTTATGGCAAGAATAAGCAAAATATATTCAACATGGAAATGGGGCATAAATACCCAAACAAGAGAGTACTATAACTGATATTGAGGCAAATAAGACAATTTAGGTTTCAAAGATATTCAATGGTTTGGATCAATTAAACCTCATAAGAAAAATCTAGGTATTGGATTAAGAATTCCCAACTGATAGGTAGATGTACAATGTGACTACTAAACTAAACACATACACATACTAAGCACATACCTTTGCCACAGATGTCCTAATATCCCTTTTCAGATCTTCTCACGAACTAAAGATCCAAACTTCCTAATATATCATTTAATTCATTTATTAGAATTGCATGTATTCACTTAAAAGATTAGAAACCCTAATTTACTAACTTTTTGTAAAAACCTTCGATTCAGACCTTAAAAACATCATAATCGACTTAGTTAGGTTCTCCTGATCAAAATAACATATAATATTGTATACTTTGGAAATATAAATTTTTAGGGTTAATTTTAGGGATTTTAAATTAATTAATTTGATATTAAAAACACTTTTTCGCAAAACTCGAAATCAAATTTCAAAAGTATTTTTATTGGATAGATCTCGCTTTCCTGATTTCAAAACACTATTTATTTTTAAATTTTGACCAACATATTAATTAATAAAAATTGTTTAGCCTCGACCAATCACAGCCTGCCACGTAGGCAAGGCTGGTGAGGCCGGGCGGTGATGGGCGACAGAAAGCGGCGAGCCGCGCCACGCGATCGCTCGCGATCGGCCGAGCGGTGGAGGTCGACGGACCGCGAAAAGACGAAAATACCGCGCGAGAAAAATCGAAAGAAAAAGGCGGCGAAGGGCAAAATCGTAAAAAGCCAGTCGTCTTCAACCTCCGTTCGCCCGATCGACGAAAACGTGGGCAAAGCCCCGATTTTGGGCAAATCCAAGATACTGAACCAAATCTTGCGTTTAGATACTCAAAAGAATGAGAACGAGAAGACGAAGAGGATGGTACCTTCAATTTGGACCAAAGTGGCCGGAGCAGAGAGGGAAGAGCGCCGCAAGGGGAGAACTAGCGGCGGCTTGTTGGAGGTCCAAACTTCGACAAAACTCCGAATTAGAAGCACGAACAGGTTGCTAAGGTGGTTACGTTTGCGAGGGTGTAGATATTTATAGGCAAGGAACCCTAAACTAGGATGTGGGTAGGAGCAAGGAAAGAAGGTCAGCGGCCAACTTGGGCGTTTCCCAAATACGCAATAAAACTCGTAAAAGTTGGGATAATCCGGTGCGAAATCTCGCAAGGAAACTAATGCAACAAAAATCAATGGAAAACGTTGAGTAAATCTCGAGATATTGCGATTTTAAGAAAATGAAAAATCCAAGCCTGTTGCCTAATCCGACTCAAGGTAGGAGATGACCGCGCACCGTTGGATCAATGGACGCGGGTCCATCGAGCAACCTGGGCCGTTCGATCGCGCATTAGGTGAGGGAAATATCCCTGAGCAAAAGTCAATTAAAACCTTTATATTTTAAATGTTTTTCTCTTTCTTATTTTGGAGACTCAAACGTTGCCCAAAAATTTTGAAAATTCATATTCTGACTTATTTCGACGCGTAGAATCCGAATATGAAGTTAGTTTTTCATTTTGAGAAAGTTTATTAGGTGAATTAATTAATATGTCTTTTTCTCTCTCCTCCTCAAAAGGAGTGATAACATTATCTAAAATTAATGTAACTTCACCCTCAAGTCTTCTTAATGGTTTGGAACACGATTTTGCAATTATCTTCTCAATATGACATTATCTTTTTATTTATTAAATAAATTAGAACTTTCTACACTCTTTCTCTCTCCTATTTTCCTATTTATTTATATATCATCCAAATTAGTTGCAAATTTGCACAGAGGCTTATTTTTATGTCTAGAATACGAATTTGAAGTTTTTTCCCTGATTTGAGAACATTAAATATTTTATTTCTTTTTATTGGCTTATTTCCTATTTTCCTTTGATAATATTATTAATATTTTTATTTTAACTAATTCTTGACCCTTAAATTATTCTTTCCTCAAGGAAACGAATTAGACTATCAAATTATCATGATGGTTTCAAATTATCTTGTTTGTTACAAAATCTTTGTAATTATCTTCTTTACTCATATTTTCTCATATTTCTTTTACTTATTATATTTATCTTCTTTCTTTTATAAAATTCGGATTTCCTCCTTGTTTCTTACATTCTAGGAAACACTAGAAGATTCTAGGACGAATTATTTTATCTCCTTTTTATTTCTTAAAGTGAAATTGCATATTAAACTCCTTGTCTAAATCTAACTGAGTCATTTGTACATGAAACCTTGAAATGGGATTATATGGGAAATACTTAACCAATATCTACTAATTTTCTTATAAATCAAGACCAAGGACAAAAGGAACGAAAATGAAGATTAAAGCTTATAGAAAAGAGTACAAAGAGGTACAAAGAGTTTTCAGTATGTTACAGTATGGATGTGTTTGTCCCTTTCCAAAACTAAGGATGGGACATACCCTTCTATTCATCCATATCTCCATCTCCCTTTGTGGTAACCCCATCAAGCCGCACCTACTCCTTCCCACCTGGCATCTATGGCTTGAGGGAACTGTCTCCTCTTGTCATGATGCTCCAGTGATGTGGTAGGCCTTTGTGGGAAGTCACCGTAGGACACTGTATTATCAAAGGCCACTCCTTCAACCCAGCAAGACCTATGGAAGAACCCCAAAAACCCTAATGTTGCCGCTCTAGGTCATGTTGGACAGAGACAAGATCATGGCGGGAGGAACGACTTGTAGTCGGTCTTTCTTGAAGGAAGGTGGATGACGAATGGCTTGAGGAGACAAAGGTGGTAGTGGTTCCAGCTACATGACCACGAGGAAGAAACTCTAGAGGTTGTCTCCAAGGTCTGTTGAGAAGCCTGATGAGCAGGGGGCGGGTTGCGCTACATGTGGTGATGAATGTGGTGTATGTGCCCATGTCTATAAGGAAGGGGCGAGCATCGTGAGGAAGGGGAAAGACTTTGGGTCAAATGACCCAGACACCCCTGGTTACATGCCTGGTGCAGGAGGGCACACAGGTAATTCCCCACAATTTCCATATACAGCTGGAGTTTTTATAAAGGTTAGAAATAGTTTGTTGATGTGGCATTTTATGATTGGCTGATTAATGCTAATGTTGCAAAAATTATATAAATTGCTAGGATGCTTCAATGAATACAAGTTATATATGAAATTTGATCAGACAAACAAGAGGGATCTAAATAAAATATTAATACATAAATATGATCCAAATTCTAAAATTAGTGCAAACATTTAATTAAGTTATGATTAATGTATAAAAACCCTAAATTTGTACATTAACATGTGAATACCTAAAAAACTTTTCTTTTATGCTATTATCCGATATTGTTGAATAGAAGGAGAGATGAAGATGATCATTATAATAATGTTGAGTAGTTAGGGTTTGTGATGTGAAGAATTATGCATCTGAAGAATTAGGGATTAAAGATCATGTTTTGCTATGTTGTTAAGGCACAAAATCTGATAAAAGTTTTCATGATGTTATAATAGGGTAGATTTGATAATCATGATTATACCTAATATGATCTAGGGTTCTTAAGTCTTTAGATCCCTAAGCATGGTAATTGGAGTACCAAAGTATAACCCTAATGATAACTCAATAACAAGGAACCCTAAAATTACATACATGCAAATTCATGGAGAATTACTTGGAATATTCTCTATTGATTGGATTGATTGAATGTGCAAGAAGTATAATTGGCATAGTCTGCATGGTTCACCAATGAGGTGTGTGGTTACGCTTTTGACTACCCACATTAGTTTGTCATTTCTTGATTGTTTCTCGAGGATTGAACAAGGAAGGTGTTGGATATTTATTTAGTTCCATTTAATTCTAATGCCACTATGAGTATCACTTAAAGAAATATTATGTGAATAAAGTGGCAGTTCTTATTTGCAAGTATTTGATGGAATATATGTTGTTATTTTACTTGCACATTTTTGCATGCACCCCACGTACACAGTATAACTTGTTACATTGACATGTGCTTTGGTTTCACATTGTTTTAGGTACATGCTAGATAAGGTGGTACCAATATATGATGGACTATAAGATTATGAAGACATTATAACTTGTAAGGAGGATTTGATAGATATTTCTTCTCATATAGTTCTCATATGTTCAATTTTGATGATGGAAAGTCATGTAAACACTAGAGAAACATCTCATAAATAATACATTCGAATTAATGGAAATTGTTTGCTATTGAATATTATTTGTTTAAAATATGGATTCTTGAATAAAATATTAGGTAATGTCTCTCATATCTTTTGGCCTTCCTTAACTTGGGGTTGCTAAAAAGTGAGGTCACTATATTTGCTATCAGAGCATCATATTTTTCAAATAATATTTAATAGTTTATAATTTCAAGTAATTTGTATGGATATGAGGGAATTATTAGGGCATTTTATAAATACGATGGTGTCTAGAAGGGACCATGACCGGGAATATGGCATCACTTTCCTCTACACTTGTAGTCATCTTATGAGGCTCCCAGGCCCGTGCAACTTCTAGGTCAAAGTTGAATGATTTTACCCAAAGTAAAATACCTTTAGGTTTTCTCCTCATCTTGATTCATCCACTTCTCATCCTCTTTGGTTAATAAATCCTAAGATATATTTCCATCCTCATCTAAAGTTAGAATTTTTTATAAGAGTAGGATTAAGGCATCCTTCTCCAATTAGTGTACATAAAATGTAGAAATTATAATGTGTATGTAATGCAGAAATAATGATAAAGTAAAGAAAAATGTTTAAATGAGTTGTAAGAGTAAACTCTAGATGGGACCAGAGTTGGTTTGAGAAATCCCTAATGGATCAAGGGACATAGAAACTCTAAGATGTAGGGTGTAGTCTCTAACCCTAACTATGGGGAGTGAAAGTAGCATGGTGGTATTAATACTACCCATATGAATCTTGAAAAGGAATAAGAAAAGTATAAGTAAAAGAGTTAGGTGACTCAATCTTTCATGCATAAGTACATGTTGAACAAGACATTAATGAGAACATTTTTAAGAAACATAAGCAATCTATGAATAACACATTTTATGGATGTAACCTGCTCAAACCTTGTATCGATCTTTGGTTAGTTAAAGAGTGAGCATGGGGTGAATAGAGTCATCACATGGAGATGGTTGATGTCCACTGAAGGGTCCAAACCTTTAGACAAGGTTCCCCATAAAGAGGCTCACCTAAAGAGAGGGCACACCATTGAGAAATGAGGATAAGGGTGGTAAGGTTAAAACACAATATGCATATTTAGATTGCATAAAATGATGATAATATGAAACTTCTAGGGTAACAGTAATGAGAATTAAGAAAAATGTAAATAAGTCTATGTGATCCTTTCTTCAATGCATGAATATGGAGAAATTCATGAATTATGCATGTGAAAATATTTGAATACGCATGAGAGACATAAGTAACCAATGTTTATACATGAAAATGGAAGTATGAATATCACTTCCTCCACACCCTAATGGTATCTCTAGAGGAATGGATGAATAGAGAATACCCCCAAAGAGTGGTTATGCTTCCCCCAGTGATTGGGTGAACTATAAAGACTACTAATGAGTGGGTATGTTATTGAGTTTGTTTCTAGAGAATGGGTATACTACCCCCAACGAGTGGGTATGCCTATAAAATACTCCAAGTGAGTGAGTATGATGTTGTGAAAACCCCCAATGAGTGGATATGGATGAAGATCACCCCCAGAGAGTGGGTAGATCATTGAAATACTCCCAGTGAGTAAGTATGAATACCTTCCAGTGAGAGGGTATAACCCAGATATTGAGCAAGTATAGGTTGAGAAGCTATAATATAAAATGTATGTTCAACATATTATGGTTACCTAGAAATGAAAAATTCAACTTTTAGGGTTGGTGTCCCGACCTGGGGTGGATTACCCAAGAGTGGGTAAAAGGACCTATAGGGGAGGAAAAACCTTAGACCTTAGAGTTAGGTTGTAGCTAGAGTCCTAACTTCCTTCTGTAAGCCAAGAAGGCACCCTAGGTTAGGGCTTTACCTAGAAGGGTGAGATGATAAATCAATTTAAAAATTGAGGTAACCTTAATCACCTAAAGTATTAAGGATATACAGTATGAAAGAACATGTATTGTGTACGATTCTTTAAACCCAAGTATGCCATATCTGAGGAACATGAGGAAAAGTCACTATGAAAGTGGCTAACAGTGTGAGACCGAACCCAAATGAGAAAGTTTCCATGAGTCCATGATGAGACATAAAATGAATAATGAGCATCATAAGAGATGGAGGAAATCTAGTTTAAATAATTACAAATGAAAATAATGTGCTTGAAAATGGTTAAAGTTGTAATATATCCAAGAAACGCTTGGGAGGGGTAGAAACTTATGTCAATCATAATGTCAAGTAGGGAGTATTAATAGAACATGGCATTGATGGGATTAGGAGTTGATTGTTCCTGGAATGCAAAAGACCATATGGTAAGGAGGTAACAACTATGTTTGCTCGATGCCCATGTCTCAAGAGATTGGCCACCTTCATGATGTTCATGTGGATAATGGGCGAATGTGAGGGGCACTCCCTACATGCATAAGGATGAGATCGCTCGAAAAGTACCTTAACCCTAGAGACCTCCAGGAAGTGGCTAAGGATCATAATACCTAAGGTATAAATATAAAAGATATGAGAAGTCATGCAATAAAGAAAGGAGTTGTGCATAAACTCAACAGTGAGAAAGGCACTTGACTTCATGAACTATAAAAATATTGAGGAATTAAAAAATATATATGGTTTAGAGTCATGTTGAGAATGATTCAACCTAACAATGAGATTGTAGGATAATGTGTGTATACCATCTCTACTCTTGGAATGGGATGAACTTTGTTGTTGGGATGCAGCTAAATGCTTATTTCATTTCATTATGAGGGAGAGAGACTGGGTAAATACATGTTATGCTAAACATTGACATATGAGAATGAATACCTTAAGTTTAACATAATGAAATATTCTAGGGCTTGAGGTGTTATGTCACACTTATGTGAAAATAAAGGAATGATAGGTTGGAAACCTAGGTGAAAATGTAGTCACCAAGTGAAATTGGAGTCACTAATGAAAATGTAATCACCGAAAGATGATACCATGTAAATACTAAGGATGTGGATATGCCGTGAATTGAATTCAAGTACCAATCCTAGTAATGATGTAAGGAATTAGCATATTAATAAAAGATGTTAAAGATATCTAAATAGGGTTGTTAACCCCAAGGTTTCAAACTATAAGGATTTGTCATTCACCATAACGTTACTAGGTTTAAATTTTTGTGAGAAAATTCATTTTAAAGAGGGATGAATGTAATATCCTGAATTTTGGAAAAATTGAATTAATAATTTTAAGCCATGAATTGTTAAGGAATTTCTCCAATAACATTATTGGAATGATAATGTTAATTCTGAGATTATTTGCATTGCAAATATGTCCTTCGTGTACAAGACAAACATATAAGAGTTTTTGTGCATAAATAATTAGTACCAAATTTTATGAATTGTTGAATAATGTAAATATGAAATAATTGTCAAATTTCCAATGGAAGATAAAATATGTGGTGTATTATATAATTGAAAAAGTATTATTTAACCAAAATTGGCAACACAATATTTAAGACATCAAACATGGATATTTTAATATGACTTTGCACTTACTTGAAAATAGTAATAAAAAGGAAGAGAATTCCAAAATTGGGAGAAAATGGATATTCTGTGAGATACTGATGTTCTTTTAATTAATTATTAAAAAGGAGAAAGTTGACATCCCAATAAATCCCAACATAATTGATATAAATTGGGATAATATTAATGAGTCCATGTAATTGGAAGAATATATGAGAGAGAGAAATAGATGAATAATCTAGAATTTATTATCTAATAAAGTACCATACATTAATGTGATTTCCTTAAAGACTTTTTGGTTTTATAAATCCAAATAGGAATGTGGTGGTATCTTTTCGTGACATTTGGATCTATTAGAATAAAATTCAAGAGTTTTCACATAAGGAAAAGTAAGATAAAGGTAAGAGGAATACAGAGCTATGCCTTTCCTTTTCCCCTTAATTTAGTTAATGATAAATTGATTTATGGGAAAGGAATATCTTTTAATAGATAGGGAGTAATGGCGTGCTTAAGGAATATTATAAAGTTCCATGTGTGACTTTTGGCATGTTGACCAATTAATGTGGATATTTGTTTCCATAATTGAATTAGTGAAAGATAAAGAGAGAGAAAGATAAGGAGTTTTTATATTTGTGCCTCATGGGTATCATGGTGTGATCATCTCATTAACTAATCCTCAATTTAACCTTGTTAATATGGTAAAGAAAAGGAAGAGGGAATTGGTTAGTTCATATTATATGGAAAATGAAGCATGTCCCGAAGGTGAGGATAAGCATATATATATATATATATATATATATATATAACCATCCATTATCACTTAACTCTCTCCTTTTATTACTCTATTAGCATTCCTCCTTCAAACCTCTAGGGTTTTTACCAAAAACTTGCATAAGAGACTACATTACCTTTTGTCCTTCACCGTAGCTATCATACCCCATTCACCATACCCATGAGAAGACTAGAGGGTGTCGTGCACCCTTTCTCTCAGCTGCACTCTCTGATTCTCCCTCTTTACACCAACATGTCTCCAACAATAGTTGTTTTGGTGTCGATGTGTTGGTCCCTTGCCAAAACTAAGGACGAGACAGACCCTTCCATCCATCTGTATCACCACTTCCCTTTGTAAAAGCCCCGTCAAGTTGGATCGACTCCATCCCACCTGGCATCGTCGTTGGCTTGGGGGAACTGTCTCCTCCTACTTTGATTCCTTAGTGATATGCCATGGATTTGTGGGAGGTTGTCTGAGGACATTGTGTTATCAAAGGTCATTCCTTAAACCCAGCAAGACATGTAGAAGAATCTCAACATGGATTTGTGGGTCGCATTGTCCATTGACAAGATCATGGTGAGGAGAAGGACATGTAGTCAGTCTTTCTAGGAGGAAGGAGGGGGATGGGGGCTTGAGGATACGAAGATGGTAGTGGTGACAGTTGCATGACTACAAGGAAGCAACTCTGGAGGTTCACTCCTTGGTCTATTGAGAAGCCTGACAAGCAGGGGTGGGTTGCACTACTTGTAGTGACGGATGCAATGTTTGTGCCCACATCTGTTTTAAAGGGACGAGTATTATGGGAAAGTGGAAAGACTTTCAGTCAAATGACCCAAACACCCATGGTCGCATGCCTGGTGTGGGACGACGTGACGGTAATTCCCCTCAATTTTCAAATAGAGCTAGAGTTTTTATACATGTTAGAAATAGTTTGCTGATGTGGCATTATACGATTGGCTGATTGATGCTAATTTTGCAAAAAATATATAAATTTCTATGATGATCCAATGAAAACATGTTATATATGAAATTTGATTATAGACACAAGAGAAATCTAAATAAAATATAGTTGAGACCAAAATATGATCAAAATTCCAAAACTAGTACAAGCATGTGTTAAAGTGATGATTAGTGTATAAAAACCCTAGATTTGTACATTAACATGTTGAATACCTTAAAAACATTTCTCGTATCCTATTATCTAATATTGTTGAATAAGATGAGATATCAATATTATCATGATAATAATGATGAGAAGTTAGGGTTTCTAATGTGAATAATTATGCATCTGAAGAATCAGGGATTACAAATCATGTTTTGCTAAGTTGTTAAGGCACCTAATTTGATAAAAGTATTCATGATGTTATAACAGGGTAGATTTGATAATCATGATTATACCTAATATGAACTATGGTTCTTCAGTCATTAGATCACTAAACATGATAATTGGAGTACCAAAGTGTAACCCTAATGATAACTCAATTACAAGGAACCCTAAAACCTAGAATAGGACTGAATAGGGCTTAATGTGGTTAATGTGATGGTAACACTTTAGGATTTACATACATGTAGATTTATGGTGAATTACTTGGAATCTTCTCTATTGATTGGATTGATTGAATGTGTTTGAAGCATAATTGGTATAATTTGCATGGTTCATCAATGAGGTATGTGGCTATGCTTATGACTACTTGCATTAGTTTGTCAATGTTTTTTTGAGTGTCTCTTGAGGATTGAACAACTAAACTATTCATGTTTATTTATTTTCATTCAGTTATAATGTCACCAAAAGGATAAAATAATGAAAGAATATGTGAATCGAATCATAGTTCTTATTTTCCTGTATTTGATGGAATATATGTTGTTAGTTTACTTGCACACTTTTTCATGCACCCCATGTACATAGTATAACTTGTTAACTGATCTGTTTTTTTTATTCACGACATTTTAGGTACATGCTAGATAAGTTCATACTAAGATATGATGGACAAAAAATTACTTGAAGACATTAAAGTTAACTTGTAAGGATACTTCTTCTCATATAGTTCTCATATGTATAATTCTGATGATGGAAAGTTATGTAAGTAATAGAGGAACATCTAGTAAACAACACTTTTGAATTAGTGGAAATTATTTGCTATTGATTATTATTTGTCTAAAATTTGGATCCTTGAAAAAAAAATTAGGTAATGGCTCTCATCTTTTTTTGGAATTCCTTAACTGGGGGTTGCTGAAAAGTGAGGTCGTTACACCTTTAAAGTTTGATCAATTTGAAAAGTAATGAGATTTCTGAAGCTTGAAACCAGGATAAAGCTTCATGAACAAACTAACGATCTTCTGTGGAAAAAAATCGAAAGATAGTGAAAGTAGACCTACCTTCCTTAGTTTTTTTTATTTTGATGACCCATTGTTTTGGGTCAATAAAGCAAGGAAGTGAAAAAGCTTCCTCTTCCATGGCCAATAAAAATGAGGAACTTGAAGCAACAAAAAGTTCAAAATTGTGGGACAAAGAGTTTGAAGCAACTAAAAGCTACCAAACTTTGATATGATGTTTTGTATCACGGTATCATCCTTCTATGCATATATAATTTTCTATATCAACATCAGCTTCATCTGTAATTGTGCAAGGAAACCCAAAAACAAGGTGACCTATGAGTGTACATCCATTTTTTGAAGTGATACTGGCATATCTCTCTTGTAACCAGCCATAGAGTACAATTATATTTTATCTATAGACATTGACAAAATCAAAGATGACTTTCTACTTAACACGTCATCCACTACATTTACCTTTCTCGGATGATAGTATTTTGTACACTCATTGTTCTTCATTAACTCCATCTATACCCTCTACCTCATGTTTATGTCCTACTTCAAAATGATGTATGAAAGATCCTTGTCACCTGTGAAGATTTGACACCTCTCCATACATATAGTGCCTTCAAATATTCAAAGAAAGAACCACGACTGCTAACCCCAGATCATTAGTTGGGTAGCTCTACAAGTGTTTCTTGATGTCAAGAAGCAAAAACAATCACATTCTTGTTCAACATCAGCACACATCCCAACCTATTCTTCGTAGCTTCAGAGAAGATGGTGTAGCCTTTTGCAGGATCTAGTAGCACCAACACTAGAATAGTTGTCAAACTTCTCATTCAAAAAATAAAAACAAAGTTGAAACTTCTCATCCGAAATAAAAGGGACAACCTTCTTGATTAGCCTGGTTTAAGGTAAAGCTACTATAGTCAATTTCTTGATGAACTCGTATAATAAATGCCTAGATCTAGAAAGCTTCCAAACTCAGTCAGTGTCTTAGGAAACTCCCATTCCAACACCGACTCCACCTTCATGGTGTCTACACAAAAACCCTTCTTTGAAATGCTATGACCAAGAAAAGACACATCAATCAACCAAAACAAACACTTACTGAGTTTAACATATAGCCTATGCTACCTCAACAACTCCAATGCTTGGTGAAGATGTTGCTCACATTTATAATTTTCTCTAGAGTATATAAATATATCATCTATAAACACCAACATGAACTGATCAAGGTACGATCTAAAAACTATGTTCATAAATTCCATAAATGTAGTCAATGCACTAGTCAGCCCAAACAACAAAACAACTAACTCATAATTACCATATATACCTAGTCGTACAAGTAGTCTTGGGTATTTGATCTTCCCTAATCCTTAACTGTTGATACCCTAACATCAAATCCATCTTGGAAAACAATGTACTACATCTTAGTTGATAAAACAAGTCATTTATCATTGGTAATGAACATTTATTCTTCATTGTGACCTTGTTCAAGTGTTAGTAGTCTATGCAAAACCTCATCAAACCATCCTTGTTCTTCACATACAACACTAGAGCTCCCTAAGGGGATGTTCTCAGTTGTATGAAACTCTTTCTCCAACAACTCATATAACTCCTTCTTCAACTCCCATCTCATCTGGAGCCATCCTATAAGGTTCCTATGTTATGGGATTCATACTAGGAACTAGATTGATCTCGAAATCAATCTCTCTCAGGGGAGGAAAACCCAAAAAATCATCAGGAAAAACATCCTCAAACTCACACACCACAGGTACATCATGGATAGTAGGACTCATCACCTTGGTATCCACCATGTGTGTCAAGAAAGCTTCACATCCTTGTCTCAATATCTTCCTTGTTATCATTGTCGACACTAGACATGTAGGGAGATCTTCCTATCTCCTTGGAAAGTGCAAGTGATATCTCATCACAAAACCTCACAACCTTGAAACCACAATCCAAAACAACCATGTGCTTTTCTAAGGTATCCATCCCTAGGATCGCATCAAATCCATGCATATAAGTGGAAGAAGATCCACATCATATGATGCACCCTGAGAAAGATAGGATGCAAGATGGACATACCTCCTGCAACATGAAAGAGCCAACTAAAGGGGTTTCTTGAAAAAGATCGTCGATTCTACATAAATAGACAAGTTACAAAATTTTATCACCTCCTAGGTAAACTAGTGTGTCACACCTCATGTTAACCAAAATAGATACATATGTAGATGAAAATAAGTTAGAATGAAAAAGTTCCATCTGACTTTTCATTACTCATAGGTTGACCACTCCTTCTAGGTGACTCATAACATAGAATCTATTTTTTTCCTGTGGATATCCTCGGTCTTGACTTCTAACTGCTAGTATAGAAAACCCTACCGAAGATGTTTAACCATGTCCTCTTCTACCATGTCTACTGTACTTCTATTGTAAGACCTACTGGCTCTTCCTCAATTTTTGTATAAATTCTTGGTTCTTCTTACAACAAGACCCTTGACATGCCCAACTTTTCCACATTTTATGAAAGTCATTGTATCGTATTGTGGCCTTGGCGGTCCTATCACAAATATTGATCTAAGAATTATTTGCCCCTGCTGGTAAAAAACCATGAACACTCCTCTTGCTAGGAGAGCATTGTGATTGTACTTGTGTCATTAGGTCAAAAATTGTTGACCTTTGGTGTGATTGTAGATACATTGTTGTTGTTGTAGTGCAGAAGACCTATAGTTCTTGAAATTTTCCTATTGTTATCCCTAAAACTGAGTTGACCTCTTCCTTGCATTGGCATCTTACGTGTTGTTCTCTCTATCTTCCAAACAACCTCCACCAAGGTAGAAAACTTCTCATACGTCTCCAAGCATGATACCATCTCTGCCAATTCGACATCCAAACCCTTCTCAAACCTTCTCATCCTATCCTTCTTTGTTGATACCATGTGATGAAACAACCTTAACAACTTCATAAACTTCAGCTCATTTTCATTCATAGACCATGATCATTGGCACAACCTTTCAAACTGAGCTATCATATCCTAGATATGACTTGGGAAAGTAACGACCTCAGAATTAACTCTCGTGAAATCTCATCCCAACCGATCACTTCACCCGACTTCGTCTCCTCTTCTGTGGTCCACTAGTGGCCATCACTACCCTTTAGAAGTTATATTGCATGCTTCACCTTGTCCTCCTCAATGATATCTAAAATCTAAAAAGCCTTCTCTTGCCCCATCATATACATGTTTGTGCTTATTGAGTCTGTTGTACATGTATACAAAGTGGGTACCACATGATTCAACCTCTCAAAGGTCTTACCTGGACCCTATGACTCAACATTTGGTTCAAGTTCCCTAGGCAGAGGTATAGGTTCTTTGTCAGCCAAATGCATAATCGTAGGCATTATATTTCCAAAATAAATAGGAAGAGTGAGTCATATAAAGTCATAGGATCAAAGGAATGTGTGACATGATGTTTTGATCTCATCTCGAGTACACCTCCCATTGGTACCCACCTCCTACCACCATCTCCACATTTTAGAAAACTACTCACAACATGTTCTTCACATTGTCCAAACATATTTAGATAACCCTAAGGAACAATTAGATATGTTGGATACTTAAGAACATACACAACAACCTAAGTCCTCTATCCCTGTAGACTCAGTGACCCTAAATCTTTGATACCACCAAATTGTGACAACCCGCCACATAAAAATGAGATTACTAAATGTGGAAATGCTGATCTAACATCAATTAACAATATTACCATGAAGGCACAAAATTCAAATGATAAAAAATCCAAATATTCCATATGAATACTTGCACAAAGGCCCAAACATCACATTTATCTACATTAGGTAACTTTATTAGAGTTTGATGGACTCATCCACAACCTTTATACAAAAGGTATTTGTCAAATAGTTACAATATATGCATTTTTCATAGCATACAACCAAAAACTCAAGTGGATATAAATCAATTACAAATCCCTCTGCCATGACATGAGAGTACAGGGACGACTATAGAACTCTAACCAAGAACACTCCAAACTCTTAGATCTACAGATCTCCAAAGTAAAGGTCCACGCTACCAAATGACTGAATGCTATGTTGGTCACCTAAAAGATGTGGAAAACCATGGAGTGAGATTCCAACTCCCAAACAATATGACATGACAGGTAATAAAATTTATTACTTATAGGTAGGTTAAGTAATTAAATCATTTAACATAGATAATATGGTAGGCTGGAGAACTAATCAGAGTCTATATAATAAAAACATACATATAGATGTGTAGATACATTTAAATGAATATGTAATGATATGAATAACAAATGATACTGGAAGGAAAATTTAAGAAAAAATCATCATTAAATGGGATATGTCAAATAACCCTAAGAATTTATACTACATGAATGAATTATACATTTTATTATTCCATGGGTAGGTTGAGGTGTATAATCAAACTACTACATGACCATGGTGAAGTTGCAATCAGTCCCGAATAAAATGTTAGGATGATTGGAACCATATATATCTCTTCCCATCGGTCAGGACAAGTAAACAACTATAATGATACAACGACCCAACATACTAGTAGGGGGACAACATACATGCCACAAAAACCATGGTCAATCCTTAGTACACATGACATGAAACCAAAAACCAGGGTATACAACCCTCAAATAGGAGTAAAAACTACAACCATTCTCAATCATTTAAAATCAAAGGCATGGCCTCAACCTCTCTCTGAAACCTTGGGTTCTGGGTTACAGAGATAAACCCTCTTAGCACCCCCATATACTCAACATTATATGACTATCAAATCTTTCTCAAAATTATAAGTGCACAAGGATTACTTATTTCACTATTTAGTAAGTTATGACATTGTGATATCTCTATGGTCACAGGGTACTACATGATTAAGTCTACACTTGATTATTTAAACCAATTGAATATTTCTCATTATCATCAATCAATTTACATACAAGGAACCTAGATGTATTTGTGAAATAAATCATGTATAATAACTTCTAAATATATAACATGTAAAAATAGTTCAATTTTACTCCACCATGGTATACTTAACCGTCTTGGACATGAAGAAGAAAAAACCTTTAATTAGGGCATATGAAAAACTATAAAAGGAATATGAAGAACATGCATATCCTATTAATTATAGTGTACAAAAGCAAGCAATGCCGCATCCGATGTTTTTGTATTTGATCCTATGCTAGTACACTACATGGTTGATTGTGTATTCTATTATGCCCTGAGGATTTGAGTCAGACCACCTAAATCAAACCGACCACTGCTAAGTCAAAATTGGTGTCATACAAGGTCTAGTGGAAGAGCTAGAATCGATGAACTCACCCCTCAGTCAGTATGAGTGAACCTATAGTGACATCATTAGTCACACTGCTACCAACGACATATAGTCTAGTTATACAAACCTAACCCGCCTTGGTACATGTCACAGTGCTAGTGAAACTGAGCTACGGCCCGCATCCACACTCCTCCCAGGGTATGACCCGCAGCCAATCTTGTATCACATATCATTGAGCTACGGCCCGAAGCCACACTCCCACCAAGGTATGACCTGCAACCAATCTTGCATCACATATCTTGGACGTAAGGGGGTATTCATCCTCACCCTCGCATATTCAAAAATATGCACTCCGAGTTATACTCATTTCACCATTTAGCAAGTGATGACACTGACTGGATCTATGTCACAAGGAAAAGCTAAATGATTAGGTTTCACTTGATTAGTTAGGTCATTTAAGTGTCTTTTAGAATCAATCAAGTTACAACATGTAAAACCATAACAAAATCTACAAAGATAAGGGCATAGCATTCTTCCCGCAGATATAACACCTTGGGTGTGAGCTTGTCACTCTATCACCACATGATGCATGTTTTATTTCCATTCACAACATCATCAACAAAGCCACATGCCATGGGATATCAATCCCCCAACTTGATCAGTAGGAAACATCCTTTCATGTCACAACAATAACCACTGTTAGGCTATAAGTCCCAACCACCATATTCCTGTATCACCTGCATAATCGGCATGCCTCATAAGGGCATACTCAATCCTTATCTCACATCATAGACATCATAGCCATCATAGCACACACTAGGTATTATAATCAATTCTAGAATACCTGCATTGTTAGAAGATCACAATCTAGAGAGATAATCACACAACATCATAGTCATCCATGATAAAGGTAAAAGTGAGACTTATTCACTTTTAGGGTTTAGGGTTTCACTTTTTTCATTTAGGGTACACAAAATTAGATTCAACCAACCACCCTATAACCACCACCTTCCACCATCATGGAGTGTTTCGGGATGAAGCAACATCATTAGAGAAGATTGTAGATCATACAAAACAACATAACACATATGTATACATGATTAACATTAGATGTTCACATATGTTTCATAACCGCCTATCATCACCACATGTTAGCCACTTAGGCATGTGGGTCATGGCCACCCTGCATAGTATGTTGCGACTACGACATACACTGTGGGTACCTTGACCAACTCCCTCACCATGTCACGACCACCTTTTGCATGTCACGCTCATGACATTCGGGTTAGGGTTTCACTTCACCCTTCAACCATCATGTCACGACCAAGCTCCTCAAGCACCTCTATGTCATGACCGTGATGCCTTAACACCAACATGTCACGACCACCACTCCAAGGGTTGTCTCCACCAAGATAAGTCAATAAGCTAAGGGTTTCAAAGATTCTAGGCCCCAAAGGTCTCAACGCAATGTCACTAGGTCAAACACTACCATAAGAAGGGACATCTCAACCAAATCCAACTAGGTCGTGGCCACCCCAATGGGCTATGTCATGACCACTACGCCCATACCCATTCCTCAAACACCAAACCTCCTAGGTTGTGACCACACCAAGGGTTAACACCAAGGTCACCAAAATAGGCCCAAAACTAAGTAAGAACCATGATCACCATGGAAGGAGACTCAAGCAAACTGATCTCTATGAACCCTAAGGAAAGGGTCCAAGAAACGCATGACTAGAGGAAGAGAAACCATAGCTAAGATGACCAAAACTGAAACTAACCTCTCACTTACTTCTAGGGTGTACAAACAGCAAGCATGCGGGCTAGATCAAGGGTCAAATGTGGGGAAGAAACTCCATATTATCTACCCAATACTGATACAAGAAGGTTAAGGTTTTGGGTTACTTACAAACCAAGCATGATAACTCTTCCCAAATGAATTCTAGGGTTATGCTTAATATGCTATAATGATGGAGGAACATCTTAGAAAGAGAAAATAGCAACACAACATAACAAGAAGTGCAATAATAGAGAAGGTTTTGTGTTATGTAACCCGCCTTAAGAAGATCACCACCAAAGCTCCAAGTTCCAAGATCAAGAGCTCCAAGCACACGATCCAAGGGTAGAAGAAGGTCCATCAAAAGCTCCACTCTTAACCATAAGAGCACCTCAAGAAGGGAGAAGCACCAAGGTCAAAGGATAGCTCAAGAAGACAGAGCAAAATCCCAAAACTAAACCAAAGAAAGAGAGAGAAAAGAGAGAGGGAACTCTCTCTCTCACATACACTAGAGCATCACCATGGAAAAACATGGCCTAAGGCTGAGAAGAGGGAAGAAGATAGGGTAGAAGATCCAAAGAAACACCAATGAAATAAGATAAAACACTCCCCAAATCTAGAGATGGTCGATGATCACCACATGCAAGGGATGAGCCACCTCCAAGGCACCAAGAACACACCTTCTTCCTCCACCAAGCTCCAAGGGCAAGAGGACAAGAGAAGGGATAAAGAAGGTGACCGAAACGAACCACTTGCATTGAGAGAAGAGGGTTCATATAGCAAAAGAGGAGTAAGGTAAGATAAAGGATGAGGTGTCAACAAGATAGAGCTCCAAAGAAGAACTTGTCCACTAAAAGGGCCAACATGCAACCACATCAGGTCCGCATCCAATATATGGTGATACACCCTAGGTAGGATCTCGACCATCCATGTAACTAACCCTATGTCATGACCACAACACACCTAGGGTCCCAAGGTCATGACACATGACAACATCACCACAAGATAGCAACACCAAGACCACCACAAAAAGCCTCGGTCGAAACACACCTCTCCAACCTCCACCTCGACACAAGAAAACCTTGTTCATGACCACCACACCAAGGGGAAAGTGTCATGACCACAACACCCAACAAAAGGCTCTAGGTCGCAGCCTAGGTCAAGGCAAAACAATAAGGTCACAAGGCTAAGGCACACAAACCCTAGAATACCCTAATCTCCGTTAAGGGTGATACTACTCAACCAAAAGTCAAACAAGGCGCTCCAATGAACCAAACTCTTCCTAAAGAAGTCATGAGAGAGAAAAAAAACACTCTAAAGATGGAAAATTCCACATCAACTCCCTATATTGGGTAAATTGCAATTTGCATCAAAACTAGCACAGAAAGCACAAAGATCAACCAAACAAGCTCAAATTGGAGACTTAACCTCTCCATGAGCCCTAATCATATCTCAAAAGATTTGAGAAAGGTTCTAAGCACAATATCAAGCCAAAACAAATAGGATTACCCAAAAACTCAGGTCAGGGTCCTTATAAGAGGTACTCTAAAACCTTAGACTCTTTTCCTCAGTTATTGTGAACTAATGGAACTTCAAGAACCTTTTCAAGGTTGATGATGAGTGGATAGCATATCACTTTTTATCCTCAAGGATAGAGATGAGAGACCCCCTCTATGTAGCAAGGGGTGTGCTATATATAGGCACTAGTGTGGGACTCAAGGCTAATAAATGATCTTCTTGTGTGCCCCAAGTCTTCTGGCTACGTGTTTCAGGGTGCACGCCTAACTAACTTAGTGGAAGTTTTACTTAGAATTTCCATCAGTAGATGGTTGGCTATAGAACCTTTAGTAAATGACTCTATAGGATCACCGTTAGAGGAGCCATATGGAACTTTCAACTGATGCAAACTACATATCTCTTGATGGGTGGACTCAAAGAAACCATCAATTTATTGGATAGTCAATAAAGCCTTCAGTACGTGGATGCCTAGTAGAGCGTTTGACCGTGGAGGACCTTCTTCAAGAGATCCTTTGATGTATTCATCTTACAACCATCGATAGGCAAGCTTTGACCTACTCTTTATAAACCGTTAGGCTTGACCACCCACAGAAGATAGAGGTAATGGCACCTTCAACCATTACTACTAATGGAAGGCATGTTGGTGGATTTTATGATCAAAACAATCAGTCTTCATATTGTGGCCATCAATTGATGGAATATATTAGCAAATATGGTAATCATTGTCACACAAGGTGATGAAAGAGTAAATATGAAGAAAAGGTAGGGAAACTAGAGCAAGTCTATACTGAGGAAGGAAATTATGGAAAAAAATAGGCATGAAAATCCTCAAAATTTGATGTTATCAACCCCTAAATTTATAATATACGTTGTCCTCAAGTTTATAAATAGCATATAGAGGTATTTTAAGGTCTATATTAGTTTAGTATTTTTCAGCGTTGACCATCTCCTTTTGTCATCCATAGGTGAAGTGTCCATGTGACAACTTGGTCTACCTATTGTATTCCCCATTTTAATTCTCTTATATCTAGAGTTGTGTGACCTTTTTTTTTACAACCTTCTATAAGGAAGGGTTTCTATTTCATAATTCACTCCAAGCCTTGTTTCCTAGCCATACTTGTGCATGGTTCCCTCTAGGGGTATGTTTGACACCCAACTTCTATTTTCTGGGTGATCAAACTAGTTGTGCCAAGGTGGACTGAGGCTACGATGTATCATATCCTACTTGGGGTTACTCAACCATGAGTACTATTGTAATAATAATGTTACTCAATTGGAAGTCCTGATGTAGTTTCATGTGGTTATGAGAGATTTCCCTTAAAGGGCCATTGGATATTTTTGTCTTATAGGTCCTATTACTGTGCTTAATATATCTACATTCATGAGTCTGGTAGTACACCAACCAGACAGAGCCCTTCAACATCTTATCGGGCACAATTCTCGTGATTTTATTCACACTCGGTTTTTATTTTTACTTCGAAGGCTTATGGCATAGGATTTTCAGGAATTGTAGGTTGCCAAGCCTCTTTTGATCCCTAATAGGGATTTATTACTATAAGTGGTAGTTGTTTCCCTTTCCACGAGAGGTATGTGTTTTACCAACCTGTACTGGGAGGCTAGGGGGATCGATCAAGAGTGCAACAGATTAAGTCCTCCTTATTTCAAAGAATTCCCTTGGGGTTGTAGTGTTCTTCTACTACTTGTAGTGTCTTGATAAAAGGATGGAATAAAGACATATTGGCATGGATTTTTATTAAGTGGATTAATAGCCCAAAACATCACTATTGAAATGATTACTCTAGAAGTGGCTTAAAGACAAAAAGGTCTAAGGTGGGAATGATGACACCATCTAGAAAAATTGGATTCAAACTTTGTTTATGTATCAAAATGCTTCCTTCATTAGGATCATTATGGCTAAGATATGTACAACTAGAATTTTTTTTTAATCTAAATTGTCAAAAAATTTGGGCAAAAAGGAGATAAGGAAAAAGTAAAGTAGATTATGAAAATCTTGAAGGTTTTGTCTAGGGAGATGTACTTATATTTCCTATTTAGACCCTTCAAGCTTATCATTCACCCTGTGACTAAGGTGTCAAAGAGTGAGGCTGAGTGAGAAAAAGTGAACTAAAGCTTTGAGCTCATTGATGCCCACTGGGAGTTTAAGAACTCTATTGCATAAGTTCCTCATAGGTGGTAGTATTAGTTTTCTTGATAGAATTCTACCTTCTTGTCAGATGTCGCTAGCATTTGCACTTAGAAGAGGATGTAGAGACCATAGTCATTAGATCATGGAGCTTATTGTGGACTACTATGATAGGATTTTCGTTCCCCAAACTTCCCGTCTTCTCCCTGAGGACACCTTTCATATTTCTTGCTCAGCTCGATCATATGTGTTACAACATGTTTATCCTTCTATTTAGTGACATTGTGAGCTATGTAATCTGACCTCTGATGTTGTATGTGATGGAAGGGGGATGTAATTTCTGAAGGAATCTATTTCAAAGTTGGTCCCATGTGGTGATAGGCCCACCTATCAAGGTGTTGTACCAACCCTTGCTCTATCTACAAGCGAGTTTTTTTAAAAGATGATGTCTAATAGAATCATCAAAAAATCCATATTGCTAAGTCATGGCACATAGATCGAAAAACTTCAAAATAAGCTCATGGAAATCCTCTCCTTAGTTTCCCAAGAAGGGGCTATTTTTGTAGTAGTGTGATCTAGTGCTCCCTAATATCAAAGTTACGAGCATCGATAGGAGGAGGTTGTGTTGAACTTTGAACACCGACAACCTTAGGGATTGAGAATTCCCTAAGATCATTTTGTCACCAGCCTCTTGTGAAGTAGCTTGAGATGCACATATTTCCTCTTAAACAACAACCTAAGCTTCTTTTATAAGCCTCTTTCATTATACTACAATGGTCAGATTAACCATTTGGGTGACTTCTTGATTGGTCATTCTGTCTTAGTTCGCATTACTCAGATGATGAAAGTTTTGATTGAATTTTAGGCTCAAAGCTTGATGCAAGTCTGATCCTTTTAGAGAGGCACATGAACTTGTTTTTCGGTACCTAAAATGGAAAGCTCGTTCACAAGTTAGAAGGATGTAGAAGAACCGAACTCAAGTGAATTTGAAATAGTATCAATGGTAAAAGTAAAATCCTAAAATAATTTTAATAGAACTGGATTGAACTAGTTGATTTTGTTGTCCCCAACAATGGCACCAGAATTTGACGTGAATTTTACTACATTAACAAATTCACCTAGGTCTGAAATCCATAATCTTACCAAAACATCGTGCAATAATACCTCCCACAAGTTGACATGTCTTATCATAGTATAATTAAGGACTAAATCCAAAGAGAACATTTTTAAGAACCTTGCTAGTTTGTATCTAATTGAACTAAGATTAATATTTAGAACCAAGAGTTGATTCAGGTTGAGCTAAACTAATTTCAAGTAAAGTAAAAGTGCAAGAAAAATAAGTTCAATTTTAATGATGGAAGTACTAGGGTGGAATCAGGTTTCACCGCCGTTACACACAAAAACACATCCATAACATGTCTAGGCTAGATAAAACCAATCTAATTGAGAAAAAGCAAGATCCACTAGTTAAGTGTCAGAAATTGTGTAGATATATTCTTGAGATTGATGTCTTCTTACTCATGGATCATGTACCTATAGCTCCTAAGATATCCATTCAGAAGTGCTCATCTAGGAATTAATCAAATTAATTGATATTTGAATCCTAAAAATTGAAGTTCTCACAACATAAAAATATAATAGATCATGCAAAGTAGGTGATCAATCCATAAAACATGCATTAAACGATTAACATTGAAATGAAGAGTTATATACAAGTCATGGAATGTCAATATGGACATGTAAGCATGGGCAGTGAGGCTAATTCCCACACCCCAGTGAGAAGGAATACTCACTCTTCATGAGAGGAAAAGAGAAAATAGGTGATAAGGAAGAATCAAGTGTAGTCATGATGGAGAAGATGATCACGGACTGGTGGATTAGCAATTATCTACTCGATGAAGATGTTGACTCAGTTGAGAAATGGGAAGAACACCTAAGTTAGGTGTCAATGCTTTTGTTCCCTTGCTTCTCTCTTCTCTTTTTGTTCTCTAGATCATTAGGGAAGAGTGATTAGATGACTGGATGGAAATGATGATGGTGGGGTGGATGTGGACGTTGGCCCTTTTGTCCTTCTTCAGAAAAGGGCTTCAAGAACTATTGGAAGAAGGTGGAGGTATGATGGAACCTTGGGCACTTGTCATTAGGTGTTGAAAATCGATGGAACTTCAGGAACCTTCTAAAGGTTTATAGTGAGAAGATAGTGTGTAGCATCTTGTCCTCAAGGTGAGAAATGAGTGACCCCTTCTACATAGCAAGGGGTGTGCTATATATAGGTACAAGTGCAGAACTCTAGGCACTCATAGGTGAGATTTTTGTGTGCCCCATGTCTTTGGGCATGTGCTTCAGGGTGCACGACTACCTAACTTGGCGATGGTCATACCAACACTTCCATCAATAGATAGCTGGTTGTAGAACCATTAGTAGATGACTAAGTACGGCCATAGGTATAGGGGGCCTATAGATCCTTTGAATGATGTGTTATGTAGATCCCTCGATGGGTGGAGTCATAGGAACCAACATCTAATGATCAGTCGAGCCTTCAATAAGAGGATGCCTAGTAGAGCCTTTGACTGTGGAGGGCCTTCGTTGAGTGATCCTTCGATCTCCTTATCATGTAACCATTGGTAGTCAAGCATTGACTTACATTTCTATAAAACATAAGGACTGGACACCCATCATAAGATAAAGGCATTGGTGCCTTAGATCATGACAACCGATGGAAGGCCTGATGGTGGATGTTAAGCTTAAAACCATATGTTGTCATAGTATGACCACCAGACAATGGCATTTCTACACCAATGTTGCAATCATTCTTACATCAAGTGATAAAAGAGGAAATATGAAAAAAGTGTAGGGAAATTAGAGCAAGTCCATACTGAAGAAGGAAATTAAGGAAACAATTAGGCATGAAACATCCACAAAAGTGAATGTTATCATGGTAGTAGGATGAAGCATAGGATCTCATTTGTTCATAATGGAGTGGCACATAAACCTTATTGTGCTCCCCATGATAAAGAAATTTGCATCCGATTACCTAATTTTGATAGTTCAAGAGGCGTTAGGTAGATTTTGGTACATGGTATGATCTTCCTGTGACATAGCAAGAGGATTTCATCACTAGTGAAGTGGTCCTCCTTCATGATCTTCAGTGGTGTTGGTGTTGTCATGTGATGTTGATGGTGGAAGACTATACTAAAGGCTACTGGATTTCTACATTATATTACATCATCTAAAGTAGCCATGCTTAGAAGTCACTAGTATTGATGAGGGTAGTCTACATGAAGGAGTAGTTTCGTATGTTTTATTTAACTTCTTAGGATTTTGTTCTGGTTTTGTTATATTTTTGCTATTTTTTCATGATGTTGAATTGATGAAAACATAATGAAATGGCACGATAGGTTTTTCCTTTGAATGCACTACCACTTCATGATATGCTTGAGTTTCAATCCATAGTATTATTTCATTTACGAGTTAGGGATCCTGGAAGTAGCAATATTCTTTTTGATGATCAAGGAAATGCATGAGGACATGGAATGGATAGTGATGTAGTTGTAGAAATTGAGATTAGGTAATTGGGTTCCTCCTACTTTCATCCATTAATCTAAAAACCATTTCCCATAACCTAATGTGATATTGGACATGTTTGCACATCCCTTTTTCCTTGAAATTCTTGTAAGATGAGTGTTCATTCTAGGGGAGAGAAAAGGACTTGTTACCCATTTGGTTTGAACAACTATTTTACGTTAGGTTTGAACTGTATGAAAATCTCTTTTTGTGTGACATCGAATCACCATACTTGTCATAGTGTTTGCACTAGTCTAGATAATAACTTTTGACATTGGTTTTCACAACCTTAGGATGGAGGTTGGCTCCTCACATGTTAGCCACTTAGGCACATACCTTGTGACAAAGTGCATTTTTGCATAAGTATGAATTAATTCCAATTTTACCCTCATTCTATTCACTCTTGACCCAAATATATTTTTCTTGGCCTCTAAATGAATATTGATACTCGAATTTGAAATATGGTGATCAATGTGAACTTTATACGCTTTGTGACACAACATATTTGATTAACTTGTTACTTGATCCAAAGAAGTCAATTGGTCCATCAAACTTCATATTATAGTTATAAAACTTTTCCTAAATATTCTACACATTTTTTTAAACTTATGATCCAAATTTCAACTCATTTGGATATTCCTACAATTTTCTACAAATTATTGAAGTTAATGTGTTGAAAATCCCCTTATTTGTCTTTTTAATTGAGTTTGTCCAAGTCAGTGATCCATGGGATGAATAAAGGGTGAATGTCAGCCCTTATATCCTACCCCCAAGGATCCCGACCTGATCTGATGACTATCAAGTCATCTCTTACCTCTCGCAATTAGCAGGGAGGAGTAAATTGATACCGAGACTCACAATCAATTGATCTAGCCCCTGTTTTGAAATCTAAGCAAAAAAAATGCCACTCTTGCAAATTTGCACTCGACCATACCTAGCTTGACCATATTTATTGTGTCGTTACTCCCTCCCTATGAGTTCCTCACCTCCCCTTCTCACTTCAGCGAGCATGACTGTTGCCAAGATCTCCCTAACCCTAAAATCTACCCCCAGTGCTACAAAAGGACCCCGCAAGATCTGCTGCAAGTAGATCTTGCTCAAAGGCACAGCCTCACATGCCATCTCAGCCTAAAACACCCCAATTTGCTCTCTGAGTGCTTGCTACTAATAAATATGTGTTGCACAACCCCTTTTGGGCTTCCCCCTCCTCATTTCCTCGACTCAATCTGCCACCTCCATCACCCTTGTGAGGGAAGGACGAACTTGAATTGTATCCTAAAATGTCCTAATTTTCTCTACAACCACCTACTACTATCAAATCTCCACTGCGTAGCCCCTTTTGGGATTTCCCCCTCCTTGTCTCCTCAACTCAATCTGCCACCTCCATCACCCTTGCAAGGGAAGGATGAACTTGAATGGAAACTCTGCTGCCTCCATTGGCCACTCCTACTCCCAACTCCCCTAAGCACCAATGAGGCACTCTTCCTAGTTTTAGGGCACACGGGTAGGCCTGAATGTGGGAGGAGAAGTTCCCAAACCACTTGGTTCAAGAGGAACCATCCAGTCCAGTTGAACCGCTATTGAACCAAAAATTCAAAGGATTGAACCTGCAAACTAAGATAAAAACCAATCCACTATGCAAGTGAGATGCATCCCTACATTGCATGATCCTAGCCATCCAATTGTGCAATCGGATGATCCTCATTTTTCCTAATTAAGGTATTTTTACCTCCTCTCTGCTCAAAAATTTAATAAATGACCAAAACTTGCAAAAATTGTATCTCTTGATTTCTAAATCCAAAATTATGAATGAATAGTCAATTTTGATCAAAAAAATTCCAATTGTTTGTTTAAAAATACTTTTGGATCCTAATTCCTTATATATTTCACTATATCCCTAAATTTATCACTTGTGTATATGATTTGTCTAATGATTCAATAATGATGTTTAATCCTTGAAAACCCTAGTAATTTGACTTTGATGATTACTTGGAGACACTAAAGTCATAACTTTAACTAATGAATGATCTAGATCTAATCTTTTGGACTTGTTCAAATCATGAATATGATTTCATTTCATAAAGTGGTGATTAAGCTTGATGATGGACTTAGTAATTATGATTGTGCTAAATCTTACAAAATCCTTGATCATGTGCATGATCCATGACTCTACCTTTTATTAGTCTAATCTTGAATTCCAATTATTCTAATTATCATGATTATTATGTAGAAATTTGATGACTTGGATAATGATCACAAAATTAGGGTTAACACATATGATCCTAGAAAACCTAGGTAGGTCATTCACACTCGAAATAATCTTGACACTTGAATAATGTTGGACATGTTGAAATATTATTGATTATAAGTGGGTTACCTAACCCTAAGGTTGACATAGGAAAAGTGTAACCCTAAGATCGAATATTGAAACATGATCTTCAAATATCATGATCTTGACCCTTGATCCAAATATTGTTGATTTAGGATCTAACTCAAAGGGTTGACCTATTACTTGTTGAGATTTGTACTCTAAAATCTTCAATGAATGGTACACTATTATATCTCCTCCATGGTTGTATTGAAGATACCTTTTATGTATCTCTTGATTGTATACTTGGCTATATACTTGGTTGAGCTACTATTACCTATTGATTAGGCTTCTATTTTTCCTATATTATATTTTGAGACAAACTTTAAAACATAAATGATATTGCTCATTATGATTGTCAGTATATTGATGATGATAATGTTGATATTGAGTGCAAGCGACCTCCTCATTTAGAGGATGAAACTTGTACATTGACCTCCTACCTCATATGGAGAGAAGGATCCTAGTGACCTCCCCCATCACGTTGGGGCAATGGAACCACACAAAGTATATAAGCATGCTTCTCGAATCAACATAATGGGAACTCACAATAAAAATTGAATTGTTCGAAATAAACATTTTGTTGAATAAATATTTATTTTGGAACATCACTTGTTATACTTTTGAATATAAGTCCTTCCAAGTGTACTATTTTTTGCTATCAACCATTGTATTTGTTTTTATAGCATATTGTGCAATTGCATTGATTGTGTCATGATATTCTTAATTTTAGGGAAAAAATGGAACATTCACTGAACCGCTTCCACACTCGATATACTCTGATGACAAGGATAAATCTACAATATCTCCTATTTTGGGTTGGTTTGTTCTTTAAATCCCCTATTTATGAGTTATTATTTATTATTGTATATGCCAGTGTGTGAGATCCTATTGTGCCACTCAAGGATGGGTGCTTCAATCCTTGTACCATTGTAAACGAAGTGGGATTGGGATTGGGGTAATAATGGTTCCATGGCATACCTTCTTAGAGCTAGTTCTAAGATCTTTAGATGAAGGTAATATTTTAGCACATAGAAAGCATGGGGATTTCCCATATTCAAGCCTCCTACAATTGGAATTTTGACGATCAATAATGAAGGACACCGGAGTAAAGGACATTGGTTGTCAAACCCTATTTTTCCTAGTGGCATGCTAGTTGGTGGATGAGGTAAAAGGTTTACATTGATTAGATAATGGATAAATGAATCAATAAATATATCCTTCATGGGAGTCTCATAAGCAAACAACATTCATCATTTCCCCTTTTTAAGGGTAGCAAACTAATTGCATTTGTCAAAATCCACATTATGGAGTATCTTCATTAGCAAAAGTAGTTGTTTAATCATGTTAAGTTACATGGGTTAGATGTTAATTGATTAAGTGTATGAGTTTTAATCAATTTATGCTTGAAAAATGATGAGAATGATGATGATGACAATGGGATGTTCCATCTCAGTATCATAGTGTTGGTTGGTTAACTCTTCTCTGGTGACCCATGATTATCAACATCTTAGTTGAGAAGTGGTTTCCAAAATTAGTTTGAAACTTATTCTTATGATACTCATCAATAGTATTACCTCTTAACATTTCTAGTATTGATTGGATATAGATCAATTTCTCTCTCCATATCTTATAGTTGCATGTCAATGCCCACCTAAACTTCATCGATGATGCATTGACCTTCCCATTGGGTCAAACTTTTCATGAGTATCTACATTGAGAATATAGGTGAAGTATACATGTGTAGCACAAGGTTGTCTTTCTAGAGGCATTAGGGTTTGACCTTTTGGGTGAAGGATATCACTGTGCGTAGTGTAATACAAGGAGCCTTTTTACATCAATTACATTGAGGTTGTTGTAAACCATCTTGAACCCAACTTGCCTTAGTGGTCTCTGCCTCTTGGAGTATATACAAGGAGGGAACCTTGTTCTCAATAGGTAGAATTACTTTAGAACCATAGACTAGGGAGTAGGGAACCATGCTTGTTAACATGTGAATGTATGCCATGTACTCCCCGTAAACCATATGAAACCATTCATGCTAATCCTGAGTGGACTCAATGGACTTTTTGAGTAATTCAATGAGATTTTTTTTGGTCCACAACTTCTCCATTCATCTGAGGTCAATAAGGAACCATTCAGTGGTTCTTATTTCCAAAATAACATAGATACTACTGCACAAAGTGGGTAATGAAATTTGTACTATTGTTATATATAATCTTGTTGTGAAGACAATATTGTGATGGTGTTGTTTTAGAAGAACTTGAGGACTTTTTTGGTTGATGTGACAATATTGAGATTGCTTGTACACATTAAATGAAATAGTCAACGATGACCGTCCTGAAGTAATGGTGATTAAAGGCCTTTTGATGGCTTTTTATTATAATGTCTACAACCCATAATGTGAATATAGATGAGTTATAGGCATATGGATGTAGTCAAAATGCTAGCGTAAGTTTGGCACTTTTGGACGTATCGCGTGCAACTTGACTCCATTGTACTGCAATAGTAACCTAAGAGTTCAATGCACTTGGTGAGGGAGATGCCACTTATGTGTCTGCCACATATGCCCTCATGAACTTCTCACATGAATTCCTTATATTCTATCCCGTTTAGAAACATGTGAGTGTATGATTGGTGGAGTCAGGATGTAGTTGAATGTCAAACATCTGATTGTCTATTTGTAACTTTAGGGAATGGGTGTCCTGTGAGGAATCACTTGATGTCATAGAACCATGGTTCTTTGTTGGTCGTAGGGTGTGCTTTGATTTTCATATAGTATATTGATTGAGGTAATGCTTTGACTTTGATGGAGAAGCTTTTTATGCCTTGAATGTTAATTAAAGAGGATAGAGTGGCTAATGCATTAGTGTATGTGTTCATATCTCTCTTTTACTAAGTGAATGTGATGTTGCAACATTACTAACCTAGACATGAGAGGAACTCTTAGTATGGAACAAGACTCCTAGTTCTTTTTCCACTCATTGTTGACTTGTAAAATAGATAGTAGAATCAGTGATGACATCAAGATTCTAGATGTCCACCTTCTTAGCTTCTTGTAGGCCTAATATGCAAGATTCATACTTGGTGAAAATTTTGGTAGCATCAAACTATAGTTGTCAAGATATAAGGATGTATTCTCATGTTAAACTGATGAGTACTACACATATGTTGTAACATCCCAAATTTTCTAGACCAATTTAAGCCTTAGAATGTGGTTTTACCTAAACAAAAATAGTTGAAGGCCTTAATGCAAAAATATCATGAAATGAAATTTCATGGAGTTTAATGAAGTGAGAAGAATACAATGTGACATAAAATACTTTTCCCCTTTCACATGTCCGTTGTGAATGGCAATTAATTCAAATTGATGTACCTTTAGATTCCCTTTCCTATTTCTCCCCCCTCCCATTCTTGAAAATAATTAAAAAGGAAATGAAAATAAAGAGGAAAGAAGTGGAATTTGAAAATATAAATATGTAGTAGATTCCTTGGGCAAGAAGATTTCCTTTTTTCCTTTTGTGTCTTTGAATATAAGAAGAAAGTACCATTTATTGTCTTTTTCTCTCTCCTTCAAAGAAGTTTCTCAAAAGGCATAATAGGTAGATGAAATAGTTTTTGAGTGGGTAATAAGTTATTTAACTTGAAATTTAACTCAATGAATCAGAAATGAAAGTGTTTTCCCAATTATCTAATGTATTAATACATTAAAATTCAAGTTATGTGGCATATATAGAAATTATGGTCAAATCATGTGGGAAATGGGAATATAAAGACATAGAAAGAATGTAGACATTTATTGAACATGCGATCCAAATTTGGGTTTATTTTGACCATGTTTGACCCTCCAAATGAATTTGGTAAGTTACCATATAGTTTTAACTACGATTTAATTGAAATAATCATTAAAGAAGGAGTAACGTTATAGTTCTAGGATTTGTTTTCCTATCACGTGATTTATTTGATTAGGTGCATTATTTGATGGTCATACTTTAAGTTGCTTCTGATCCATCAGTTTCTAGATCATATTCTTCATATGAGATTTGCAAAACTGTAACCCATCAACATTGTATTTCTCTTGCGACCGTTTTTCCCTCACCTCCTTTTCACGAGTTTCCTTCTCCAACAGACTTGGGAGGATGCCCCGAACCTAATGAGCCTAATTTACCGCTTCTCACACTCTATGCATGAAATGCCCAATGAGTCTCTCACTTCCTTCACTACCACCATATCTCCAGGCACAAGACTATTGTATCGAAGGGCTCTAGAGGGGAAGGGGTGAATAGAGCTTCAAAACTTGCACAAAAATAGTTAGACCTTCAATTTACTTCAACTAGGCATAATTGCAGATAGTAAATTTGCATTTAGGTCAACAAAGATCTCACCACACTCCTTTTTATGGGATCTCAGAGCAATAATGGCCTTCACTCTTATATCCTCTTTGGCAGATTGAACCCCTTTTTCTCCCAAACTCTACCGCCAGCTCAATTTCATCCCAGACAATTTTGGTCTCGCCGCCTCTAAAGACGCCACCTTTTCGACAATTAACAACATAGTAGGAATCTTCATCACCTCCATGAAGCTCTCTATATCTCCTTCCCTCTGTGGTCTCTGCTCGAACACCCAATAAATGAGATGAATTCAAGAACGCTTCTTTTGGATGTCGAACCCCCTTGTTGTTCCCCATCGTCAGAGAACCTTGAGTCCTGGTTTTATCTCCCTCAACCTGGTTATGACTTTAGCTTTGTTTCAACCGTTCTGGTGATCCGTAGGCCTTTCCCTGGGCTCTAAGATTGTAGTTGTTCTTGGCCATGTCTGAAGCATTCCTTGAGCTCTCGTTCCCTTCTTACCCTGATCTTAGTCACGTTGAATCAGTCTCGTCCTCGCAAGCACAACTGGAAGGTTTTCTTTCCATGAAGGGATGCAACCATGACTCTAGATAGAAGCCATGGAACCATGACAAGGTACTCACACCATGGATCAAGACAGAAGGATCCCTCAAGTATATTTCCTTAACTACCCTTGCAATCTAAATTATTCTATCACAATACCCATGGACATTCTTGGGATTTCTAGCACTTCTGATTTTCCATCCGCGAATCAAGTTTTATTTCTAGATGACATTTTTACCCCCACTTATTTGATTCACATGTCACACACAACTAGGTTTTCAAGTACTTCTGTGCATCATTTACATCAGGTTCATTTCTGATTTAAATGATTGTCACACTAATATTTTCCAAAATTCTGATTGGTTTGTTTCGCAAAATTCATAACTTTTATATACGACCTTAGAAAAATATGCAAAAATATTCATTGGAAAGTTCTTTTGATTATCTATCGATATAGTCTATTTTATAATGTTGTTTATGTTGGTATGTATGCCCTGAGAGCCAATCATGGGATGATTGATGGGATACATTAAGATTGATTTGATAAATATCAAAGGCAAGCTTCCAATTCTTTCTTGTTCAGTCATAAGAGATAATGATAGAACAGATTGAATGTCTAGAGAATGACAATACTCAATGACGTATGATTTCAGGTTCAGGACCTGAACAATGAGATCATATGGATGTTAAGAGTTTGTACATTCTTATTATGTCCCTAGTCAGATGTCATTATGGAAGGTAGATAGACAACAATGACACACAAGACTAGATTGTGGTATTGGTTGATGACATAATCTCATTAGTCATGATATGGATATATCAAACCAAACACATAGGTACTTGTTAGAGAACAAGTGTACCAGATAGACCCACTGTGAGTTTGACACATGGGACCATGACATGGTAGTCACAGTCAGTTCGCACAATGATGGTGGTGAATGTGATTCTTTGACCTGAAATCACTACACTCAACACATGTCATTGGGTACACTTTAACATCATGAAACACAGTCCTAAAACATGAGTTGTTATAAAGGTGATGATTGGGTGACTTTGACACATGGGATTTTTGAGGGGTGAGTGATAGATATGGGATTTGTCCCTCCTGAAGGAATTTGATATCCATGGCCACTTGATGAGTAGCATTGAGATAGGCATGCACGCATGTGTGAATTAGTATGTGATATTGATGTCATACATATCTCCTCCAATCTACTCCAAGATCAAGAAAGTGAATGAATGTTGACAAGGTGATTGTTCCATGCCTTGAGTTCATTCAAGATATCAGTGACAAATGAATTATACATTCACTGTAACACCATTCACGGATTGTAGGATTGAAAGTTGTTCTCCAACTTTCCTTTTCACTTGGGTAGCACTGATGTGTGACTAGGCACCTCTCTTAGCTTGTGAAGTCATAAGTGTTATGAACTTTCACTACCAACGTGAAATGGACCTGTAGGGTTACACACATATGATTTAACCTGGAAGAGGAGTTTTTCGACAAATGATGTTTAGATTGATTACTAAAGGAGTTTAGTATTTCAATTAAACACTCTCAGTAGCATAGTGTTCAACATGTTGGACCGATTGATTAGAGTATCAGATTGATTGAAACTACAATTGACTAATTTGCACAGTCTGCCTACTCCAACCGATCGACTCATAGGGTTGAATTGATCGGTTCAGGTTGGTGAACCGATCGGCTCAACTGGTGAGACGATCGTCTCATGTGTCATGAAACGATCGGCTCAATTGTTGAACCGGTCAATTCATGGAACAACTGAGATCATTTGGAAAGTCAGAAGACTATTTTGCAAATACAATTTGTTTCACTTGTACAAATTCGATTTGGACAAGGATTAATATTTGATTAATCGGAAACAAATATGAAAGTCAATTTGAGTGGGATCAGGACCACGAACTGATCGACTCAGGCATGAACCGATCGGCTCAGAGCACCAGATGATCAGCTCAGGTCCCAAACGATCGGCTCAAGGCCCGAAACGATCATTTTAGGGTGTGAACTGATCGGTTCAGCTGGCTTAGTTGGTTGTTTTATGGAAAATCTTGAACCCTTCTACTCCTGCTTTAATCCCGCATTGCTCGGGATAGAGAACCCTGTCCCATGACCCTCCTATATATATAGGGGTAGTAGGGGCTTCTTAGTAATAACAACTCAGTACACCAGTTGCTCTGCAAAGTTGTTGTTCTCTCTGGTTGTGGTAACCGAGAGAGCCCGAGCAAGTTCTATCTGATAAGGGAGGCACAGTAAGGGAAAGACAACTACAGAAAAGCGACTGGTGGCAGGAGAGTGTGTCAGTGTCTGGTACGCCGACAGGAGGGTGTGACTCCTTCTGATTCCTTGTGAGACAAGGAGATCGGAGTTTCAGGTGGTCCGTGTGGACTACTTCAGATGCGGGAGACTTCTTCCACTCGAAGGACAACTGTCAATCCAGACAGTCCCGGTGAGACCAGGAGCTACACATACACCGTCCAAGACCAGAGGTGAAGACCGCGTAAGCCGCGAGGTAATGTCGCCGAGCAAGCCTCGGGACAAGGTATGCCTCTACAATTAATCCTTCCTATTGTATAGACGTTGACGTGATTCCTTTATTCTGGGTTTGGGAGAAGAAAATATTTTTTGTTTCTGCTGCCTTCTCTATCTCCCCTAATACCCAACAGTGGTACCAGAGCCACGTCAACTGCTCTATACTTTAGGATTATTGATATGATTGATTTTGGTTTGTCGCCTTTATTTATTGCATACGATGCAAATAAAATTGGCTTTGTCCATGTCCAATCTTAAATCCACAAATCCCAATATACATATATGATATGTAATATGAATGCACTCGATACGCATCACCCTTAAATGTGTTTTGTGGTGGATTTGTAACATGGTTATGGCTAATAAACCCTATGTTTGTGTGCTTGGTTGAATGTGGTTGCTTGCATCTCGGTCTGCGCACTGATTCCCTACCTCCTTTTTCCTGATGTAACTCTAGATAACTCGAGATTTCTTTCCTACCTTTGCTCCGCCCGAATGTAACTCGGGGTTTCCCAATTCAAATGTAAAATAGGATAGATCTTTTATTTCCTGTTATGTCAAAGAATGGCGGACAATCTGACGACGATTGAGACGATCGGTTTAAGGAATGAACCGATCGATTGGAGATCCATACGATCGGCTCGAGGAGTGAGATGATTGGGTGGAAACCATGAGGAGATGCACAATGACTAGGTGAACCGATCGATTGGAAGAGCCAACCGATCGGCTGGTGGCACCCAGACAACCGGCCAGGGCGAGCAGGTCATTCATGTGATGAGTTGATCAACTCAAACGGCTATAGCACTTCATCATGGACAGGTTGCATGTGATGTAGACCTAGATGACCCTGATTCCTCTTGGCTCGAGGAATCACATTAGGATGTCCATAATCATCGCTTTTATCGTTTCACATGTTTTCTGTGGGATATAGCATGTATATGATACGTACTATATATTGTGGTGATTGGATATGTATATGTACCTATAAAAACCAAATCCCTCATCTAAATATTAAGTCTTTTACGCCTTCCATTAGTGGCACACATGAAAATATTGATCGACCAAGCATAGGTTATGCCAAAGCATGGTGCGCCGTCTATCTCACGGAAGTGTAAAGGATAAATGTGTAGGTTCTACCAAAGCAGGGTGCATGTTTACCATGTCGGCTTTTGGGTTAGACTTAACTGGTGATTCTCAGAGCGTCTAAGCCCAGAGGCATGGAATGTTCATGGCAAGGTGTTATGTATGTTCATTCATCAAGAGTTGCATATGATGCAATTGGAATGATGGCCTACCTAAATAGTCAAGATTGTGGGCAATCAACCAAAGCTGACTCATTACTTGATGAAATATGGATCTTGACCCACTAGAAGATTGTACGTTGCAATCTTCCAAACTGATGGTGAGGGCTATCAATTTGAACATAAATAGTGGTAGTGATAATTAATTAAAGTCCTAATTATACCATCAACTTTTCAAATCAATCAAATAAGTCAAAATTGAGTTTTGGACAAAACTGCATATATTTCCTTTTGTAATACAAATGACAACAAACAACAATCATTTTTCATTGCGATTAGTCCTTGAAAAGGACAAGCTGAATGGGACTAACTTCCATGATTGGTTTAGGACATTGAGAATTGTTCTCACTCAAGAGCGAAAGCTCGATGTCCTGGAAACTCCAGTTCTAGAGGAACCTTCTCCTACCATACCAAAGGCAGAAAGGGATGCTTATAAGAAGCATTCTGATGATGCCATTGATGCAAAGTGCTTGATGTTGTGCTCAATGAACCATGAGTTGCAGAGAAAACATGAAAACATGGGTGTCATTGAGATGATTCAGCATCTCAAGAACATGTATGAAGATCAAGCACGGAAAGAGAGATATGATGTCTCCAGGGCGTTGTTCAAGTGTGTCATGACAGAAGGAGATCCAGTTCATCTTCACACGGTCAAGATGATTGGGTATGTAGAGAACCTGACGAGACTGGGATTTCCTCTGAGCCAAGAGTTGGCTACTGACGTGATACTGTAATCATTGCCAGAATCCTACAGTCAGTTTGTGATGAACTACAACAATAACAACTTTGACAATCCGTTGACAGAGTTGTTGGGCATGTTGAGGACAATAGAAGCACAGATGAATAAGGACAAGCCTAAGACTGTGATGATGATTAGCAGCAAGAAAGGCAACTCCAAGTACAAGGAAAAAGGAAAGGCTAAGAAAGGTTTTGATGCTAGCCAGCAGCCCAAGTCATCTTCAACTCTCATGGCCAAGGGAGGCGTTACCAAGAGAGGCAATTGCCACCATTGTCAAAAGCCAGGATATTGGAAAAGGAATTGTCCACTCTATCTAGAAGAACTAAAGAAGAAGGAGGCGACAGATGTCTCCACCTGAAGGTGTCATGAAATAAACTTCTAACACTTTTGAGGTATATCATACCAAGATATAAAGTGTAAAGCACCCAATAAATGGGGCAAATGTTGCCGCCATAGATAGGAGTACTTTAGTTTATTTCTAGCCTTAAAGGCATGTAATAGAGTTATGAACTGCTATTTCATATTTGCCAATAGATAGAAACACATTAGTTTTGCATATTGTATGACAATAATGGCAATTAATAAACTTGATGTTTCAATCTTTGTGGCAATGCCTTGCTTATCTTGTGGTACTTGGTATGCATATGATAAAATGATACCTAAAGTTATTGATAGCTCAAACAATAAAATTAGCATAAATCGTGAGAAATTCATTTCTAATTTCCGTATGATGGATAAATCTACACTCTTTTGGTTAGAGAACTAGTAAGAGACATGAATCTCTTAGACATGATTAATCAATATTCACTAGTAGTAGTGGGAGAATGATTATCCTATTAGGTATAATACATGTGATGTATTTACATACCTATTAGAGATAATGCTAGTACTTCAAACAGTGTTTATAGAAATACCAATATGAATATCTTGAAGTGTTCAAGAATATCATAGATGAAGTATGAATTTGGTAAAGTGTTAATTCTTGATGAGATCAATGAATGAAATACCTAGACCAAATGTTTGAGAACCTTGTGAGTGATTATGATAGTGTATCATAGTGAGCTCGTGATTAAGGCATGGTGATGTCTAAATCAAAAGGAGTCATACTCTATGGAGTTAGAGGATGATTATCAAATAACTAATTTCTTCTTAAATAAATAATACCCCACTCTAATAAAGGACATTAAGAATTACAAGGAGTTGTGAGTTTTTATATCCTTGACAGATACACCTCGATTATCTATGTGATGAGTTGGTCATGCAATGAATCAACTATCTAGATGAATATAAGGAACCGGATTTTGAGTTATGGTTTATGACCATTACATCCTAAATAACTTCCATGAGAACCACAAGGTATGACCTTGATGGTAGCACCCATTGGGATAAAATCTAGAAGTGCAAATGAGTCTTAAGCATTAAGACACATGGATAAAATTTGAGAAGGATGATGCCTGTTGATTGCAACTTAATGACTAAGAGATTTGGCATACGGATACTAAAACTGCATTCCTATGAGGAATAAAACAAGGATGTGTATGTGACACAACCTATAAGGTTTATGAATCCATTAATGCAAATGAAGTCTATAAGTTACAATGGACTAATCAATGTGATTGATTAAGTACAAGCAACTCAAAACTGTGATCTTTACTTTGATGATATAGTCAAAGGGTTTGACTAATATGACAAAGATAAAGAAGGGATCTGTGATTTAGTGGGATCGTATTCACATTCCACATGGTGATGTGAAATGGAAATGTTCTAGAATGGAAATCCAAAGTGGAAATTATCTTTAGGGAAGATAGAGACATTTCCTATGTGATAGGAATAGAGATCTATAGAGATAGTTCTCAAAAACCTCTTGACCTGAAAAGAGAGAGCATACATTGGCAATCTATACTGAAGGGTTCAGTGTGCATAGATTCAGTGGGAGAAAACTTGTCCATGTTACATATAGTTGGTATCCCAAGGCCAAGTGTCCAATTCTTATGAAGAATGGGAACAGTAAGAATAGATATGGATCTATCATCCCATTATCTTGCATGTATGGACATAGCAAGAGTAAAATGCATTCATCATCTTGTATGTAGGACATGACAATATGATGTGCTCATCCTGATAACTCGTATGTGAGACATGATGAGTGGATGTCTGTCTAGCTCCAGTAAGGGTTACTGGAATACCATAAGAACTTAATAAGTACTTGAGAAGTACTAGTTCTATGGAAATAAGGAAGGGTTCACTGTAAAGAGTTACACTTATGTGAACTTCCGAAAAGGAAAGAAAATTAATCACAAAATATATACGAGATATATAAAAATGAATGGTTGTTGATAAATGGAAACGTTCCAATAAAGTTGTTTTAAAAGGAAATGTCGAGTATCTGTGTGTTAGAGAACAATAGTGGATATTATATGGATCTAGGAGTTCATAAAGATGAACTTATAGTTATTCCAGTCATTGATGACAAGTTAGGAGTGCTTGGTCATGCAATGTGGCTAAAGGTTAGCAAAGGAATACTAGATTGCATATTATGGAAACTCCATCTCATACGTGTGACCTACAATGAAGAGATGAGAGACATGCAATTAATACCGACTTTGGCAAGATTTTGCCATAACTCACTGTGTAAGCACTAGAGCATAGTGACATGTGGGACAAGTGTGAAGATCACTAAGAATATGATTCAATGGTGATTGGCTCGTAGTGCAAGTGGGAGTCTATTGGTATGTATGCCCAGAGAGCCAATCATGGTATGATTGATGGGATACATTAAGATTGATTTGATAAATATCAAAGGCAAGCTTCCAATTCTTTCTAGTTCAGTCATAAGAGATAATGATAGAATAGATTGAATGTCTAGAGAATGGCAATACTCAATGAATTATACTTTTAGGTTCAGGACCTTAATGATGAGATCATACGGATGCTAAGAGTTTGTATATTCTTATTATGTCCCTAGTCGGATGTCATTGTGGAAGGTAGATAGACAACAATGACACACAAGACTAGATTGTGGTGTTGGTTGATGATAGAATCTCATTAGTCATGATATGGAGATATAAAACCACACACATAGGTACTTGTTAGAGAACAAGTGTACCGGACAGACCCACCGTGAGTTTGACACATTGGACCATGACATGGTAGTCACAGTCAGTTCTCACAGTGATGGTGGTGAGTGTGATTCTTTGACCTGAAATCACTATACTCAACACATGTCATTGGGTACACTTTAATATCATCAAACGTAGTCTTGAAACATGGGTTGTTATAAAGGTGATGATTGGGTGACTTTAACACATGGGGTTTTTGAGGGGTGAGTGATAGATATGGGATTTGTCCCTCCTAAGGGAGTTTGATATCCATGGCCACTTGATGAGTAGGATTGAGATAGGTGTGCATGCATGTGTGAATCCATATGTGATATTGATGTCATACATATCTCCTCCAATCTACTCTGAGATCAAGAAAGTGAATGAACATTGACAGGATGAATGTTCCATGCCTCGAGTTCATTCGGGATATCAGTGACAAAGGAATTATACATTCATGTAACACCATTCACAGATTGTAGGATTAAAAGTTTTTCTCCAACTTTCCTTTTCACTTGGGTAGCTCTGATGTGTGACTAGGCACCGCTCTTTGCTTGTGAAGTCATAAGTGTTATGAACTTTCACTGCCAATGTGAAATGGACTTGTAGGGTCACACATATAGGATTTAACCTGCAAGAAGAGTTTTTCCACAAATGATGTTTATATTGATTACTAAAGGAGTTTAGTAGTTCAATTAAACACTCAATCAATAGATAGCTCAATATCATAGTGTTCAAGGTGTTGGACTGATTGATTAGAGTATCAGATTGATTGAAACTGCAATTGACTGATTTGCATAGTCTGCATGCAACAACCGATCGGCTCATAGGGTTGAACCAATCGGCTCAGGTTGGTGAACTGATCGGCTCAACTGGTTAAATGATCGACTCAATTGTTGAACCGATCGATTCATGGAACAACCAAGATCATTTGGAAAGTCAGAAGACTATTTTGTAAATACAATTTGTTTCACTTGTACAAATTTGATTTGGATAAGGATTAATATTTGATCAATCGGAAACAAATATGAAAGTCAATTTGAGTTGGATCAGGACCACATACTTATCGGCTCAGGCATGAACCGATCGGCTCAGAGCACCAGACGATCGGCTCAGGTCCTAAACGATCGGCTCAGGGCCCAAAACGACCGTTTCAGGGTGTGAACTGATCGGTTCAGCTGGCGCAGTTGGTTGTTTTGTGGAAAATCTCGAACCCTTCTGCTCCTTCTTTAATCCCGCATTGCCCGGGATAGATACCTATCCCATGACCCTCCTATATATGTAGGGGTAGTGGGGGCTTCTCAGCAACAACAACTCAGTGCACCAGTTGCTCTGCAAAGTTGTTGTTCTCTCTGGTTGTGGTAACCAAGAGAGCTCGAGAAAGTGCTACCCAATAAGGGAGGAACATCAAGGGAAAGACAATTGCAAAAAAGTGACTGGTGGCAGGAGAGTGTGTCGGTGGCTAGTACACCGATAGGAGGGTGCGACTCCTTCTGATTCCTTGTGGGACAAGGAGATTTGAGTTCCAGGTGGTCTGTGTGGACTACTTCAGAGGCGGGAGACTTCTGCCGCTCAGAGGATAGCTGTCAATCTAGACAGTCCCAGTGAGACCAGGAGCTGCACAGACACCATTGATAACACTCATTTTAGGGCTATTTATAGCTTATATTTTCCTATCAAAACTTCCCTCTAAACTACTTTTCCTCTAATTTTTGTCATGAATTTACACAAAAGTAAACTATGCTCTAACCCTAACTCTTTTTTCACCTTTTGTACATATTTCTCCCTGTTTTATACCTAAAAGACCGCTAAAGGCCCATCCTGGCCCATGAACGGCGCCCACCCACATCGGCCCTTCTACCAGCCACCCGACACGTCACTTACCCATCATGGCTTCAACCCGATATAGCAGCCGTGCGACACGGACATGTCACACAAGGTGGCTCTAATAGGAGATACGCCACTTACCTTACAGAGGACTCTGCCCGCCACAACTGATCAGCTCGTTAAGGCATGTCATGCGATACGAGCCCCTCATCGGTAGTGTTTGCCCGCCATGGCCACCTGATATGATTGCAACCCGACACGTGACGACCTGCTGTGTCGGGCGACACACACGCGTCGATCATCCCCAAAGCCACGTGTGCAGAGCCGATCAAGGATACGTGGCACCTAGAAAACCACAACCTCCTCCAACCTCTACCTATAAATAGCAGCTACAGGACTCTGATGGGATGGGTCGGGAAAAACCTGGTGAAAGCTAACCTTGGAAGGCTTCAGGTGTTAGCGTGTCGATAACCAAGGCGTGTCGGATGATACTAGGTGAGCACTCCCCCAACCTGAGAGGGGCGGGAGTGATTCTCTTAGAACCCGTCCCGGTAGCCGCAGCAGCCCGATATAATGGAGAAGGCCACCCGACGTGCCGGGTTCCTAGAAGGGCTCCTGCCCAAGATGGATCGCCCCCCCTCTACACCCGATACAAGGAACCCGAGAACCTAAGTCCCTTCTAACCTGACATAGCACTAAACCTAATATTGATCATCACCATGGCGTGTCGCCTGATAGGGTGGCTGCCCGACATGACCGTATCGGGTAGGAAGCCCTGACCGATATGCCTGCCCGTCATGGTCTGTCGCCCAGCAAGGTGGCTTCCAGACATGGGCATATCGGACAGAGCTTCTGCCCGATACCAGGTTAGCTGTGCCTTAGGGGTCGCTACTGTCTATCGCCCTCCTACATCAAGGAGGCGATACATATCTTTCCCTTTCAGCATTTACTTTCATTGTGCATTGTAACTGAACCCTTTTTTCATATCTATGATTATGGAATTAGTGGAGTTTGATATCTGTTGTTCTGTGTATGGTTTATTTTTGTTGGATGATTTCTTTGTAGCATCTAAAGTCTAGCCTATATGCTTGGATTATGTTTTGACTAGCTATCGAAACGTGTTTCCCGTTTCAACTCCTTTGAGATAGGGATGTTGTAACTCTAGATTTTAGTCCGATCTGGGAGTACCAGAGTGCCCAGGATTGAGGCCGCCCCGGGTTTCTTTCCACTCCAACTCATGTTCATTACTCTTGAGAGAGGGTGTTGGTACATAGTTGGAGGCACCCTCTTTGAGAGAAGAGGGTGCAGGAGGTTTTCCTCTACCGCCTGTTATGCTAAAGTCTTCTTCCTTTGTGCTCTACCTTTACGATAGTTTTATCTCCCCAAATTCTATTTCGCAAAACCTTTATAAAAACCTCTTAACCCAAAAACTTAATTATTTCTCGTAGCTCCATTTGGAGATAGTCTTTTGGTTTATTTCCTTCGGTTCCTTTAGTTTTGTTTTCAACCGATGTCTCCCTTGGGGACACATTCTATTCTCTTTCTTATCGGAGTACAAAGTGTTGATTCCACATTCTTAACACGACTACCCTTGTCCCTGTGTTCGACCCCGATCGCTACATCGGACCCCGTTATCGTTGCGGGAGCCTGAAAGTCGAGTTATCTATTTAAAAGTCCGACAACTTTAATCTGCTCCTTTTGGACGTGCGATTTAGGCCGATTAACTTTTTGGCACCGTGGCTGGGGACAAGGCAAAACGATACTGTTAACAAACACAAGTCCACTCACTATACTCCCGTGCCTCAAGCTTAGCAATAAGCTTAATAGTACTCTTACTTGAATCCCTCTAATCTAAATCAAGGCAAAACAGTTCAATTCATCAACTATGATTTTTTAACTTGATTCTATGTTCTGTTTAGGTACCTAGGAAGAAGATTTCATTCGATTCAACTCTAGTCATCATACCGCCTCACGTGGAACCACTAATTTCCACGGACGAGCGAAATGCTAGAATTGGACCACACCCACCTCCACATGGGGACGACGACTGTTACAATAATGATCATTTACATGAAGAGCTAGAATAACCTAAACCAGAGCGACCTGAGAATGATCACCACCATGAAGAGCGTCATCACCGCCGCAGGCATAGAAGGAACCACCATGATCAAGAATAGAATCATAGGAACAACAATAGTGAAGATTATGAGGAGGAAGAAATGACCCTCCGAGAGTTGGCTGCCACAAAAGCCAACAATTCAAGATGCCCAGTGATTATTCCAAGGTTCGATGTTGTGAATTTTGATCTAAAACCCACTGTGATTTCCATGATTCAGAATAAGAGCTTTTGAGGGAGTTCCAAGAATGACAATCCCTATCATCACCTCGATGCTTTCAAAAATATATGTGACACCATCAAAATGAGGGGGGTTCCACAAGAAGTGATCTACTGTAAGGGTTTCATCTTTTCCTTGAAGGACAAGGCACTGTCATGGTACCTTGGACTGCCTCATCAATCTTTGAATGGATGGAATGCTTTAGCAGATGCTTTTGTAAACAAGTTCGACCCTACCTAGAAGACTGTTAGGAACAGGAAAAAGATCACATCCTTCACGCAGAAGCCAGGAGAGAACCTGCATGAAGCCTGGGAGAGATACCAAGAATACCACAGGGACTGCCCCCACCACAATTACAAGAAGGGTTTTCTGATAACAACATTCTATAATGGTCTAACTCCTGAAGAGAGAGTTTCTCTAAATGCAGCAACAGGAAATGACTTTCTTGGGAAGAAGCCAAGCAGATCTAAAAAGATCATTGAGAACATGGCTAAATTACAAGCCGGATCTGAGTATGATAGAACTGACAGAGGATACGCAAAGAAAGTCGCTAATGAAGGAGCATCAATTGAGTCAAAAGCTATGGAGATGATAACATCTCAGATTCAAAAGATAGCTACGGACGTCCGACAATTGAAGGAGTCTAGAGGAAAAGGAAAGAAATAGATTGAGAAGGTTATGAAGTGCATAACCTGTGGCGAAGTAGGCCACAGAATAAATAGATGTGTATACACTCGACCTGAAGAGTCTAGTGAAAGTGATTCGGAAGAGGAGGATGATGTGAACGTATCTGACATCACGTTCAGGAGGCTGGACCACCCTGGCTTCAGTTATGGCAACAAGGATGCTGCATAAAATTCACATCAGCTGAACAACCCGCCCAAGCAGCAGCCTATCTTCGAGAAAAGAAGCGGACAAGGACAATACGTCAAGACAAGCTCTTTTCAGTCGAATAAAACCAATTACCAAGGTCAAGGAAAGTTTCAACCTCATCAAGTCGCTAACACGAGTCAAGGGCAAGTGTAAGCTTAAGGGCCGAGCCAGACAAATAGCAACAACCAGCCAGACTTAGTGGGTCAGCTTTTTGACTTTGTTAAACGAAATGACACCATTAATAATCAGCTTGTGTAAAATGCACTATCCAACTCAGGAGTTTTGAATTCTATGCAAGTCCAGATGGGGGATATGCAAACTCATCAGCGTCAGATAGACCAACAGCTAGCTCAATTATTTGAGCTTGTGAAGAACCTATCGGGGAAGATCCCTTCTAGTACAAAGTCTACCAAGATGGCAATCCTCAGATCGGGACGTATGATAGATTGCCCTGAATAGCTGAGGGCAGAAAAAACCCGAGCAAGAGAAGATTGCAGAAAATCTAGATAGGGGAGAGAGCCAACACCCTCTAGTTAGGGAGCAAGGACCTAGTGAGGAATTTTTCACAAAGAGATACTCGCCAAGGTTACCATTTCCGTACAAGATGGTGAAGGCTCACCTCAAGAAAAGTTATGAAACGTTTATGGATTCGGTGAAAAAGCTTCACCTGGAGGTACCATTTCTCGACGCTTTGGAAGAAATGCCAACCTACACCAAGTTTTTCAAAGATCTAATCACAAAGAAAAGACGAGGTGGAAGGATCGAAACAGTGCATCTAGCTGCTATGTCATCTGCCTTTGTGAAAGTAGATTTACCGACTAAGAGAAAGGACCCTGGGGCCTTTACTATACCATTTACGGTAGGAGACAACGTTGAAAGAAAAGGTCTCGCCGATTTGGGGGCTAGTATCAGCCTCATGCCTCTAAGTCTCGTGCAATGCTTAGGACTAACTAATATGGTCAGGACTAATATGAGGATAGAGTTGGCAGACCATACCTTTCAAAGGCCGGTCGGGATAGTCAAAGTTGTCCCGATAACAGTAGGAAATTTCTTCAATCCTTGTGATATCGTTATCATCGATACCGTTGAGGACCCTAAGTGCCCCATCATCTTCGGTCGTCCTTTCTTGGCAACCGGAAGGGCGCTTATTCATGTCGTTGAGGGCATGATTACCCTAAGGATCATGTATGATAATATTGATTTCAAGGTAAAGGATTCTATGAAAGGATTGTCACTGCTGGAATCAGCTTACTTCATGGATAGCTATAATCAATACTGTGAAGAAATAGCAGAAGACGCAGCAGTGGTAGATCCTCTTATGGGAGCTTTAAATGAAGAAAGCTCTTAGGTTAACAACCCCGAGATAGTTGAGATACTCAACTACCTGAACCAAGATGAAGGGTATTTGAGCAATGAAGAAGTAGTGGTCGATACAGTGATGTATGCTTCTCTAGAATCGATCGAGGAAGAAGAGAAAGTAACCAAACCTTTACCAGAGCTGAAGCAGATACCAGAAGGTTTGAAGTATGAGTTCTTAGATAAAGAAGAAAGACATCCTGTCATTATCAATGCCAATCTGGCCAAGGAACAACTGGAAATACTCCTTAAAGAGATGAGGCTCCACAGATAAGCTATTGGGTATTCGGTGGAAGACGGTAAGGGGCTAAGCCCTGCCCGGTGTATGCATCGAATAAATCTCGAAGAATCTGTGAAACCCCACATTCCACCCCTAAGGAAGTTGAACCAGATGTTGAAGGAAGTTGTCAAGAAGGAGGTCATCAAACTCAGAGATGCGGGCATTATATACCCAATCAGCGACAGCAACTGGGTGAGCCTGATTCATGTGGTGCCTAAGAAAGGGGGTATGACTGTCATAAAAGGTGATAAAGGTGATGAGGTAGCCATCCGGACTGTTACTGGATGGAGGATGTGCATTGATTATAGGAAGCTAAATCAAGCCACTAAGAAAGACCACTACCCTCTCCCTTTTATCGACGAAGTGATCGAGAGGCTAGCTCATCATGAGTACTTTTATTTCTTGGATGGATATTCCGGGTTTTACCAAGTTCCTATCCTGCCAGATGACTAGGAGAAGACTACCTTCACCTGCTTATATGGTACATATGCTTTTAGATGGATGCCATTCGGGCTATGCAATGCTCCTACAACGTTTCAGCGCTGCATGATCGCAATGTTCTCAGACTTTCTGGAGGACATTGTAGAGGTCTTTATGGATGATTTCTCTGCTTAGGAAAGGATTTTGATGCTTGTTTGAAGAAACTATCTTTAGTTCTACAACACTGCGAGGAGAAGAACTTAGTGCTTAACTGGGAAAAGTGCCATTTTATGGTACAAGAAGGCATAGTCCTTGGTCATAAAGTTTCCAAGAGAGGAATTGAAGTTGATGTAAGCAAGGTCGACACTATTTCTAGACTACCTCCGCCAAAGTCTATGACAGGAGTGTGAAGTTTCCTCGGTCATGCAGGCTATTATAGAAGATTCATCAAGGATTTCTAGAAGATATCCAAACCTCTTTCAAACCTGCTAATAAAGGACGCAGAATTCATCTTTACTAATGATTGTTTGAAGGCTTTTCAGTCTCTGAAGGAGGCCTTAGTGAATCCTCTGATTCTTCGAGCTCTAGACTGGGAGCTTCCTTTTGAGTTGATGTGCGATGCTAGTGACTACGCTGTGGTAGCTGTCCTAGGGTAGACTAAAGACAAGAAACATCATGTTATTTGTTATGTAAGTAGTACTCTAGATGAGGCGTAAGTAAACTACACCACCATGAAGAAAGAGATGTTAGTGATCGTTTTCGCATTTGACAAGTTCAGATCATATCTTATAGGAGCAAAAGTGAAAGTCTATACTGATCATGGGGCCATACGCTACCTGATGCAAAAGAAGGATACCAAGCCCAGGTTGCTGAGATGGGCCCTGCTACTTCAAGAGTTTAATCATGAGATAATTGATAAGAAAGGCAAGGAAAACATAGTCACAAATCATCTTTCAAGAATAACCTCCGAGGAAGAAAGCAAGTTGCCTATTAACGACAACTATGCTGATGAAGCTTTGTTGATGGCTCAGTCTGACGAGCCAACCTTTCCTTGGTTTGCAGACATTTGCAATCACCTAGCTTGTGGACAGCTACCACCTGGCATCACCTACAACCAGAGAAAGAAGCTCTTATCTGATGTCAAGAACTACTATTGGGATGACCCCTTGCTTTTCAAAAGGTGTTCTGACAGATTGTACAGAAGATGTATACCAGAAGAGGAGGTCCCAAGTATTTTAAAAGAGTGTCATTCTTCACCCTATGAGGGGTACCATGGAGGAGATAGAACAGCCGTGAAAGTGCTTCAATCTGGGTTTTTCTGGCCTACGCTATTCAAGGACGTAGCTACCTACGTGAAAGTCTACAAGGAATGCCAATCTACTGGGAATATCAGAAGAAGAAATGAAATTCCTTTATCAAATTGGATAGAAGTCGAGATCTTTGACGTCTGGGGAATAGACTACATGGGTCCATTTCCCCCATCAAAAGGTTATCAATACATCCTAGTAGCAGTGGACTACATATCAAAGTGGGTTGAGGCAGTTTCTACTCAAACTTGTGACTCCAAGTATGTAATTAAGCTGTTTGAGAAAACCATCTTTCATCGTTGGTACCCCGATCTGTGATAAGCGATGGAAGATCACACTTTGGAGAGAAGCAATTTGAAGCACTGCTGAAGAAGTATGAGGTCAGGCACAAGGTTTCTACACCATACCACCCCCAAACATCTGGGCAGGTGGAGGTGTCAAACAGGCAGATCAAACAAATCTTAGAAAGGACTGTCATCCGCACGCGGAAAGATTGGGCGTTAAAGTTAGACGATGCTCTCTTGGCCTATAGAACTACATGCAAGATGCCCATAGGCACAACGCCTTACAGGTTAATCTATGGAAAATCTTGCCACTTACCATTGGAGCTTGAACACAAGGCCCTATGGGCAATCAAGTTTCTGAATATGGACCTAGAAATGGCCGGGAAAAAGAGGTTCCTACAGCTGCAAGAGCTGAGATTACACGCTTACAAAAACAAAAGGATTTACAAGTAGAGGACCAAGGTGTGGCATGATGCCCACCTGAAGAGAAAGGACGTTAGCGAAGGTGATAAAGTTCTTTAATTTAAATCATCTATCTGCCTTTTTCCAGGTAAGCTACAAACAAGGTGGTCTGGACCCTTCACAATGGCGAAGATCTGTCCTTCAAGGATGATGGAACTACACAACAAAGACGATCCAACAAAAGTCTTTACGGTGAATGGGCACAAAGTCAAGAGGTACTATGAAGATGAAGAGTTCATAAGAAGATCATAGATAGACCTAAAGGATGCTGAAACAACAACCGAAGGAGCAGAGTGAAGGACTTTGAAGCTCTCGAGCTGACAAAGGAAACCACAGTGCTCCTTGGGAGGCAGCCTGAGTCTTTACTTTCCTTAGAATAGGATGTTATTTCCTTTCCTGCAAGAAAAATATTATGAATGATATCATTGTAATAAGGCCCGAGTCAGTGCATGTGCCACATGCATAGACTCTCTTGTTTTATGGGCCACCGGTTTAGTTTTATGAAGCTTAAATGGGTAATACTATCTGTGGCAGAGAGTCTTCTTTCTTTCCAATGATGTTTTACTCATCGACGCTCCCTTTACCTCTATTTTTCGCCTATACTTTTGATTTAAGTTTTTTCAATTTCTGTATAGAATGTTTTTCCTAAAGTTTTTCTACCTTGCTTCTTTAGCAAAAATCTCGCTTTTTCTATCAATATCAGACAGAGTTTCTGGTGTCGGGCAAGGTTTACGTGCCTGCACGACACAGCCGTGTTAGGCAAGAAGCCCCGTGTCGTATGACACGTGAAGACGCAGGGAGAGGCTTTCTTAGGAAGACATTTCAACCCTTGAAGTGACGGATTAGACTGCGCATCGGGAATGATTTGTCTCTCGGGATGACACGTGCCTTGTTTTTACCTGTTTTACCCCGACACTACATGGCTATATATAGCAAGTACAGTTTTACCGTGTCAAGCACTGCATTTACTTTTCACTTACTCCCGTATTGCACAATCTACTCTCGCTCCAACTCTCATGTCGGCCAACCTCCCGTTTGCTCCCATGTCGCCCTTCGCCACCATCAGACGACAAAGGTATAACATGATACATGTATCGCCCGTCACCTATAGTGTCGTGCAACCATGTTAGGCACAAGACTTTAACTCTTTTTATATCGCGCGACACATGTTTGTGCCGGGCAACGTCTGGTATTGGGTTTTTCCTATCAGGCTTCCTATCTCTTTTGACCACGTCACACGACACACATCTATCACGCGACTGACCGATACCTTGTATCGGGCGAGACCCTTGTCACCCAGTTTTAATAAAGTTGTATTGCCTCGTGTTTTGCCCATGTCGGGCGACATCTTTTCTCGTAAGATTGTATCGAGCGGGACAACAGTTCATAATGATGACCGGGTGTCGCGTCATAGCCTTACGGCCATGTCGGCCTTTGACCATTTCTACCCGACACGAGCATATCCAGCATGATACTGCATTGCTCGGTTTAGTTAAGACAAAGGAACTTTAACTCGTGTCTCCCTATACTCTATCATATCGGGTAGCAATCATATCGGGCGGAAATTTTGTTTTGCTTATCGTGTGTTTCGCCACCTTAAGACCGAACCAGATTTGACACTTGCCGCGCAACATAAGTATCATGCTTGAACCCTTATCGGGCACGCATATCAGGCAAGGTCTATTTAGCGTAACATCCCGATATCGGTCTACCCTATCAGTCAGACCCACATATCAGGAAGCACGGTGTGTTTTCTTTTGGTTCCCGATATCGACTTACTTGTATCTGGATTCATTTAGTTTAACCTGGCTTTCAAGCATCACCTACCTAGTATCGGGCATTGTGACTCCCTTGGTCTACCGCAAGATATCAGGTAGTACACTTTTTAGTAATCTAGTTATTTACCATACAATTGTTTGATGATAACAGAGATGGCCCGCACCAAGAAAACCGTCGTACAAGTGGACGACCAAGGTCGGAGGATCAACCTCGAGGACATAGCAGAAGCCACTTCAGTCGGGCAGAAGCGCCCGAACCCCAATGCAGCGGGGATATCCGCGGCTGAGAAGAGGCCCAGGATGGAATAAGCAATAGTCCCAACAACAGTCTCAACCACGGCGGCCAAGCTAGAGCCTCTACGACACTCACCAGATAGGTTCGTGCCCAGAGATGATGAGCACAGACTACGGTTCACAAAATTGGCAACCAAGGTCTACAGGCCAAGCCGCTTCTGCCACCAGTCATCCTTCCACCAGAGAGGCATTTTTGACAGGCTGGAAAATGTCCTATCAGCAACCGGGCTGAGGAAGATCTACTTAAGCCACTCAACCTCTTACAACGAACTCACAAAGGAGTTCATGTCATCCCTCTGTCGGGTGCAGAATAGACCAGAAGAAGTCGAAAGATTCGACGGAGCGGACAGACTACAAGGAAGACTGTACAATGTTGAGCATGACATATCAGAAAAGTTGCTCAATGAAATCTTCTCCTACAGCGAAGTAGAAAAAGAACTGCTCAACAACGGTGTCAGAATCACCGAAGGCGACGGGTTCAACCCGGTCGCACTCTGGAGGAAGTTGACCGGTGAGTCAACGTTCAAGCCGGGAAGCAAGGTGGTGACAGTGCACTCCTATTTCTGGAGGATAGTGCACAAGATCATTGCGTGTCTACTCTTTAAAAAATATGAGTCGAGCAACCTTTACACTGAAGAGCTCCACCTCATGTGGCACATGATGGAAGGACGCACGATCAACGTGGGGCGATTCCTACTCAACTGTCTTCATCCAGTCAAAGACACCACCAAGGAATATAACATGGGTGGACTGGTGAATCTAATTGCAGTAGGGTTAGGATACCCCAGGGAGCCGTGTAGCCTCTCAAGGATGAGAGGTGACGACAAGATTGACCTCAAATTCCTGATGAGGGCTAGCATCATAAAGAAGAAGGGGTGCTGCTACTTTTATAAGTTTGCAAGAACAAACACCCTCCTGCCGCTCCCACGCTATGCCATCTACGACGCAGAAAAGCTGGTCTTCACCATAGTAGAGATTGAAGATGTGGTAGTTGAAGCCTCTTATGCCGCCACCACGAGGATATAAGAGAGGGCAGCCGCGATAGAAAGACATATCCCTCTTGACGCCCGGTGAGACAAGGCGGAGACTGTTGTCACCCCCGCACCCGAGTTGTCTGCGTCTACTACAACAACAACCGTGGCCACCGAGATAATAATGGAGATCATGGAGCTCGCCAAAATAACCGGGGCTGAAACAATGACAATAGCCTTAGGGGAAGATGCCGCAAAAGAGACAACCACAGCTCCCGAGACTTCTATTATACCTTCAATGGCATAGGAAGTGGTGCAGCCGGACGCCAGCAACGACGCGGTCGCTCCATCAAGGGGGACAAGGGGCAGATCAGCCGCAGTCGCTCCATCAATGGGGCAGATCTTGGGTCAAGAATTTGACTACTTGCGGGAGGTAACAGGCAACCACTTAGTTACGTTTGCTTCCCTCACCCACAAGTTTACTATTTTCTAGGAGAGACTGAACAACTAGGAGCGGCAACTTCTAACCCTAGTTGGCCTTCCCGGCCAACTAGAAGCCTTCAACAAAACAATGCAGTTGGCACTCCAACGCCTGGACACAATAGAAGAAAGGTTGGACCGGAGAGACGGCCACCCCCATTCAAGGCTGCCAAGGAAGTCTCCATCACCCCTGAGTTCCGAATCTCTACCTTCCTCATCAGAATCCTCCTCTAGGACATCATCTCCTTCCTCCTCCAGCGGGACCTCCATAATGCCCGAGGAAGGGGTGACACACAAGTCAGCCGACGAAGCTCTAGCAGGACAGGAGAGTTCCCGTGGCATAGAAGAAGCTGCTCCCTCAGCCTCCCTCGATGAAGCTGAAGACAATAACGAATCAATCAACATTGGGGAGGACTCTTCTGAATAATCAGAGGGAGAAGGGGGGACATCTATACTGCTAATAACAGACACCCCCCAGATGAAAGAGTTTGATGAAAGATGCATTTTCTGCACCGTCCAAAATCCCTTCTTTCGAGATGGTAGACTTTGACAGAAGAGCCATTGGATACCTGATAACCAGAGACCAGAATCTGCTGAACAAGGTCCTGAGATCGTAGGCAGATGAAGAAGACGTCATCTGGAGTGATGACTACTTCTTAGTATGACGGGGAGCGTTGAGGAGCATGTTCTGCTCACCGGCCGTCATCGGAAAGAAACTCTTCAGGGTCCTACAAGGTGCCATGATTGAGAATGTGAGCATCAGGACAATCTGGCAGCTCATTTACAATGCCACCCCGGCTTTGGCGAGAAGATTGATGAAGGGGGCTATACAACTCTCCACAGGTGGCCAGCATGCTGGAGTACATCGAAGAGAACAACCCAAACATGGTGCTGGCCCCCTACAAGCATCGAAGGAACATGTTCCTTAATGTGGCGGACCTCCAGAATCACGACGTTCAGCTACTCAGCTGCTGCAACAAGGATGTCCCATGCTCAGGAAACACCTTCGTTTGCCCCGAAGATAGATATCTAAGGCTTCTCCCGTTGCGTCTCCACCGAGCAATCAAGTACGAAATCTAATCCTACAGAGGCATCTGGAATTTCTTTACACTCAACGACTTCACCATTCAAGAAGAAGAGGGAAGTGGAAATAGTGCCTTCATCGTCCTGCGTGCCATTGATATGCTACACATCTTTGGATACCTAAGGCATCTCAATGGCCAAAATTTCTATCAGTTTAGGAGCACGTATGCTCTGCTACTGATCAAGGACGAGTGCTATTTCCAAGACGCAGACATCCCAGAGAAGTTGTTGGACAGCGATCAAGACGACGTATCCTCCCAACCCAACAACCTTCCAGAGGGAGAAGCCAATATGACCACAGACGTTTATGGGACAGGCAAGCAGATGGACGTTCGAGAAGAAATACTTTCAAAAGAAGGCCCTGCTTCGCCTAATGCTTCGGAAGAAATGATCAGCAACTTTGACCATTTCTCGTGCTCTACACTAACACAGGAACAGGTAAACGAGATCCTATAGAAGTTAGCTGACTCTACCCCCATAGACGTCATCTACGAGGCAGGCAATGTCATAGTCCCAGTTGACGATTTAAAGGACATGTTGAAAGAAGGAGGATGTTTGGCGATATCAGTGGCGGCCGCCTACATCTAGATACTATAGAGAAAGTTTGAACACACATACATAGCCCATCCAATGTTGTTCAATGACATCTGTCTTGCCGATGAGTCAGGAGAAAAACAATCTTTTATGGCAAAGATACAGAGCAGAATGACACATGTCATCTTCCTACCTATCCTGCATTACAACCACTGGATGCTCCTGACAATGTACACTCACCCACGAGCAGGAATTTTCTACAACAGCTCATATAGCAACAAAGATCATCCAGTGCAGTGTACATCGACAACATTGACACCCCTCGAGCGCTTAGTAAGAAAATACTATACGGCGGTGGCAACACTGATCCAACCATTCTTGGAGATAGCAGAGAGAAAATGGCACGAGCTTCAGTTCTGCCACAACAGTCCACAACAAGTCCCTCTATCCAATGACTGTGACATCTTCATGCTAGAATGTATCTCTAGCTCAGTGACACTACAACAAATGCCTGACAAGCTCCACCACATCGACTATCACAGAAAACACAGAGAATATGTGTGGGAGCTTATATCTGACGGAGGCGTTCTCACCAGCTAACCCTCGCTGACTTATCACTACCTCACCTTATCTTTTCTCACAACTCTGGGATAGAGTGTGGGCTAAGTTTGGTGAGGGGAACTATAAATCAGTGAGGGAGGTATTAAAAGTTCTTCCATTTTGCCTTTCTTCTTTTTCTTATATATATCATGTGTACATACACATATACAAGTCTAATACAAAACAGTGTGTATACAACTCCTTGCCTCTATACACTTGTACATATGTATTCTATAGTAAATATCAGATACAACTTCTCCCAACTTGCTCTCTTTATGTCTATGGTGGTGCACAGTTGTCACGGGTTAACAACCTAACTCCACTGTACACCTCAGGCGCCATCATAAGGCGTACAATAGAGTTACAATTGCCCGTCCCTGAGTGGATCAAACACATGAATATATAAATGCACCGAATAAAAAGCTTCCATACATAAACCAAATTGTTCATTACATAGGGGCCCGAAGGCATAGGAGTTCTACAGAAGAAACTTAATACATGAGAAACTAATACAGAAGAAAAAGAAACATAATCTAAGAGTCCCATTTAGCTTTAGCATCCCCATGATAGATCTGATTTGTGAGCCAGCATATAGAGTAGCAACATCATCTTTCTTTCATCATGAGCATCATAAGCAGAAGGTACCTATAAAACATATACAATTGGTACGCGTCAGCACAATATATAAATATATTGTACTGAGTACGCCTCCGCATGATATAATTTAACTCTCATCATATCTTGGCAACAACATTAAAAGTAACTTGGCAGTAATAAGCAATATGGTAAAGAGAATCATTCTCAAATTGTCAGAAAGTTTATTTACAACAAAACACAAACATCTTTTAAGCATATTTTCCATTATATCTCAAGGCCTTTATGATCACTACCAAAGAGTTAGATCATATGTACATTGTGACCACTGCCAAAGAGTTAGGTCTGACCACTACCAAAGAGTTAGGTCATATGTATAGTGTGACCACTACCAAAGAGTTAGGTCACTTCCAAGCACACTGCTAAAGAGTTAGTGCTTTTCATATAATGGACAGAAATATATTATGTTTTCATTTTGCAAAATATATATATATAAAGCAAACATCATCAAAGTTGGATACTCATATAGCTCTATTTCAAACAATACCATATGCCAAGTTCTTACACTATTTTACAACCATACATTATTATAAGCCAAGTGAGAGTTAATGGCGTACCTTCTACTCAGAAGTGGGGAGTCCAGAGGTGCTCCTCACTGGTACCTTTGATTTCCTGAAATTATTAGAGATTTGACATTCATTAGATATATTGTTCAAATTACCCTTATTCTAAAGAGTATATAAAAAGGCCCTTTATAGATTTGGGGTCGTGAGAGTTGATTATAGATCTTAGAGTATGGATTTGAGTTCAAGATTGATAGAGTCATGTCAGAGTAGGGTTATAAGGTCAAAATCATGATATTTAGATCATGTTGACTAATTATGTACATATTGATAAGTCAAAAATAGGGAAAAGAGTGATTAATGGGTTTTATTGCTACTTGAGTCATAATAAAAGGATCTGATCGTTCCATGTTGATAAGGATGCAAAAAGATGATTATCACAGGTTTTTGGTGATTTAAACAGATTCGAGTATTTTCCAAATAATTAATCAAAATATGAACATAATTAGGCATGAGCATTTACTCGAGTCAGATTTAGGGTCAAAAGATGTCAAAATCGTGATCCTCGTATTTTTCTGATAAAAAAAGAGTACTTATTCATATTTTTCTGACACTCCTACTAATTTTTACGAATTTCCCAATATTAACTCATAAACTGAATTTTGATTTTTATAATAGAAAATTAGGGAGGGCGTGGACCGTTGGATGATCAGATCCAACGGCCAAGATCTCACGCGCAAACAGCAAGGCTCAGACTGCTTACAAGTTGACGGTGAGATCTCCAGCGAGCTCTCTTAGGAGTCTTGGACTTCCTCGCGCACGGGTGAAGATTGGACTAGCTTCGTGGGAGCTCCCCGCAGCTGGACGGCCGGTCCTCGGGTCGTGGCTCCCCTGGGATCGCCGGGTCGGCTAGGAGACCGACGAGCTTCACAGCTTGCGGCGGAAGAGGATCGAAGGGGGAGCAGTAGGTGAGGAAACTTGGCTGCGAGGTGCCGGTTGGATGGAGCGGAGCTTTGCGGAGCTCGAGGATCAGTTGGCGGTGGGTGAGGAGGTCAGGAGCAGCCCGCCCAGCTGCTCGACGGCGGCAGACAGAGCTAGAAGAAGGAGCACAGAGCTCGGGGCAAGGGGCACTCACTCCAGGTGAATTGGGCTTCGAGGGACGTCAAAGGGAGGTCAGGGAAGGATATGGAGTGCTTAAATAGAGGTGGGGGTGCGTGAATCGTAAACGCCCAAATGGGCTCCGCGGTGGTTGGAGAAGGGGTCTCACCGGTGAGGTCGTGCGCGGGGTTGTGCTCGCTTTTGGAGGTCGTGCGAGAGGTCACTGGGTTCGTGGAGGTGAGGTGGAGGCAATGCCTCGGTTGGTTGCTCGCGAAGCGGCGTGGAGTGGCGAGGAGTGGTCCGAGGTGGCTGTAGCCACGTCTTCGCGGGTCAATCGGAGGAAGAGGACGACCGGATGGCCGTCCGATCCACTCAGGATCCATGGATGCGCCATCCGATGGTCACAATTTCTCAGGAGAGTCGGGTGACGTCAGCGCCGCGAACCAAGGAGGAAAATAACCAAAACTATAGCTTGATGATTGAAATCGTGACATGTATTCGATCAAACATTAATAGAACTTGTAAAAATCGTAGAGGGAGCTAGGAATGTCCGAATGACATGAAATTTGGACCATAGCTTCACCATAGCATACCCCACATGTTGGTAAAGTTTGGGCTTGGAATTCCAATCTTTGAATGACTAACTAATTTTTAGGAGAATTAGGGTTTTGAGATATACTGAAGATTAAAGGAACAAAGTATAAAAGAATTAGAAAACTCACTTTACCACATCCTACTCACCTTAAAAGAAATTTTGTCCTCAAAATTAAACTGGATGAAAGAGGTGAGGAAAACGTCGCTCCATGTCTGCTCGTAGCTCCCAGGTGGCATCTTCTGCACCGTGATGGTTCCACTGTACCTTCACCATCGGAATCTGCTTGTTCCTGAGCTCCTTTACCCTAGAGTCGAGAATCTTTGTAGGTTGTTCTGGATAAGAGAGATTCTCCCGTAACTCAAGAGGCTCGTGATTCAGCACATGACTATCATCCTTCACATACTGTTTCAAGTTGGATACATGAAAGACATTATGCATCATGCTGTACTGCGGAGGAAGAGCAAGTCGATAAGCACATTCGCCAATGCGCTCCAGAACTTCAAAAGGACCCACATATCTCGGACTAAGCTTCCCCTTGTTCTTGGCTATGGCACGGATAGGTCTGATCTTCAAGAATACATAGTCACCATCATTAAACTGTCTGTCTAACCTGTGTGCATCTGCATACGACTTCTGACGATCCTGGGCCCGTTTCAACCTCTGCTTGATCAAAGACACCTTATCAGCATATAATTGTAACTCCTCGGACTTTATCATCTTCCTTTCCCCAACTTCATCCCAATGGAGAGGGGATCTACATGGCCTACCATAGAGAGCTTCATAGGGTGGCATATCAATACTAGATTGATAGCTATTATTGTAAGCGAACTCTGCTAATGGAAGGTAGTAATCCCAAGATCCTCCCCAATCTAAGACACATGCTCTGAGAAGATCTTCTAAGATTTGGATAGTACGTTCTGACTGGCCATCAGTTTGGGGATGATATGTTGTGCTGAAGTTCAACTGTGTACCCATCTCATTCTGCACCTGCTTCCATAAATGTAATGTGAACTTTGGATCTCGATCTGAAACTATCGAAACTGGTACTCCATGCAGTCGTACAATCTCCTTTATATACAACTCAGCAAGCTCAGGAACCTTGTTCGTAGTCCGCATAGGTAAGAAATGTGCAGACTTGGTCAACCGGTCTACTATGACCCAAACCGCATCATGACCCTTCCTGGTCCTGGGTAGTCCCACCACGAAATCCATGGTTATATTTTCCCATTTCCATTCAGGAATTGGTAAGGGTTGCAATAGACCACCGGGACGTTGGTGCTCGGCCTTAATCTGCTGGCAAGTGAGACACTTAGAGATAAACTCAGTGATATCATTCTTCATACCCCTCCACCAAAAGTGTCTCTGCAGGTCCTTATACATCTTAGTAGATCCAGGATGTATGGAATACTTAGACCCATGTGCCTCTTGCAGGATACGCTTCCTAATCTCTGACTCTTCAGGTACCCACATCCTATGCTTGTACCTTAGTCCACCGTCCATACCAACAGATAGATGTGTTTGGGGCTTTGCCACAAGAGCTGTCATCTCCTCCAAACTAGGGCTGTTCTTTTGAGATATCAGGAGTTCAGAAAGAAGACTAGGAATAATATTGATATTCGCCAAAATAATAGAGCTAGATTCTGCTTGAGATGACCCAGAAGATGAAGGTTCCAGATGCATTGATGCACAAATCGACTTCTTACGACTAAGGGCATCAGCTACAACATTGGCTTTGCCTGGATGATATGCAATAGTGAAATCATAATCTTTAAGATACTCCAACCATCTCCTCTGTCGAAGATTGAGATCCTTCTGAGTCAAGAGGTATTTGAGACTTTTGTGGTCTGTGAATATATTAAAAGTAGCACCATACAGATAATGTCTCCAAATTTTGAGAGCAAAGACAATGGCAGCAAATTCCAAATCGTGAGTTGGATAATTGACCTCATTAGGTTTCAACTTTCTAGAGGCATAGGCAACAACTTTACCGTCTTGCATGAGGACACAACCCAGACCCATTTTAGAAGCATCAGAATAAATTACAAAGCCATCATTCCCAGAAGGTAGGGTCAAAATAGGAGCAGAAGTCAAGAGAGATTTCAATTCTTGGAAACTAGCTTCACACTCAGGAGTCCAAACAAATTTTGCATCTTTTCTGGTAAGTTTAGTCATGGGTAGGGCTATTTTACTGAAATTAAGGATGAAACGACGGTAATAGCCCGCCAGGCCAAGGAAGCTACGAATTTCAGAAGCATTGGTTGGGGCTTTCCAATCAAGGACAGCTAGAACTTTGGCAGGATCAATAGAAATTTTCCCACCCGAAATGACATGGCCAAGAAACATGACTTGGTCAATCCAAAACTCACATTTAGATAATTTAGCATACAATTTCTGGGCTCTCAAAACATCAAGGACTTTCTGGAGGTGTTCACGATGTTGGTCAACAGAATCTGAATATACAAGAATGTCATCATTGAAGACCACAACAAAGCTGTCAAGGAATGGCTGGAAGACAGTGTTCATCAGATTCATAAACACTCCAGGAGCATTAGTCAAACCAAACGGCATCACCATGAATTCATAATGTCCATATCGAGTTCTGAAAGCTGTCTTTGGAATATCATAATCTTTTACTCGTAATTGATGATAACCTGATCTAAGGTCAATCTTGGAGAACACAGTGGCAGTACGAAGCTGGTCAAACAAGTCATCAATTCTTGGAAGGGGATATTTATTTTTAATGGTGGCTTGGTTGATCATGCGATAATCAATACACATTCGCATTGACCCATCTTTCTTTTTGACAAAGAGAACAGGAGAACCCCATGGAGAAGTACTAGGACAGATGAAGCCTTTATCAAGAAGTTCCTCTAGTTGTTTCTTGAGCTCTGCAAGCTCGGCAGGTGCCATCCTATAAGGTGCCTTAGAGACTGGTGCGGTGCCCGGTGCTAACTCAATTGAGAACTCAATCTCACGATCTGGAGGCAGCCCTGGAAGCTCCTCAGGAAAAACGTCCGGGTAATCTCTCACCACATCCAAGCTCTCTATAGGTCTCACCTTAGGATCAGGCATGGATACAACAGCAAGATAGGCTCTACATCCTTTGGCAATCAAAGTTTCGGCTTTAAGAGAAGAAATAATCATATTTCGGTGTCTTTCTTTTCTCCCAGAAATAGTCAAAGGTTTAGAATTGGGTGCACAAAAGATTACTTTCTTGCCTCGGCAATCAAGCATAACAAAGATGGAAAAGAGCCAATCCATCCCCAAAATTAGATCAAAATCTTCCATATCAAGAAGGATAAAAGCAGATTGAAATTTATGACCACCAAAAGAAAAAGGCAAGGTTTTGGTTTTCTGAAGAGAAGTATAAATTTTGCCACTGGGAGTTGTCACATCCAAGATATAACCTAGATCATTGATCTCGAACTTGAGCATGGAAGCAAGATTTCTAGATATGAAAGTATGTGTTGATCCTGAATCGAATAGGGCCACAACAGGATGATCTTGGAGACATATCATACCTACATTATGATTTTATATGAGATTATGGTTTCCAAGGATTTATCACAAAAGAATTATTAACATTGTTACCTTCAATCAGACGGTTATCATTGGCTTTAGCCTCCTCTGCATCAATTGCAAAGACTCGGCCCTGACGATGTTCTGGCTGAGCCTGAGCTATGGGGACAGCTGGTTGAGCAGGTGGAGCTCCAGGCTGAGGTAATGGGGCAGGACGATTCTGAGGTGCCCCCTGGACCAGATTTGGACAATTGAACTTCATGTGTCCCTCCTTCTTGCAATAGAAACAGATTGGCTTTTCAAACTTGCATCTTCCAGGATGAAACCCACCACAAATTTTGCATTTGGAATTCTTGTATGGTCCTCCTTGGCCTCGACCTCCCCGGTTTGGTCCTCCTCGGAATGATTGACCCCTATGGTGATTTCCTCCTCCTCTGCCCATGCCATGGCTGTTAGGCTTCTTCTTATCATTTTCCTTCTCCTTGCCCTTGGTGACGGATGCATCAGTTAGACCCAGGTATCCCAAGCTTGGTGTTTTGCTCTTCCCTAAGGTTCTTTCTTGGGTGAGGGCATTGTTGATGGCAGCTTCAAAGGTAGGATGGGTGGAGGTGCAAAGGTGAACTTTGATTTCTTGGTTAAGGCCATCTATGAAGTGTTCAATCTTTTCATCTTCATCCAGGTTGCGAGCATGACGCTCTAGGAGTCTAAAGGCCCTAACATAGTCAGCAACAGATAGGTTTCCTTGGGTGAGGTTGTTGAACTATTTCTTCTTCTCCTTCCTAGCTGATATGGGCATGAAACGGTTGGTAAAGATCCCCTTAAACTCCTCCCAACCTATGGGGGCATCTGGAAGTTCTCGTGTATGGTAATAATTTTCCCACCACAACTTCGCGGACCCCCTAAGTTGGTAGGTAGCAAAGGTGATCTTATCTTCCTCAGGACACTTAAGGGCTCTAAAGGCATTTTCAACAGATATGATCCATGCATCAGCTTTATCTAGGACTTCACCTAAGTCTTCTCCATGAAAGGTTTCGGGTTTGAGTTTAAGGAAGTCACTAATGGTGGTTTCATGGTTGGTCCTAGAGGATGAGGCACTATTGCTGGTTTCTTTTAGAGCTAGGGCATGCATGCATTCCAACATCACCTTCTTTTGTTCTTCCCAATTGCCTACAGCCTTGGTCTTATTAGGGCGTGATTGAGATTCATCACCAGAGTCATCACTAGACCTTGTTCTCTTGGACCTAGTTTTTGGAGGCATCTGCAAGTTTGTATAAAAGGTAGTTTAGAGATTAATTTGAGATAGATCGTAATGCAACCAAAAAAAGATTTAGCAATCATGGCATGTATATATTTTTTTCTCTTCCAATTTTTCATGTCTTTTAGTTGTTCCCATTTCTCCTAATCTACCCACATAATAGAGAGAGTATATCATTGATCATGGTCATGAGAGAGAAAGTAGATGAGAAACCTAGTGTATATTATTCACTAAATAGGTTGGTTGGGGGGTAGTCCTTAATTGAGAAAAGATGAGAGGAAGGATTTTTCTAAGGTAAGGGTGCCCACCTTAACGATAATTGCGTTAGCCAGGCAGATAGCTTGCGACGGGAACCCTCGCACCGTGAAAACGGATGGGGAGAGTATTATGTCAGAACCTTCCGCAAGGTACCCTTCTAGACACCTCAGCAATTTACTGTTAAATGTGGGTTACCCTAGGTCTAGGTAAGGTTACTAATTATTTGATACATCTATATTAATTCATGTGCCTGCTCTGATACCATCTGTCACGGGTTAACAACCTAACTCCACTGTACACCTCAGGCGCCATCATAAGGCGTACAATAGAGTTACAATTGCCCGTCCCTGAGTGGATCAAACACATGAATATATAAATGCACCGAATAAAAAGCTTCCATACATAAACCAAATTGTTCATTACATAGGAGCCCGAAGGCATAGGAGTTCTACAGAAGAAACTTAATACATGAGAAACTAATACAGAAGAAAAAGAAACATAATCTAAGAGTCCCATTTAGCTTTAGCATCCCCATGATAGATCTGATTTGTGAGCTAGCATATAGAGTAGCAACATCATCTTTCTTTCATCATGAGCATCATAAGCAGAAGGTACCTATAAAACATATACAATTGGTACGCGTCAGCACAATATATAAATATATTGTACTGAGTACGCCTCCGCGTGATATAATTTAACTCTCATCATATCTTGGCAACAACATTAAAAGTAACTTGGCAGTAATAAGCAATATGGTAAGGAGAATCATCCTCAAATTGTCAGAAAGTTTATTTACAACAAAACACAAACATCTTTCAAGCATATTTTCATTTATATCTCAAGGCCTTTATGATCACTACCAAAGAGTTAGATCATATGTACATTGTGACCACTGCCAAAGAGTTAGGTCTGACCACTACCAAAGAGTTAGGTCATATGTACAGTGTGACCACTACCAAAGAGTTAGGTCACTTCCAAGCACACTGCTAAAGAGTTAGTGCTTTTCATATAATGGACAAAAATATATTATGTTTTCATTTTGCAAAATATATATATATAAAGCAAACATCATCAAAGTTGGATACTCATATAGCTCTATTTCAAACAATACCATATGCCAAGTTCTTACACTATTTTACAACCATACATTATTATAAGCCAAGTGAGAGTTAATGGCGTACCTTCTACTCAGAAGTGGGGAGTCCAGAGGTGCTCCTCACTGGTACCTTTGATTTCCTAAAATTATTAGAGATTTGACATTCATTAGATATATTGTTCAAATTACCCTTATTCTAAAGAGTATATAAAAAGGCCCTTTATAGATTTGGGGTCGTGAGAGTTGAGTACAGATCTTAGAGTATGGATTTGAGTTCAAGATTGATAGAGTCACGTCAGAGTAGGGTTATAAGGTCAAAATCATGATATTTAGATCATGTTGACTAATTATGTACATATTGATAAGTCAAAAATAGGGAAAAGAGTGATAAATGGGTTTTATTGCTACTTGAGTCATAATAAAAGGATTTGATCATTCCATGATGATAAGGATGCAAAAAGATGATTATCACAGGTTTTTGGTGATTTAAACAGATTCGAGTATTTTCCAAATAATTAATCAAAATATGAACATAATTAGGCATGAGCATTTACTCGAGTCAGATTTAGGGTCAAAAGATGTCAAAATCGTGATCCTCGTACTTTTCTGATCAAAAAAGAGTACTTATTCATATTTTTCTGACACTCCTACTAATTTTTACGAATTTCCCAATATTAACTCATAAACTGAATTTCGATTTTTATAATAGAAAATTAGGGAGGGCGTGGACCGTTGGATGATCAGATCCAACGGCCAAGATCTCACGCGCAAACAGCAAGGCTCAGACTGCTTACAGGTTGACGGCGAGATCTCCGGCGAGCTCTCTCAGGAGTCTTGGACTTCCTCGCGCACGGGTGAAGATTGGACTAGCTTCGTGGGAGCTCCCCGCAGCTGGACGGCCGGTCCTCGGGTCGTGGCTCCCCTGGGATCGCCGGGTCGGCTAGGAGACCGACGAGCTTCACAGCTTGCGGCGGAAGAGGATCGAAGGGGGAGCAGTAGGTGAGGAAACTCGGCTGCGAGGTGCCGGTTGGATGGAGCGGAGCTTTGCGGAGCTCGAGGATCAGTTGGCGGTGGGTGAGGAGGTCAGGAGCAGCCCGCCCAGCTGCTCGACGGCGGCGGACAGAGCTAGAAGAAGGAGCACAGAGCTCGGGGCAAGGGGCACTCGCTCCAGGCGAATTGGGCTTCGAGGGACGTCAAAGGGAGGTCGGGCAAGGATATGGAGTGCTTAAATAGAGGTGGGGGTGCGTGAATCGTAAACGCCCAAATGGGCTCCGCGGTGGTTGGAGAAGGGGTCTCACCGGCGAGGTCATGCGCGGGGTTGTGCTCGCTTTTGGAGGTCGTGCGAGAGGTCACTGGGTTCATGGAGGTGAGGTGGAGGCAATGCCTCGGTTGGTTGCTCGCGAAGCGGCGTGGAGTGGCGAGGAGTGGTCCGAGGTGGATGTAGCCACGTCTTCGCGGGTCAATCGGAGGAAGAGGACGACCGGATGGCCGTCCGATCCACTCAGGATCCATGGACGCGCCATCCGATGGTCACAATTGCTCAGGAGAGTCAGGTGACGTCAGCGCCGCGAACCAAGGAGGAAAATAACCAAAACTATAGCTTGATGATTGAAATCGTGACATGTATTCGATCACACATTAATAGAACTTGTAAAAATCGTAGAGGGAGCTAGGAATGTCCGAATGACATGAAATTTGGACCATAGCTTCACCATAGCATACCCCACATGTTGGTAAAGTTTGGGCTTGGAATTCCAATCTTTGAATGACTAACTAATTTTTAGGAGAATTAGGGTTTTGAGATATACTGAAGATTAAAGGAACAAAGTATAAAAGAATTAGAAAACTCACTTTATCACAACAGTTTTATTACGATCATTCTGAAAATGTAGTCTCAAATGAAAAAAAAGGCTACTACTTTTTCTATGCCAATTTTAAAAAACAATAATCTCGCAACAGCTAAGAGATGTGTATATGAAGGAAAAAGCTGCCTGAACAACAAAATTCGTTTTCCCCCTTATCCTCCAAAATCCCAAAATTAAAAAAAGACAGAAAAGCCTTATGAGAGTGAATAAAAGCATTAGAGTTGTGCCTAATGAAAAAAAACACACACATACACACTTGTTCCTCCAAAAGTACCCATCTTTAGGCATGGTAGATCTGGGGAAGTGGTACGTAGGATGTGAAATCACTACTCTAAATCCAACTAGCTTGGACTGCAGGGACCATTTGCCCACTAACGGACACATACCTGGATGGACCAATGGGAAACAAGGAAAACCCAAAAAGCCTTCAGCCTTCCCAAAAACCAAACTTCTTGCTCCCAAAAGTTGTTCGGTGTGAAAGCTAACTTCGAAACCATGCACTAAGGTCTCGCCAAAGCTGCAGAGAATATTTTTGCATAAATAAGGCGATGAAAAACAATAAAGCCCGTTGCTCGTGAGTAGATGTAATTTTCCCAATGAACGTCTCGAAAAGCACGCTTAAACCCCTTGTCTGAGGACAATGTTTGGTCATGAAGTAGTATCGCGAACGAAACATTAAAAATAGGTGCAGTTTGATTGAGGACAATCAAAATGCTAAGTTTGTGGGAGTTGATAACACTCATTTTAGGGCTATTTATAGCTTATATTTTCCTATCAAAACTGCCCTCTAAACTGCTTTTCCTCTAATTTTTGTCATGAATTTGCACAAAAGTAAACTGCGCTCTAACCCTAACTCTTTTTCCACCTTTTGTATAGATTTCTCCCTATTTTATACCTAAAAGACCGCTAAAGGCCCATCCCGGCCCATGAACAGTGCCCACCCGCATCGTACCTTCTACCAGCCACCTGACACGTCACTTACCCATCATGGCTTCAGCCCGATATAGCAGCAGTGCGACACAGACATGTCGCGCAAGGTGACTCTAATGGGTGATATGCCACTTACCCGACCGAGGACTCTGCCCGCCACGACTGATCAGCCCGTTAAGGCATGTCGCGTGATATGAGCCCCTCATCGGTAGCGTTTGCCCACCACGGCCACCTGATATGATTGCAACCTGACATGTGGCGACCTACTGTGTCGGGCGACATGCACGCATCGATCATCCCCAAAGCCACGTGTGCGGAGCCGATCAAGGATATGTGGTGCCCAGAGAACTGCAACCTCCTCCAACTGTTGCCTATAAATAGAAGCTACAGGACTCCGATGGGATGGGTCGGGAAAAACCTGGTGAAAGCTAACCTTGGAAGGCTTCAGGTGCTAGTGTGTCAACAACCAAGGCATGCCAGGTGATACTAGGTGAGCACTCCCCCAACCTGAGAGGGGTGGGAGTGGTTCACTTAGAACCCGTCCCGGTAGCTGCAGCAGCCCGATATGACGGAGAAGGCCACCCGACGTGCCAGGTTCCTAGAAGGGCTCCTGCCTGAGATGGCTCACCCCCCCCCCTCTACACCTGATACAAGGAACCCGAGAACCTAAGTCCCATCTAACTCGACACAACACTGAACCTGATACTGATCTTCGTCATGGTGTGTCACCCGACAGGGTGGCTGCCCGACATGACCATATCGGGTAGGAAGCCCTGACTGATATGCCTTCCCATCATGGTCTGTCGCCCAGTAGGGTGGCTGCCTGACATGGGTATATCGGGAAGAGCTTCCTCCTGGTACCGGGTTAGATGTGCCTTAGGGGTTGTTGCTGTCTATCGCCCTCCTACATCAAGGAGGTGATGCCTATCTTTCCCTTTCAGCATTTACTTTCATTGTGCATTGTAACTGAACCCTTTTTTCATATCTATGATTATGGAATTAGTGGAGTTTAATATCTGTTGTTCTGTGTATGGTTTCTTTTTGTTGGATGATTTCTTTGTAGCATTTAAACTGTAGCATGTATGCTTGGATCATGTTTTGACTAGCTATCAAATCATGTTTCCCATTTCAACTCCTTCGAGAGAGGGACGTTGTAACTCTAGAGTTCAGTCCGATCTGGGAGTACGAGAGTGCCCCGGATCGGGGCCGCCCCGACTTTCTTTCCACTCCAACTCATGTTCATTACTCTTGAGAGAGGGTGTTGGCACATAGTTGGAAGCACCCTCTTTGAGAGAAGAGGGTGCAAGAGGTTTTCCGCTACCGCCTATTATGCCTAAGTCTTCTTCCTTTGTGCTATACCTTTACGATAGTTTTATGTCCCTAGATTCTGTTTCACAAAACCTTTACTAAAACCTCTGAACCCAAAAACTTAATTCTTTCTCGTAGCTCCATTTGGAGATAGTCTTTTGGTTTATTTCCTTCGATTCCTTTAGTTTTCTTTTCAATCGCCATCTCCCTTGGGGACACGTTCTATTCTCTTTATTATCGGAGTACAAAGTGTTGATTCCGTGTTCTTAACACGACCACCCTTGTCCCTGTGTTCGACCTCGATCGCTACATCGGACCCTGTTATCGTTCGGGGGGCCTAAAAGTCGGGTTATCTATTTAAAAGTTCGACTACTTTAATCAGCTACTTTTAGACGTGTGATTTAGGTCGGTCAACCATCCAAGACCGGAGGTGAAGACTGCGCAAGCCGTGATGTAACGTCGCTGAGCAATCCTCATGACAAGGTATGCCTCTACAAATTAACCATCCTTCCTATTGTATAGACGTTGATGCGATTCCTTTATTCTGGGTTTGGGAGAAGAATTTTTTTTTGTTTCCGCTACTTTCTCTGTCTCCCCTAATACCCAACAGTTTACACATTCAATCACTTCAATAATTCAAGACCAAGATAAGGGTTTTATGATCATGGAACCATGAACATATTACGATTTTAATCAAATTACATGTGATTAGAGGCTCAATCAAAATAGAAGATTAGACCTTAAGGTGACATTAGGTAAGTGGGCCATGCATATTTGGCATAAGCAATTATGATTTGTTGGTTGTTTATTTATGATTATGTCCATTATTATTCTCCATGAAATAATAAATGCTTTATCAAAAGACACCATACATAGTTCTCACTATTTGGTTGGTTTCTTATTTATAGTCTATGGGAAAACCCTGACTATGATTATGAATTAAGATTAATGAATCATTCTCAAGAAGGGGAAACCCTATTGCAGATTAAGAGAGAGAAATCCCATCATGACATTAAAAGGGAGAAATCCCATCATGTTAAAGTTTAAAGATCGTGTTAATATTAATGTCAATGTTAAATAAATGTAATTGAACTAGCTTTTATATGCTTCTTGAATCATGGACCTCAAGCAGTTATCAAGGGCTTTCCTAGCATTAAGGGATTTTCTAGAAATCATGTGCTCTTAAGTTGGCATCATAGAGAAATGCATATATCTACTATTCGATTCATCATGTTTAAAGTTACTTAATGAAATCTCAAGATAATCCATGTTCAAGTTCATGTCAAGTTATTTCATGTTAAAATCACTCAAGTCAAAATATATTTATTTTCATGTCATATAAAGTGCCAAATACCGCTTAATGATGTGAAGTTTGTTTTGAATGGTTGGGGACAAGATGTCCGTAGGACTTGGAGTAACTGAAGAGTACCAATAATAATCAAGACTAGGAGATCTTCAAGCTTTTCCTAGTGGGGTGAAATTTACCAGACCGATGTAGAGGTTTAAATATCATTCATATTCTACTTGGTCATTTTACCAATTAGATTAGGTTTCATAGATGAACATGATGTAGTTTTCTTTTGCCAAGAATTATTTATCAATCAATTCTAAATCAATGAAAAGTGTTTCGTTTACTTCAATTGCATGATTAGCATATTGTTACACTCACATTGAGTAAAAATGCATCCGCTCATGTGATATGAAAAGTGGGGTGTTACATTATGGTATCAGAGAAATTTTAGTAAATGGTCACTAGGCAAAGATGATTCTCATAGTCCCCCTAGAATGGAGATGTGAGATTTGGGTTTATAAATGGATTCCCAAGGAAAGATACCATGACCTATAATGACTAGATTTTTCACTTAGATGAGATAGAAAGTCCAAATGTATATGTTTTTTTTATTTTAGATATCAAGTATTAACCTAACCCTATCTAATGATAGAGTCTCTCCATTCTCAAAGGTTATGGCCAGCCGATTGAGAATTCAAGAGGGATGTCATAAGCATTGGACCTTTAATGCAATTCTCCTTTAATACTAGTTCATGTGGTACGGGACACATGTATTAGTAGGTTAGTGAGAGGTAGCATGATATGATCCCACATCTATGGGTATGTACCTGATCAACAAATATCTAGGAATGTGGTAGGTACCTAAAGATCTAAGGTTAGATAGTTATACACCCCTAATATTAGGAAGTCATGACAAGGCTGAGCTAGATGATATAATCAAAGTGATGACTTAGTTTGGTAAACTCTAAGTATAGGTTGAGAAGAAGACCAAAGTAACAGTTAACCCATGATCACATAAATATTTTATGAAATCTAAATGTCATATATATCTCTTTCAATGCAAAATGTTGAACATAAATGGACCTTGAAATGTTAATTGTCAGTACATGAAAAGGTTAGAGAAACCTTAAGGCGGGTAGTACCCTAGAAAATTTTGAGGAAAAAATTTATTTAAGGTTGGTATAATTGTAACATCCCAAATTTTCTAGGATAATTTAAGCCTTAGAATGTGGTTTTCCTAGATAAAAATAGTTAAGGGCCTTAATGCAATTAGATCATGAAATGAAATTGATGGATGTTAATGAAATGAGAAGAATAAAGTGTGACTCAAAATTATATTCTCCTTTCACAAGTGGATTATGAATGGAAATTAATTCAAACTAATGTACCATTAGTTTCCCTTTCCTTTTTCTCTCTCCTATTCTTGAAAATTTTAAAAAGGAAATGAAAAGAAAGAGAAAAGAAATGGAATTTGAAAATGTAAATATGTAGTAGATTCCTTGGGCAAGAAGTTTTCCTTTTATCCCTTTATTGATTTCAATATAAGAAGAAAGTACCATTTATTGTCTTTATCACTCTCCTCCAAATAAGTTTCTCAAAAAGGCATAATAGGTAGATGAAATAGTTTTTGAGTGGGTAATAAGTTATTGAACTCGAAATTTTACTCAACGGATCACAAAGGAAAGTGTTTCCCCAATTATCTAATGTATTAATACATTAAATTCAAGTGAATTTCCATATATAGAAATTATGGTCAAATCATGTGAAAAATAGGAATATAAGGGAATAGAAAGAATCTATACCATTTATTGGACATGTGATCCAAATTTGGGTTTATTTTTTCTATGTTTGACCTCCAAATGAATTAGGTAAGTTACCATATTGTTTTGAATTAGATTTAATTGAAATAACCATTAATGCGCGATTAACGCTTTAATTCTTGGATTGTTTTCCTGTACACAATTTCTTTGATTAGGCACACCATCTGATGATCAGACTTTAAGTCGCTTCTGATACAATGGTTTCTAGATCATCTCCTTCCTTTGATGATTTTGTAAAACTATAACATGTCAGTGTATTGCTCTTGCGATTGTTTCTTCCTCATCTCACATTATTTTCACAAGTTTCCTTCTCCAAGAGACTCAAGAGGATGCCCCATGCCTAATGAGCCCTGATTTTCCCCTTCTCATGCTCTATGGATGAAATGCGCAATAAGGCTCTCACTTCCCTCGCCACCACCATATCTCTAGGCCACAAGACCATACCACACTCCTTTATAAGGGATCTCATAGCAACACCCACTACTATAGATCTGTCCTTTGGTGACGGTTATTTATGCCCTTTTGGCGTGGTTTCCAAGCGACACCTATGTGGGCACCACTAAAAGTCGAACCCTTTCGGCGTCGGTTTTCCAACCGACGCCAAAACGCTTTGCGCCACCAAAAATGCGCCAGCAGGGCCCCCATTGGTGTCGGTTATAAGTAACTAAACCGATGTTATAAGCATCCATGCTACAAAAAGGGTGCCATCTAGGACACTATCAACATCGGTTTTCTACTAATAACCTACGCCATATCACCTACCGCCATGGCCGTGCTGGCCAACACGGCATCAGTTTTCTACTAATAACTGACGCCATATCACCTGCCACCACGGTCGTGTTGTCCAACACAGTCGTGCTGTCCAAGCTGTCTGGAAACATTAGGCGGCAATTTTTTGCTATTAACCGACGTTGTAAGCCTTTTTTGTCAGTTTTAGACAAATAACCAACGTCTATGGTTTGATTTTTTTCTTATCAGTTTGTAGGCCTACTGTGACTGGTCGTAGGATGAGAACCTACAGTTCAGTAGAACTGGACTGTAGGTTTATGACATCCATTGATATTAGCCAACAAATAGGCCACAAACCTGCAAAATCAACAAATATTCTTTTCACACATTCACACATAGGTAGATACATTCAGAAATCAATTCAATTTTCACATTCACACATGTAGAAACATTCAAATACATGTAGAAACATTCAGACATGTATAAATATTCATTTACAAAATATCATTCGTCATCACTATCAGCATCCCAATTATATCTCACAGTCCCTACTGCTTGTATGGCTCTTGCCCATTCTTCTCTTACGCCATTTAATACTTCCATCGTATATGGAGCATGTACATCTTTTAAGACTTTACCTATAGTGTGGTCAGTTTTAAACACCTGCAAAGAGAATGATGTATATATAAGTAATAATATATAAATAAGATTGATATATTTCATACTATCTAATGAGACTATATATAATACCTTAGGTATGGCATTGATTTCATCTGCATGTTTGATAATCATGTCTATAAACCGCATCACATAGTATGCACATGCCCAGCCGTTGTCTTGTGTAGCACATTATAAAATGGATACAAAATATTAAAAAATACAAATAAGCACAGTTCACATAAATAACATATACATTGGAGTCGGGAACTTACTTTCACATTCTCCCAAATTATTGGCTGGTTCTTTTTACTGGGGACCTTTCCTCCAACCTTTTTGAACGCATCTAAACCCCTACATGTTAATGTAACACAGTAAATTGCATAATTAAATAGTAATGTAATAATAGATGTTAACTTTTATAAAAATGAAATATTTCTCATTACGTGTCCAATTTTTGGATTCAATGTACTCCTCGCAGGATCTAGATAATAGACAGTGAACATCCTGGGGAGAATAAGTAGTCACTCCCAATGCTTAGCGCTAGAGGTAAAAAAGTTAAAAATTAATAACTCAAAATCCATAAAAAAATATAATTTTCTTAAGTCCAAATTATAAGCAAAGTAAACTTACTTCACATTGAATGGAGCTATTATTATCGTCTTCTTTTTTTGACCGAAAATTGTAAAAGCATCACAACAATATTTTTGAATGCTATCATGGTCTTTAGCTACCACACTAATCAATGATGGAATCAAAAATCCCACATGTTCAAATCCAAATTGTTTACATTGAATTTCGACTAAGTAGCTGCAAAACATGTATTACGTATGCATTAATATATAAGAAACCAGATCACCAGATCCTACACAAGGTATATGGATGTATAAACAAGATATCACCTTATCCATGCCTCTATCATTGATGTATTATGCAAATCATAGTTAAACAACTCAATAATATCTTGTATAAATAGAGAGCTTTCGTATGATTGACCTACATAATCCGCTTCTAAAGAAACAACTATAGAGCAATGTATATTATGTGTGCGTAGCCATACTGCCATTCCCTTACAAGTAGGACCTAATGGGAATTTTAGGTCAGTTGGAACCCAACTTGGTAATACAGAAAGTGGAGCTGGAGGCCTAGATGCTTCGGGTGTCTTCTTTTTAACCTATATATATAATTTTAGATCAATTGACCTCATATATACACATTAACAATTTAACGTAATGTAAATTTATCTTACAATTTTAGTAGTGTAGATGACATTCACTTTGGGCCACAATATCACCCCGCCTTCTGCCTCATCAAGTGTATCAATATCCGGGCGGGCATATGGCAATGCAGCTTCCCTCCAATCGGGTATTACACATATTGGGCTCACACGAACATAAACCTGTGGTATTGGAGTCCTATGAATCGTTGCCCTAGGAAGGGACGAGTAAGCCTGCACCTCTGCAACAACATAATCTTCAATTTTTAAGTGGCATGGCTTCAACCCCTACAAATTTACGTAAAGAATGTTATACATATATACATATCATCTTGAAAACATATCATCTTGAAAAGACTAGCTACTATGTCATAAACAATACTTACAGCAGACGTTCTAGGTGGTGGGTCTACATGATTACTCTCAGCATGTACATCAAGAGAAGAGTGGGTCACCATAGGCCGATTGGAAGCCTGAGATGTCTGCCACCGCAACATTTCTTCCTTGACCTTCTTAGCAACTATATCCTCGACTCTCTTACTCTCCTATACATGGATAAAAGAAACATTAGCTTCTTATTATTGAATTACCTTTTTCAGTAACATTCTAAAAAAAGAATAGGTTACCTCTTCTTGTGAAAGTCTCGCTCTTGTGATAGGTTTGCGCTGGGATGGCCCAAAGAATGCTTTGATGCCCACACCAACGCCTGCACCCCTAACAAATCCAAGATGCTTTGGGTTACCCAGAGAAACTGTCAATTCATCCCTTGTGTCCTGAGGGATGAACATGCCTTGTTTCCTCTGCTCGTGCAACTCCCACTAATCACCATCAACAGAAATTGGAAAGTAAACACCACAAATAATCAATATTCAAACGACATGCATTGTTGAGTTGTATTTTACCATTTTCGTAGCCGCCTCAGTAGTTACGGGCTTCTTTATTTCACCCTTCTTGTTTTGCCTCCTAGCTATCCAGACATCATGGTGAGGCATGGGTGTGCTACATGTAGTAGAGGACTCGTGAGTAGTAGCTGACTCCGCATGTAGTCTTTAGCGAACGCCTGCATAGCCCTTTGGACCCATTGTGTGGTCATGCACATTCAATGCACACCTTGCTCTTTACGCCTCACTGATAGCCTAGTTAGTATGCACACTGATTTGGTTAGTAACACTAAAGGTTAATCTTGAATAGGTGAAAACAACCTATATTAATTAAATTGGGAGTGATGCTTAATACCTTCAATTCTTCAGTTTATCTTGAAGCAACAAACGTGTCCCAATCTTCTTTGTCCAGGAAGTTCCACTTTTCAAGGGCTGACTTCTTCTTCTTATCACCATCTTTTATGTATTCTCTATTGAGATTTGTCCTATAGTTCCTTAGCATATTTACAGTGCATTGCATCATGCTTTTACGATGCATCTTATCATCCAATGCAAATAGATTATGTAAAATAGAATTGCTATTAACAAGTATCCAAAAATAGAATTGCAAATAATAGAATTTGTAATCTACAAAATAGAATTGCAAATAATAATAACTCACGCATAAATTCTTCCCTATCAAGTCTTTCTTTGCCAATTATCATTCTTAACACCACAATGGCTTCGAGTGATAAACCCAAGATAGTTTACAAAATTATTGTGGTTCACTCCAATTGCATTTCCTACATTATAAAACTCCACAGCTAATCTAGATCCACTGCCCCTTACCGTTGTTAACTTCTTCAGCAGAGTGATGCCCCTTTTCTTGTTAACTTTTTGCTGATGCACATCAAGTGCCTCCATTGCTTCAGAGGGTACATGTGCATCATCAACCTAAAATTTGACAAAATAAACACACTGAATTAGCCCAATATAGAAATATAGGATATATGTCATAACTAGAAGATAATGAATTTCTATAGAAATATAGGATATGTTTTTAAAACTTACATTGGTATCCTCGCCATACTCATCATGGACATCATGCTCCTCATGGACATCACGATCATCATGCCCATGGTCAGCCATCTGAAAATGTCATTAAAAAGGAAAAAAATTAGCATTTGTATTAACTAGAAGATAATGAAACATTATATCTGAAAATGATATTGATAATAAAAAATAAAACATTTAGCATTTTATATAGTTCACATATAAAAATGAAACATTGAAAAATGAAACATATAAAAAATATATAAACATGCATGCCTCTAAAATTGCGATCTTTTATCAATTAATAATCCTTCATTGTGATCTCCGCACACATATAAGTCATCATTAGCTTCAATATTTTGTGGAGTTGGCAACCCAACTGAGAATGGACTGGAGTCATCATACTTATCATAGTACTCTTCTTCATCTATAGGCTCTTCAATGAACTATCTTTTATCATGAAGAACAACCGACCATTTATCATTTGTAGGATCATCAATATAAAATACTTGTTTTGTCTGTGATGCCAATATGAATGGTTCACCCTTCTCACCAATCTTTTCAAATTTCACTAAAGTGAAACCCAATTCATCCACTATAACTCCTTTGTTGTTATCAACCCAATAACATTTGAAGAGCTGAATTCTGAAATCTATGTAGTCAAACTCCCATATGTCTTCAATGACACCGTAATATGACATTATAGCTTCATGTGGACTCTTATCCTTTGCACTTGCAAAATACATAGTCGACACTTGAAGGGTGACCCCACTATTTTGGACGACACTCTTATCATCTTGGCGCTTTATGTAATATGTGAACCCATTAATGGCAAACCCTTCATCAGACATAACATTTGATTTTGGTTTAAAGGCGAGGCATTTGATAGTTTCTGTAATATCATCTGGTGTTTGAGATAGTTGATGTAAGACTTTATCTTCAAACCACTTAGTAAAAGTCTTGTTATGCTCTCTAGAAAGCCACATTGAACTGGCTCGAAGATGTTGTCTCTTGATGAAATTGGTATGTTCCATGATATAAACACTCACTTCATCCATGTTGTGTAAAATATACAAGTGACCTTGTTCCAACTGCTCACAGCTGATTACTTTCACCCGTGATCCCAAAATTCCTTTGCCCTCCTCAATATTCTTTTCATTAACGGGAGTGTCATTACCACTCAGAAAGTCATTGCAAAAATCCATAACCTCTCTCGCCACATAACCCTCAATAATACTCCCTTTAGGCCAATAACGGTTTCAAACATCACCTTTAACAACGCTCATGTATCGTTCAAAGGGATACATCCAATGTAAGAAAACTAGTCCCAACATTTTCACTTCCCTAGTCAAGTGGACAACAAGATGTACCATGATATGAAAGAATGAAGGAGGGAAATACATCTCAAGCTGACATAGGGTAACAACCACTTCTCTTTGCAAATTATCGAGAGTATCAGGGTCAATAACTTTGCTACACAGACTGTTGAAAAAGAAACAAAGTCTGGTGATTGCAAACCTTAAATGCTTTGGCAATATAGATCGAATTGCCATAAGCAATATTTGTTGCATTAGAGTGTGACAATCATGAGATTTAAGACATATCAACTTTAGATCTTTCATTGATACCGATCTATGGATGTTGGATGAGTAACCCTGTGGCACCTTAACATTTGCCAAGAATTCACAAAAAGCTTTCTTCTCCTTTCTAGACAACGTGTAATAAGCAGGAGGTAAGTATGTTCTTTTATTACCCATTTCATGTAATTATGTTAATTCTGACCTTATTCCCATTTCACGTAGGTCCAATCTGGATTTTATCCCCTCTTTAGTCTTACATGGTATATTCAACAGAGTACCAATGACGCTATCATAGACATTTTTCTCAACATTCATGATATCGATACAATGCCTGACTGACAAAGAACTCCAATAAGGAAGATCCTAAAATATTGACTTCTTCTTGAATGAAGAATTGTCACTCTGTGTGGCCATAGTACATTGGGATCTCTTACCAAATTCATTGACAATGTCTTTTACTCTTTCATAAACAATATCCCTTGGTATAGGTTTAGGTGCACTCCATTCCTCATTCCATCCATTGAATGCTTTGTTCTTCCTACAATACAGATGGAATTTTGAAAGAAACCTTCGATGACCAAGATATATAGTCTTGCCGCCATGTTTTAGTCTTAATTAATCAGTGTTATCTACACATATAGGATACACTTTAGCTCCTTTGCCACTATATCCAGACAAATTCCCGTATGCTGGAAAGTCATTAATAGTGCAAAACAACATAGCGTGCAAACGAAATGTCTCTCATCGTAAAGCATCATAGGTCATCACACCTTCACCCCAGAGTTTCTTTAAGTCATCAATCATAGGTTCAAGATAAACATCGATATCATTTTCAGGTTGTTTAGGGCCCGATATCAACAACGACATCATAACGTACTTATTTTTCATACACATCCAGGGAGGAAGATTGTATATAACAAGCATGACTGGCCAAGTGCTATGTTGGCTGCTCAATGTCCCGTATGGATTCATCCCATCTGTACAAAGCCCAAGTCTTATATTCCTGTCTTCTTCACCAAATTTGGGGTACAATAGATCAATATTCTTCCACTATGGGGAATTAGACGCATGTCGTAGGATCCCATCATTATTTTTCTTAACATCTGCATGCCAACTCAAATTCTTCACATCTATCGGATTTGCAAACAAGCGTTGAAACTGTGATATTATAGGTAGATACAACATCACCTTGGTAGGAGAACTAGTTTTGGACTCCCCCGAAGTCATCAATTTATACTTTTACGCACCACATTTTGGACAATCTTTCAAATCCACATATTCCTTTTGAAATAATACACAAGCATTCGGGCATTCGTGTATCTTCTTGGCCTCCATTCCCACTGGGCACAACAATTTCTTTACCTGGTATGTTGAGATTGGTAGCTCATTTCCTTCAGGAAGCATTTCTTTCAACAAAGTCAACAATGAAGTGAAGCTTTTGTCGCTCCATATATTGTTAGCTTTCAACTTATACAATCTCAACACAACACTAAGCTTTGTAAAATTAGTACAACCTGTGTATAATGGTATCTTAGCATCATGCACAATGTTTCTAAAGATGGGAGGTGGATCGGTGTGCTCTACCCCACAACTATCCAGCATCACATCAATGAAGTCTACTGGAACTGGTTCGTTCACATCTACATCATCGGAGACAATTTCTTCTTCCACCGAAGAACTGCTATCGACATCCACTGGTTTCGGGTTTGAAATCTCTCCATGCCAGTGCCATTCTGTATAGCCTTGTATAATCCCGTTGCACATGACATGACTTTTGATTTTGTCACCAGTGCTGACTTTCAAGTTGTTACCGCAATGCCTACATGGACAGTAGAACCTATCTCCAGGTTGTTTCCTATGTTCCTCGGCAAATCTAATAAACGGATCAAGACTAGATATAAACTCTGGGGTGCAGCGATTGCGAATGGACATCCATGATCTATCCATTCTATGATCAAAGAGAAAATAAGTATATATTAGGACAATATTAGGGTCTAGGTTTAACAAATACATGTGATGTCATTCTTATATATAATAAATGTACATGTACCACCTATCCCATCCTTGAACACCTAATCTCACTAGTAAGTGTATAATGTGTATTGGGTTTTCAAGAAAATTTCGGCAGCATTTCCCCGCTGTTCTCCAAGTACATATGTACTTAGAGAACAAATGGGGAAATGCTACTGAAATTTTATTGAAAACCAAATACACATTATACACTTACATCCTAAGTGAGATTAGGTGTTCAAGAACAGTCCCAAATTGGGGACTATCCAAGATTTACTCCTAATGAGTAAATCTTGGACGGGTTTCTAGGCCAACAAATACATGTATGTTGTCATTCCAATACCTACAATCCTAAATTTCATCTTATATATAATAAATGTGTACCACCTATCCCATCCTTGAACACCTAATCTCACTAGTAAGTGTATAATGTGTATTGGGTTTTCAAGAAAATTTTGGCAGCATTTCCCCGTTGTTCTCCAAGTACATATGTACTTAGAGAACAAATGGGGAAATACTACTGAAATTTTCTTGAAAACCCAATACACATTATACACTTACATCTTAAGTGAGATTAGGTGTTCAAGAACAGTCCCAAACCGGGGACTATCCAAGATTTACTCCTAATGAGTAAATCTTGGACGAGTTTCTAGGCCAACAAATACATGTATGTTGTCATTCCAATACCTGCAATCCTAGTTTCATCATTCATATCCTAGGTTTCATGTAACATCATTTAATCTAGGTATCATATTCTATAACATTGATTTCAACATTTTGAGTGTCCATGCATGTTCATCATCTTGGATAGATATGTAAATGTTAGGGTTTCATCACAATTGATGTTAGGATTTCATCACAATTTTAGGTATCATATAGAGTATGTAGATGTTAGTGTTTCATCATGTAATAGGGATTTAGATGTTAGAGTTTCATCACAATTGATTTCATCACAATTTTAGGTATCATATACCCTCTTTTCTTCCTTCTCCCTCCTTACCAATAGAAAGCATGATTGTGTGGGTTGGCCACGACCGTGGCTGTGTTGGCAGAGCACGGCCGTGCTCGGCCAATAGAGCCACGGTCGTGGCCAGCCCACACGGCCATGCTTGCTGTTGGTAAGGAGGGAGAAGGAAGAAAAGAGGGGTGTCAAGGAGCAAGAAGAGGAGGAAGAAGGGTACCTGCAGGAGTAGCGAGTGGGTGGATGGAGTAGCAAGGAGGCGGGCGGCGACCAGGAACAGGAGACCGGTGACCAGGAGTAGGAGATCGGCGACCATGAGCAGGAGACCGGTGACTAGGGCGACGACCAGGAGCAGGAGACCGGTGAGCAGGCGGCGACTAGGGCAACCAGCGGCGGCCTCGGTGAGGAGAGAAGCAATGAGCGGTGGTGGCACGGGGGAGCAACGACGGCAAGATTGACCAATGAAGCAGGCACGAAAGCGGCGTCGTCGGGAGGAGAAAGATCAGGCACAATCATTTTCGCGATGAAACAGAAGAAAGGGGAAGATTCTCCTTCTCGTGGGGACTATTAAGTTAATAAAAGGTGTTGGTTATCTTACAAACTGACACCTAAATAGCATAAGCATCTGTTGAATATAATAACTGACGTCAATTGGACAATCCTTTACCCTAAAATGTTTGGCAAGGACGGCGCGCAAACCCTTATCAGTGTCGGTTATCCCATGAAAACTGGCGCCCATATGGTAAAAACTGCGTGAACTTTTTATCTTCTTTAGGCGTCGGTTATTAGGTAAAACACCGACGATGTATATTACACTTTGGGGGAAAATTTTTCACTCAAAAAAATTGGATTGTGTGGGCTATTTTAGGAGTCGGTTTCTTTTCTTCAGCCGACGCTGAATAAAAAGTGATACCCGTGTCTGGCTGGTCTTCAAATATAGATGTCAATTTTCCACAATAGCTGACATGTAATGTTTATCAGTGTCGATTTCATTAAATAACTGACGCCTCAAAAAGCGATGTTGAACGTTGTTTCTGTAGCAGTGACCAACCTCCACTCTTCTCTCCTCTTCAGCCAATTGAACCCCTACTTCTCCCAAACTCAATTGCCTACTCAGTTTCTATAACATACTTAATCTTAGATGTAATCTCCATGTAACCCTTTGTCCCAAGTTTTCCTTTCATTTTTTTCATTTATGTCATTCATGTTTAATTAGTAGAATTTATAGTGGTTTGGTGAACATCTATTCTATAATTATACCAATAGAAGGGTTTATGCGTAAATACCTCAATGAAATCTTATTTGAGGATCTAAAATGTAAAATCACCACTTAAATGGAACAATGGTAAATAAACTTGTGCCAGAAGTGTAAGGCCACTCACCATGCTTAATGTATTGAACAAGCTTAATTACAATAATTAATTTCTATAAACCTTAATATAACTTTGTGATGTGTTTTGGAATCATAAAATGAGCCTTAGTTTCAAATTTGGTTCAATTTGTATGTTGTTTGTGCAAGTTATGCAATTTTAGGTACATTTTAGACTTTTATGCAATTTACCCAATTGGGATGTTTTCTTTGCAAACTATCACATGCATTATAATCCTTATATATTCCCTTACCATTCTCGATATTTTTAACCATGGGGTACCTAGTTGCACCTTGGTTTGAAGGTGTTTCTCTCCAAGGGCATTTTAGGGATTACCCTCATTTAAATGAGCTTAACTTTAAAAGCTATCAACGAATGGGGTTATTTTTTTGTTTGGAGGATGGTGGGGATGGCCTAGAAGTCTCCATGGGCTTTTATAACTGACATTTGATATTCAATAAGCCTCTATGATCTTTCCTCTTACATGGCCATGAAACCCTAGGCTAAGGACACATGGAAAGTCCCATAGACACCTCATGCTTGCCCCCTTCTTTATAAAGCCATATCTACCCCTTCCCACATCCCAATTAAAAAACTCTTTATATCCTTCTCTTTCCTCCAGAAAAAGCATCATTCCTACTCTATTTTTCCACAAATATTCTATCCTAAGGCAAAAGAGGGTGCTTGCCTTGGTGAAGAAGACTCCTAGGGTTCCGAATTTTCTCTATTAAGGGATTCTAAAGCTCCTTCTTAGTGATTTTGACCAAAACTAGTAAGTTTTCTCCTTTACTTCCCTGTTTTCATGCTATTCATCATCCTCCAAACTTCTTGTAGGTCATAACCATGGCCCTCCATTGTGAAACCCCACCTTAAACACCTCATCTCCATGTTCTTTTGCTAGGATTTTTCACCTCTAAAGTGGAGAAGGTCCTTCTTGCTCGAGATAGGAGTTTTGTTGGAGAAACCAGCCTCTCTAGCTCAGGAGACTTTCTTATTGAACCTATCCACCTACCTATAGGTGAGTTTTGTAACCCCCTTTTCATATAATTCTTACGACATGCTTAAAACTCATGCTTCTATGTCTAAAATTGATGATCTCCATCTCTATTTACCATGTTCTTTGAGGGTTATGGTTTCTTAGTGTTTTACCTTCTCTAGAAGATCTAGTTTGGTTACCTATGAAACTCCAACCTTGATCTTGGGTCAAATCATGTTTTCTCCCTCTTCCTCTCTCTCGAAAATTTCTGACATGTCTTTTCCTGATTGGTTCAAATTGAAAAGTTCATATCTTTTAATCTTCTTATCCAAATTTGATAAATAAATATGTTATGGAATCAAAAAAGTAATCTCTATATAATAAAAATAATTTCATGGTATGATTTTGAGGTTTGATGAAGGGTGATTTTTGGAAAATGAATTTAATGCATAAAATTCTTAAAAAATTACGTCTTAATCATCATAACTCCAAAATTAACATAAAAATATATTTTCTTGATTAGGAGAACCTAATAAGTTCATAGGTGAGGTTTTTAGATTCTAAATTTGATTTTTGCTGAAAAGGTCTAAAATTAGGGTTTCTATACATTAATGTGTATTATGTACTCTTATACATGTTAATACATTGAAAATAGGCAAAGAGGAACTTGGACTCTATTAAAGTGATGAAAGTTAGTAATTGATATCAGTAAGAGAGGTATGTGCATTCCTTACACCTTATGTTGGGATACTTACAACCAAACCCTATATTTCCCTAATGAGGCTTAAATGAACCCTAAATCTTGTTTTCTTAAATCCTTTGTTACGTATGCCTCTAAATCAGTATTGTTTCTCTTTTGTTTGGGTCTTGTATCCCACTGCCATGTTCTAATTGATATGATGCTTTTACTTGCCATAATTTCTTTTCTAGAATGTTGATTATATGGACTATTTAGCTATAGTAGTGGTACTTATGTACAACCACTCATAGATAGGGCATGTATTAATTCGCCCTGGGGAATGTCTTATTCTCCCCCATAAAAATATGTGTAGGTGACTAGGAATGTATTAATTATCCCCTCATGTTTGGGTTGAGGTCCGGTAGGTTCCTCAACCCTACTTAGTTAATGTAGTCAATATTAATCATGCATGTAAATCTTTTATTGTTTTTCTGATATGGAAAGCATCTATTTGATTATGCCTTATACTCTTGTTCTCTTCATCTTATAATGAAATCTTAGCCTGTATTTTCATGTTATTTCCTTATCTTTTATTCTTGTTCATTATTTGACACACCTTGTTTCTCTCTCTTGCTGGGTAATTTCCCAACCACCCAGGTTTAGATCGAGGTGTTGAACATGACCAAGGAGAACATAGCTTCCAACATGAACCTAGTTCTTGGAGATGTTGCTTGGAGAAAGATTTGAAGTAGTTTAGACTTCCCTCTACTTAGATCCTTATGTTGTATCATACATGTAAACCCTTATGGGATATTATGATGTATTTTTGTAATCTTTTATGAAAATTGAATACAATCATTTGTTTAATTCCCTGTCTACACTTTGTTTATTTTGAATACCATTTATTGAAGTTTGAAAACTTTGCACCTATTCCAGTATACTTTTGAGTGTGTTTGGAATGGATGCTTTATTCTTCAATTCTTTTTAGTAGGGAGTGGATCCCCTCTCAGGTCCCACTCCTTAAAGTTTCATCCCAGAATGTTATGGTCTCGACACCTCTAAAGACGCCACATATTCTGCAATTAATAGTGTGGTAGGCATCTTTGTCATCCCCTGAAGATCTATGTATCTCCTTCACTTAGTGGGCTCTGCCCGAACGCCCAGTCGACGAGATGAATTCAAAAATGCTTCTTCTGGCTGGCGAGCCCCCTTGTTGTTCCCCATGTTCTTAGAACCTTTAGTCCTAGTTTTATCTCCCTTGATCTCATTATGACTTTTTCTTTGTTTCAACCGTTTCTGGTCTTGTTTTATTCTTGATTTGTATGGCTTTCCCTAGGCTCTAAGCTTTAAATTGTTCTTGGCCATGGCCAAAGCATACCTTGAGCTCTCATGCCCTTCTTACCCGAAGCTTAGGCTCATTGAATTTTTCTCCTCCTCGCGAGCACAATCAGAAGGTTTTCTTTCCCTAAAGGGAAGCAACCACAACTCTAGATTGAAGTCATGGAACCATGAAAATGTAATTGAGCCATAGCTTAATATAGAAGGAGCTCTGATATGCTTCATTTGCACACCAATTCACTAGAAAAATTATCCTAGAGTTTAATCCTTTCTTACTTTCCGATTTAGGTTAGTATAGAAGGGTCGATCCTACATGACAAAATTTTTAAGATCTATTTCTCCTAAACTCAATTTATTTTTGAAATTGTTTCTTTTTGGTATTTTTGAAAGGTTTGCATAAATAAAAGTCTGATTTGAGAGGGGTTCAATATTCTAATGCAAGAAAGGAAATTGTAAGAAGAACAAAAGGTTACACTAATGCAAGGAAAATAAAAGATTATTCTAAACAAGAGAAAGTAAAAGAAGAAATTGTTAGCATAAAATATTATCTAACAAAAGTAAAATGTTGAACATTAAAGGGCAAACTTGAAAGCAATAAATCAAAAAGAGGTTTGAAATCAAAGAGGAAGGCATCAAGGCATAGGGGTTTCACCACCTTAGCCCTTGTGAAAATAAAATCGAACGATACACGATAATAAGAAAAAAGAAGGTATGTGCATATACGTAAATAAAATACAAAAGAGGAACTCTACGTGAACACATTGGTCCTGGTGTTCACGTATCCTTGTTCTTCATCCTAAAGGGGATTTTTCCAAGGTCGCATCCAAATCCCCATGAATTTGGTTTAGGTGTTCTAAATCCCAATTTTCACAGTCGCATCCACTGAGATTAACAAGCGATAAAAATGATTAATTATGTCATTTAAATCGATGATTTCTAAATAAAAAACCATCCATCTAAATAGTCATTTAAAAACTCAATCCTATAATCACATGACTAAGGGGTTATTCCCCTTGCCTCGATAAGGAAACGACTCGCTACTCATGGTGAGGATGGGAGAAACTAGGAAAGAAAGCAAAGGAGTCATAGACCACAATTATGGATCTCTGTAGTGTCCAAGGCGGTGACAATTAAATGATTTGTTTGCTTTTTCTCCCGCTCCAAGAGAAACACAGAAAAAGAAGAACTAGAGAAATGAGATCCAGAACTAAAATAAAAGAACTAACTTAATGAAAAAATTGATCTTTACTGCTCTTGAAAGGAAGATTACACTAAGATGAAATGACACAATTCCACTTTTGATTGCGCACAAAAAGAACTTGGGGCCCCTTTTCTTAGTGGAGTCCCCCCTCCTTTTATAGGGGAAGGATGGGTGAAAACCCTAGATACAAGACTATCTAGAAGACTCCTAGTTGGCGACTAAAAACTTTCTAGATTTGGTCAATAGAAAAAATAGTTGATTGCTTTCAATTATGATGACCGCTTGCATTCTTAGCTACAGATTTCCGCAATAGAAATTTCGAGCGAATTTTCAGGCCAGTAATAACATCAAAAGTGATCCTTAAATATATTTTTCCAGTGGATAATTCAATTCCCTTTCCAACGCTTACTTGCCCATTAAATTTTGCATTGGGATGTGAGAGTTATGGAAATTCTGATGTGAGGTATATATTTAAGTCAGACACTGCGGGAATTTGTGGAAAATATCTTCCAAGGAAAATTAGTCATTGAGCATTTTCCTACAAAAAACCAACCAAATATAATTAAAACTACAAATTAATATAAAAATATAAACTAATACAATTAATTACAAAACTAAGAAGATAAATAACAAAACAATCCTAAAAAGATATCTAAAAGATAAAATTAAAAAAGGATAAATTCACCTTAATCAAAATACCCCAGACTTGAATCTTTGCTTGTCCTCAAGAAAATAAAATTATAAATAAAGACCAATTTATACTCCCAATATGTCATTCCTCACCCTTGTAACATCACTATAATTCTTACCTCCAATTTTTGGCCAAGTGACCCAATCCCCTAGAACCACGTAGCATAAAGTTATATATTCCCTATCAAAATAATTATCACATCTTGCTTCGAAAATAAGATTTTGTAGAAAAATAGGCTTCCTCTTCTATTGATTTGACACTCTCAATTTATGAATATTTTTTTCTTAGGTATTTGCACAAGAACAAGGAGGGGTGTGAATAAGTGAATAAGAAATAACAAATAATTTTTGTTCTTTGATCCCTCCTCTATTCGACTCGGGACTTTGATTTGCGGAGTTGTGACTACATTGGTCACAATTTTTTTTCTTGTACACTTTGGCATCTTTTTATGGTACACCCCTTTTTGGGGTATGGAATTTATGTTTGGGAAGCGTGCCACCTCAGACTTGATTTTTGTTCGGTGGTGATTCTTTTCTTCTCTTTTCTAGAAGAAAAATAGAAGGAATGAAAAGATGTTCTAGTGCTTATAACTTTTAACTTTTTTTAGAGAGTGTCATTGCTCTAGTTAGAATATTCCTATAATTCATATCATATAAGTTTTATAACAATATAATCCATTTGTTTAAATATAGGGAGAAATTATGCTTGGTTCTGATCGATTCCTTATGACTTGCCAACTATTCCAAGGAGTGATGTTATTAGGGGTCCTAGGTGACATAGTGGTTTCAGACATGGCAATTTGTAATAGATTTTGCAAAAATTTTACTAAATTCAATTTGGGGTACAATGATATATGTCTCCTTAATGGGCCGACTAGATAATGGCCTTTTTAGAACTAAAGAAAAAAATTTGGCCGACTAGATAAAGGCCATAAACTAAAGCAACTACATGAAAAATGATGAAAAGGGAAAATAAAGAAAATAAAGGAAAAGATAGGGGGTGGAATAGAATCGTACCACCGACCTCCACCCTGGACTTAGAATTTTACTCATCCTGAGCAAAACCTAAATCGGAGATGGAGGGAAGAAAATCACTTTGGCAGAGGAAAGTGCAAAGATGGAGGAGGATTGTAGTAGTAGTTCACCAAATAACGGGAGTTGGGGTCAGGGTAGGCCTGATGGGGTAGATTGCTCTCGATTTTTTTCCTTTTTTTCTTTGAACAAAAACTAAATTTGAAGCACAAGTGTTAGCTAAAACAAATATCGAAGAATTTTGTAAAAATTAAATGATTGGGTTGCCTCCCAATAAGCGTCTAGTTTTATGTCGAATGCCCGAAAAAGCTGGATCATGGAGCCATTTTAGGCTCGGGAGGGGGAGGTGGGGGTTCATGCAAGTCGAGGTCTTCGAGTAAGGAGAGTTGATGTGCCTCAGAAGGTAGGAAATCCTCAATGGTGATGTACCATTTAAACCAATGTCTGTTGACCTTAAATTCTCCTAAAACCTTGTCCTAAAGAAAAAAAAGTGCCATGAGGGTTGGTACGCTTGTCAAGGTAGGGCCCATGCCATCTAGATTTAAGTTTTCCAGGAAAAAGTCATAATCTATAATTTTACATTAGAACTTGATCACCCTCCCTAATGTCCTTGTGCCTGATATGACCATTATACCATAGTTTGGTTTTGTCTTTGTAAATCCTAGCATTTTCATAGGAAGACATTCAGAGCTCATCTAACTCTTGCATTTGTAAAAGACATTTTTCACTTACAGCAGTTAAGTCAAAATTGAGAGTTTTGATGGACCAATTGGCCTTATGCTCTAATTCTATGGGTAGATGGCATGATTTCCCATAAATCAATTTGAAGGGATTGGTGCCTATGGGAGTTTTATAGGTGGTCCTATATGCCCACAAGGCATCATTGAGTTTTAAAGCCTAATCAATCCTAGTGTGATTCACCATTTTCTCTAGGATAGACTTTATTTGCCTATTTGACACCTCAACCTGATCACTAGTCTGAGGGTGATAAGGGGTGGCAACCTTGTGGTGGACTCCATACCGTTTCAACAAGGACTGTAATCCCTTCTCTAGAAATGGGAGCCTCCATCAGATACTACGGTACGAGGTACCCCAAATCAAGGAAAAATGATATATTTGAAGAGCTTATTTACAGGCTTGGAATCACATGTTTTGGTGGGGATGGCTTCAAAATTTAGAAACATAGTCAACAACCACCAAGATATATTTATACCCATACGAAGAAGGGAACGGGCCCATATAGTCTACTCCCCACACATCCAAAATTTCAATCTCCTGCCAAGAAGTCATGGGCATTTGGTCTCTCTTAGATATGTTGTTGGTCCTTTGACATTCATCACAAGTAAGGACATAATGGTATGAATCTTTAAATAGAGTAGGCCAGAAGAACCCAGATTGCAAGACCTTCCTAGCCATTTTCTAAGAACTCATGTGCCCGTCGGTGGGGCATGTGTGGCATTTCTCAAGTATGTCATGAGCCTCTTCCTCAGTAACGCACATGCGATAAAGTCCAACCGAGCATAATCTAAAAAGATATGGATCATTCCAATAATAATGTTTACATCATGCAAAAATTTAGCCTTAGAATGTCCCTTATATTCGGGGTGCAATACATATGTGGCTAGAAAATTTACATAATCTGCAAACCAAGGATATTGGGATTCCATCTTTAATAGTTTACATTGGGAAGGGAATCATTTATGGGTATACCTGTAGGGTTTTATGGGAGGTAGAGAAGGCAGCGGAAACAAAAAAATTTCTCCTCCCCAAACCCAGAACAAGGAAACGCGTCAACGTCTATACAATAGGAAAGGATGGTTTATGGAATCATACCTTGTCCCGAGGCTTGCTCGGCGACAATACCTCACAGCTTGTGTGGTCTTCACCTCCGGTCTTGGACGGTGTCTGTGCAGCTCCTGGTCGCACCGGGACTGACGACTCCTGGTCTCACCGGGACTTTCGGGATTGACAACTGTCCTCCGAGCAGCAAAAATCTCTCGCCTCTGAAGTAGTCCACATGGACCACCTGGAACTCCTATCTCCTTGTCTCATAAGGAATTGGAAGGAGTCACACCCTCATGTCAGTGTACTAGTCACTGACACACTCTCCTGCCATCAGTCGCTTTCTGCAGTTGTCTTTCCCTTGTTGTGCCTCCCTTATCGGGTAGCACTTGCTCGGGCTCTCTCGGTTACCAAAACCAGAGAGAACGACAACTTTACAGAGCAACTGGTTGCACGTAGTTTTTCTTTCAGAAGCCCCAAATACCTCTATATATATAGGAGGGTCATGGGACAGGGTTCTCTATCCCGGGCAATGTGGGACTAAAGCAGAAGTAGAAGGGTTCGAGATTTTCCACAAAAACAACCAACTGCGTAACCTGAACCGATCGTTTCATTTATAAAATAGTCAGTTGGGGACCTGAGTCAGTCGGTTGACACCTCAACCAATCGAATGGGACCCATGAAACGGTCATTCACTTCTGAACTGGTCAGTTCGTGGTCCTAATCAGTTCCCGATTGACTTTTCTTCTTTTATTTCTAATTGGAACCTAATACCAATCCTTGTTCCAATCAAATGGGGCAAGTGAAACGAAACGAAATTTCTCACCAACCTGACTTTCCCAACTTGCTCGGTTGGACCAGTTGAACTGATCATTTCAACACTTTAATTGATCGTTTCACCCTGTCCATGAGCCGATCGACTCACCACCTAAGCCGGTCGGTTCACCAAGCTGAGCCGATCAGTTCATCACATGAGCTGATCGGTTGGGAGTGCAGATTGTGCAGAATCAGTCAATTGCAGTTTCAATCAATCTGATACTCCAATCAATCTGTCCAATACCTTGAACATTATGATACTGAGCTATCAATTGATTGAGTGTTTAATTGAACTACTAAACTCCTTTAGCAATCAATCTAAACATTGTTTGTGGACAAAACTCCTTTTCCAGGTTAAATCCTATGGGTGTGACCCTGCAGGTCCATTTCACGTTGGTAGTGAAATTCCATAACACTTATGACTTCACAAACAAAGAGTGGTGCCTAGTCACACATCAGTGCTACCCAAGTGAAATAGAAAGTTGGAGAACAACTTTCAATCCTACAATCCGTGAATGGTGTTATAGTGAATGTATAATTCCTTTGTCACTGATATCCCGAATGAACTCGAGGCATGGAACAGTCATCCTGTCAACGTTCATTCACTTTCTTGATCTCAGAGTAGATTGGAAGAGATATGTATGACATCAATATCACATACTGATTCACACATGCATCCACACCTTTCTCAATCCTACTCATCAAGTGGCCATGGATATCAAACTCCCTCAGGAGGGACAAATCCCATATCTATCACTCACCCCTCAAAAGCCCCATGTGTCAAAGCCATCCAATCATCGCCTTTATAACAACCCATGTTTCAGGACTGCGTTTGATGATATCAAAGCGTGCCCAATGACATGTGTTGAGTGTAGTGATTTCAGGTCAAAGAATCACACTCACCACCATCATTATGAGTACTAACTGTGACTACCATGTCATGGTTCCATGTGTCAAACTCACGGTGGGTCTGTCTGGTACACTTGTTCTCTAACAAGTACCTATGTGTTTGGTTTGATATCTCTATATCATGACTAATGAGATTTTGTCATCAACCAACACCATAATCTAGTTTTGTATGTCATTGCCGTCTATCTACCTTCCACAATGACATCTGACTAGGGACATAACAAGAATGTACAAACTCTTAGCATTCGTATGATCTCATCGTTCAGGTCCTCAACCTAAAAACATACATCATTGAGTACTGTCATTCTCTAGACATTCAATATGTTCTATCACTATCTCATATGACTGAACCAGAACGAATTGGAAGTTTGCATTTGATGTTTATCAAATCAATCTTAATGTATCCCACCAATCATCCCATGATTGGCTCTCAAGGCATACATACCAACAGACTCCCACTTGCACTGTGAGCCAATCACCCTTGAATCATATTCATAGTGATCTTCAAACATGTCCCACATGTTACTGTGCTCTAGTGCAAACATAGTGAGTTATGGAAACACCTTGCCAAAGTCAGTTTTTAACTACATGTCTCTCATCTCTTCATTGTACGTCACACGTATGAGATAGAGTTGTCGTAATATGCGATCTAGTATTCCTTTGCTAACCTTTAGCCACATTGCATGATCAAGGATTCCATACTTGTCATCAATGAGCGGAATATCTATAAGTTCATCTCATGAACTTCCAGATCCATATAGTATCCACTGTTGTTCTCCAACGCATACATAGTCGACATTTCCTTTTAAATGGTTTTATTGGAACACTTCCAATTATCAACAAACTTTCACTTTTATATATCCTATATATATTTTGCGATTAATTTTTTGTCCTTTCGGAAGTTCGCATCGATGTAACTCTTTACATTGAACTCTTCCTTATCTCCATAGAACTAGTACTTCACAAGTACTTATCAAGTTCTCATGGTATTCCAGTAACCCTTACTAGAACCAGACATACATCCACTCGTCATGTCCCACATACGAGTTATTAGGATGAGCACATCATATTGTCATGTCCCACATACAAGATGATGAATGCATTTTGTTCTTGCCATGTCGATACATGCAAGATAATGGGATGATTACATACATGATAGATCCATATCTATTCTTAGTGTTTCCATTCTTCATAAGAATTGGACACTTGGCCTTGGGATACTAACTCCATGTAACATGGACAAGTTTTCTCCCAGTGCATACTAAACCCTTCAGTACAGATTGCCAATGTATGCTTTCTCTTTTCAAGTCAAGAAGTTTTTGAGAACTATCTCTATAGATCTCTATTCCTATCACATAGGAAACATCTCTATCTTCCTTAAAGATAATTTCCACTTTTGGATTTCCATTCTAGAACATTTCCATTTCACATCAACATGTGGAATGTGAACATGCTCCCACTAAATCACAGATCCCTTCTTTATCTTTGACATATCAGTCAAACCCTTTGACTATATCATCAAATTAAAGATCCAATTCTGAGTTGCTTGTACTCAATCAATCACATTTATTAGTCCATTGTAACTTATAGACTTCATTTGCATTAGTGGATTCATAAACCTTACAGGTTGTGTCACGTACACATCCTTGTTTTATTCCTCATAGGAATGCGGTTTTAGTATCCATATGCCAAATGCTTAGTCATTAAGTTGCAATCAACAAGCATCATCCTTCTCAAAATGTTATCCATGTGTATTAACACTTAAGATTCATTTGCACTTATGGATTTCATCCAATGGGTGCTACCATCAAGGTCATACCTTATGGTTCACATGGAAGTCATTTAGGATGTAATGGTCATAAACCATAACTCAAAATATGGTTCCTCATATTCATCTAGATAGTTGACTCATCACATGACCAACTCATCATATAGATGATCGAGATGTATCTGTCAAGGATATAAGAACTCACAACTCCTTGTGATTCTTAATGTCCTTTATTAGTGTGGGGTATTCTTTATTTAAGAAGAATTCAGTTATTTGATAATCATTCTCTAACTCCTTAGAGTATGATTCCTTCTTGATTTAGACATGATCATGCCTTAATCATGAGTTCACTATGATACATTATCATAATCACTCATAAGGATCTCAAACGTTTGGTCCAACTATTTCATTCATTGATCTCATCAAGAATTAACACTTTACCAAATTTGCACTTCATCTATGATAATCTTGAACACTTCAATATATTCATATTGGTATTTCTCTAAACACCATTTGAAGTATTAGCATTTGTTCCAATAGGTATGTAAATACATCACATGTATCATACCTAATAGGATAATCATTCTCCCATTACCTTTAGTGAAGATTGATTAATCATGTCCAAGATATTCATGTCTCTTACTGGTTCTCTAACCAAAAGAGTCTAGATTTATCCATCATATGGAAACTAGATATGAATTTCTCATGATTTATGCTAATTTGATTGCTTGAGTCATCAATAACTTTTGGTGTCATTTTATCTTATGCATATCAAATACCACAAGATAAACAAGGCATTGCCATAAAGATCATATCTTTGAGATTGAAACATCAACTTTATTAATTGCCATCATTATCATACAATATGCAAAAATAAAGTCTTTCTATCTATTGGCAAATATGAAGTAGCAGTTCACAACTCTACTTCGTTCCCTTTAGGCTAAAATAAACTGAAAGGTACTCCTATCTATGGCAGCAACACTTGCTCCAATGATGGGTACTTCTTTCTTGGTCCTTTCACAAAGGCCATCACTTCTTTGTAGATCTTACATATCATATATATCATATCCATATCTTGGTATCATATACCTCAGATAAAGAAGCGGTTCATTTCATGATACCTTAGGTGGAGATTTCCATCCCCTCCTTCATCTTCTTTTGTTCTTCCATATATGGAAGGAATTTTCCTTCATACACCCTTTCCCCATGTGCCTTGAGGCTGAAGATGGCTTGGGCTGCTGGCTAGCATCATAACACTTGTTAGCTTTGCCCTTACCCTTTCCCTTAAGACTTACCCTTCATTGATCACATCAAATATTAGGGTTTGTCTTTCTTCGTAATTGCCTCTACTGTCCTCAACATGTCCAACAACTTTGTCAATGCTTGTCAAAGTTGTCCATGTCATAGTTCATCATGAATTGTATGATTCTTGCAACATTTGCAGTATCATACCAATAGCCAACTCTTGGCTCAGAGGGAATCCTTCTTAGTTAGGTTTTTCCATATACCCAATCACATTGAGTGTGTGAATACCTTACTAGATCTCCTTCTGTCATGACATACTAGGACAGTGTCTTGGAGACATCATATGTCTCGTGTTGTCTCTACAACTCATAGTTTAGGGAACACAACATCAAGCACTCCACATCAATGTCATCCTCAGTATGCTTCCATAAGCATACTTTTAGCCATTGGTGTGGTGGGATCGAGTTCATCTGATTCTGGTATAACTAGGACTTAGAGCTTTCGCTCTTTGATTGAGAACACTTCTCATCGTCCTAACCAATCGTGGAATTATTCCCATTTAATTTGTTGGTCTCAAGGACCGATCGCAAATAAAGTGATTATTGTTGATTAACCATTTATTGTACAAAAGGAAATATATGCAATTTTAGTCCAAAACTCATTTTTTACTTATTTGATTGATTTGAGAAGTTGACGATATAATTAGGCCTTTAATTAATTATCGCTCCCACTGTTTTAGTTCAAATTGATAGCCCTCACCATCAATTCAGAAGATTGTAGTGTACAACCTTCTAGTGGGCAAGATCCATATTTCATCAAGTCATTAGTCAGCTTTGGCTGATCGCCCACAATCTTGACTATTTAGGTAGGCCATCATGCCAATTGCATCATATGCAACTCTTGATGAATGAAAATGTGCAACACCTTGCCATGAACATTCCTTGCCTCTGGGCTTAGATGCTCTAAGAATCACCAGTTAAGTCTAACCCAAAAGCCGACACGGTAAACATGCACCCTACTTTGGCAGAACCTACATGTTTACCCTTCACACTTCCAAAAGATAGACGGTGCACCACGCTTTGGCGTAACCTACGCTTGGTCGATCGAGTTTTTCATGTGTGTTGTTAATGGAAGGCATATAAGACTTAATATTTTAATGAGGGATTTGGTTTTTATATACATATACATATCCAATCACCACAATACATAGTATGTATCATATACATGTTATATCCCACAGAAAACATGTAAAATGATAAAAGCGATGATTATGGCCATCCTAATGTGATTCCTCTAGCCAAGAGGAATCACGGTCATCTAGGTCTACATCACATGCAACATGTACAAGATGAACTCTGTGCTTTGCCTTTCTGGGTTTGATCAACTCATCACATGATTGGTTGGCTCGCCATCAGGCCGGTCGGCTGGGTGCCACCAGCCGATCGGTTGGCTCCTCCAACCGATCAGTTCGCCTGGTCATCGTGCATCTCATCATGGCCGCCACCCACTCGTCTCACACCTCGAACCGGTCATCAACCGATCAGCTCACTCCTTGAACCGATCGTCTCGAACGTCAACCGATCGGTTCACTCCTTGAATCGATCGTCTCAGTTGTCATCAGGATGTCCTCCGTTCTTTGACATAACAGGAAATAAAATTCTATCCTATTTTACAATGTAAAAAGAGAAACCCCAAGTTACATTCGAGGGGAGCAAAGGTAGGAAAGAAATCTTGAATTATTTTGAGTTACATCAGGAATAGGAGAAGGAAGATTAGTGCGCAGACCGAGATACAAGAAACCACATACAACCATACACAGATAGGGTTTATTGGCCATAACTACGCTATACATCCACCACAAAACTCATTTAAGGTTGACATGTATCGAGTGCATTCATAATACATATCATATATATAAATTGGGATTTGTGGATTTAGGATTGGACATGCATAAAGCCAATTTTATTCGCATCGTATGTAATAAATAAAGGCAACAAACCAAAATCGGTCATATCGGTAATCCTAAAGTATAGAGTAGTTGACGTGGCTCTGATACCATTGTAGGGTTTTATGGGAGGTAGAGAAGGCAGCGGAAAAAAATCTCCTCCCCAAACCCAGAACAAGGAAACGCGTCAACGTCTATATAATAGGAAATGATGGTTTGTGGAATCATACCTTGTCCCGAGGCTTTCTCGGCGACAATACCTCACGGCTTGTATGGTCTTCACCTCCGGTCTTGGACGGTGTCTATGCAGCTCCTGGTCACACCGGGACTGACGACTCCTGGTCTCACCGAGACTGTCGAGATCGACAGTTGTCCTCCGAGCGGTAGAAATCTCCCGCCTATGAAGTAGTCCACAGGGACCACCTGGAACTCCAATCTCCTTGTCTCACAAGGAATTGGAAGGAGTCACACCCTCCTGTCAGCGTACTAGTCACTAGCACACTCTCCTACCATCCGTCGCTTTCTACAGTTGTCTTTCCCTTATTGTGCCTCCCTTATCGGGTAGCACTTGCTCGGGCTCTCTCGGTTACCAAACCAGAGAGAATGAAAACTTTACAGAGAAACTGGTTGCACTTAGTTTTTCTTTGAGAAGCCCCCAATACCCCTATATATATAGGAGGGTCATGGGACAGGGTTCTCTATCCCGGGCCATGTGGGACTAAAGCAGGAGTAGAAGAGTTCGAGATTTTCCACAAAAATAACCAACTGCATAACCTGAACCGATCGTTTCATTTCTGAAACAGTTGGTTGGTGACCTGAGTCGGTCGGTTGACACCTCAACCGATCGGTTGGGACCCATGAAATGGTCGGTTCACTTCTGAACTGGTCAGTTCGTGGTCCTGATCAGTTCCCGATTGACTTTTCTTCTTTTGTTTCTAATTGGTACCAAATACCAATCCTTGTTCCAATCAAATTGGGCAAGTGAAATGAAAAGAAATTTCTCACCAACCTAACTTTCCCAACTTGCTCGGTTGGACCAGTTGAACCGATCATTTCACCCTGTCCATGAGCCAATCAACTCACCACCTGAGTCGATCGGTTCACCAAGCTGAGTCGATCGGTTCACCACATGAGCCGATTGGTTGGGAGTGCAGATTGTGCAGAATCAGTCAATTGTACTTTCAATCAATCTGATACTCCAATCAATCAGTCCAACACCTTGAACATTATGATACTGAGCTATCAATTGATTGAATGTTTAATTGAACTACTAAACTCCTTTAGCAATCAATCTAAACATTGTTTGTGGACAAAACTCCTTTTCCAGGTTAAATCCTATGTGTGTGACCTGCAGATGAGCCAATCGGTTGGGAGTGCAGATTGTGCAGAATCAGTCAATTGTAGTTTCAATCAATCTGATACTCCAATCAATCAGTCCAACACCTTGAACATTATGATACTGAGCTATCAATTGATTGAATGTTTAATTGAACTATTAAACTCCTTTAGCAATCAATCTAAACATTGTTTATGGAAAAAACTCCTTTTCCAGGTTAAATCATATGTGTGTGACCCTGCAGGTCCATTTCACATTGGCAGTGAAAGTCCATAACACTTATGACTTCACAAACAAAGAGCGGTGCCTAGTCACACATCAGTGCTACCCAAGTGAAATAGAAAGTTGGAGAACAACTTTCAATCCTACAATCTGTGAATGGTGTTACAGTGAGTGTATAATTCCTTTGTCACTGATATCCCGAATGAACTCGAGGCATGGAACAGTCATCCTGTCAACGTTCATTCACTTTCTTGATCTCAGAGTAGATTGGAAGAGACATGTATGACATCAATATCACATACTAATTCACACATGCGTGCACGCCTTTCTCAATCCTACTCATCAAGTGGCCATGGATATCAAACTCCCTCAGGAGGGACAAATCCCATATCTATCACTCACCCCTCAAAAGCCCCATGTGTCAAAGCCACCCAGTCATCACCTTTATAACAATCCATGTTTCAGGACTGCATTTGATGATTTCAAAGTGTGCCCAATGTCATGTGTTGAGTGTAGTGATTTCAGGTCACAGAATCACACTCATCACCATCACTGTGAGTACTGACTATGACTACCATGTCATGGTTCCATGTGTCAAACTCATGGTGGGTTTGTCTGGTACACTTGTTCTCTAACAAGTACATATGTGTTTCGTTTGATATCTCTATATCATGACTAATGAGATTATGTGATCAACCAACACCACAATCTAGTCTTGTGTGTCATTGCCGTCTATCTACCTTTCACAATGACATCTGACTAGGGACATAACAAGAATGTACAAACTCTTAGCATTCGTATGATCTCATCGTTCAGGTCCTCAACCCGAAAACATACGTCATTGAGTACTGTCATTCTCTAGACATTCCATCTGTTCTATTACTATCTCATATGACTGAACCAGAAAGAATTGGAAGCTTACCTTTGATATTTATCAAATCAATCTTAATGTATCCCACCAATCATCCCATGATTGGCTCTCAGGGAATACATACCAACAATACCATCATCATTGAAGAAATCAAGGTGACTAAGATGGTCGGTAACAACATTTTTGCAACCCTTTTTGTCTAAGATCTCTAGGTCAAATTCTTGAAGTAGAAGGACCCAACGAAGAAGGCAGGGTTTGGCATCCTCTTTAGTCATCAAATATCTAATGGCCACATGGTCTATGTAAACGATGACTTTAGAACCTACCAAATAAGAGAAGAATTTGTCAAAGGCATATACTATGGATAAAATTTCCTTTTCAATAGTTGTGTAATTCTATTGGGCTTCATCCAAGGTCTTCAATGCGCAGTAGATTACATGGTGCTTTTTATCAACATGTTTTCCTAAAATAGCACCAACGACGTAATCACTTGCATCACACATTAACTCAAAGGGTAGAGACCAGTCTGGGGACCTAATGATGGGAGTAGAAATGAGGGCATCCTTCCAAACAAAGAAAACTGGCCATGCAAGCTTTATCAAAAACAAAAGGAGTGTCTTTTTGGAGGAGATTGGTTAGGGGTTTGGTGATCTTAGAAACATCACGAAAGAATCATCTATAAAAACCCACGTGCCAAAGGAAGGCACGAACATCCTTGACGGAAGAGGGTGGTGGGAGTTTTGAGATGACCTCAATCTTGGCTCTACCTACTTTAATGTATGGTCTAAAACAATTCCTTCCATCACCATAAAGTGACACTTCTCCCAATTGAGGATCAAGTGTGCTTCTTCACATTTTTCCAAAACCAGAGATAAATGATGGAGATAAGATTCAAAACTATCTCCATAGATGGAGAAATCATCCATAAAAACTTCCATGATAGTTTCTATAAATCCAACAAAGATAAAGGGCATGCACCGTTGAAAGGTGGATGGAGAAGTGCATAACCCGAATGACATTCTCCTAAATGCATAAGTCCCAAAAGGGAAAATGAAAGTCATTTTCTCTTGGTCATCTGGATGAATTGGAATTTGATAGAAACCTGAATAGCCATCAAGATAGAAAAAATATTGTTGATGGGTGAGGCTCTCTAGTACTTGATCTAGGAAAGGAAGGGGGAAATGATCTTTCCTAGTGGCCTTATTCAATTTCCTATAGTCAATACACATCCTTGACCATGTGACAGTGCGAGTGGGAATAAGCTCATTATTATCATTTTTCATGATTGTGGTACCCCCTTTCTTGGGGAAAACTTGAATTGGGGTAACCCAAGGAGAGTCGGAGATGGGGTAGATGATCCCTAAAATCAAAAGCTTTATAACCTTTAGATGCACCACCTCTTTCATGTTGGGGTTCAATTTCCTTTGAGGGTCCCTAGAAGGTTTGTATTCTTCTACCATAGGAATTTTATGTATCCAAATAGATTGATCTATTCTTGTCAAATCAGCCATCTTATATCCTAAGGCAGATCTCCTCTTTCTAAGATTCGTCATTAGCACGGTTTCCTATTCATGGGTGAGATCATAGTTAATGATGACATGATAAAGCTTTTTCTCATCAAGGAAAGCATACTTAAGACCTTCAAATAGGGGTTTCATGTCAGGTGCCTTGGGGGTTTTAGGTTTTTCATCCACAACGGAGACCATTTTTAGGTTTTAAAACTCCTTATCATGAATCTCCTCAAAGGTGTCGAGAAGATGTCTAAAATGCTCCAATTGAGCATCTTCAAATCCATAATCAATAGGCGTTACAAGGGCCTTTTGGAGGGGATCTTCAACTAGTTTCCATTCTTGTCTCAATTGTTGCATCTTCTTAATACAATCAAGAAGATAGACCTCTTCTTGGAGGCTTGGTCCACGCATGCTTTCAAATACCCTAAACTTTAGGGTTTGTTTCCCTAGGTGCAAGAAAATGGTTCCAGCCTCAACATCAATCAAGGCACGAGTGGTGTCCAAAAAAGGACAACCAAAGATGATGGGGTACCTGAAGTCTTCCTTTATGTCCATGATGACAAAGTCATATGGGACATAAGCATCCATTCCAACTCTTACAGGTATGTCTTCAATGATCCCCATGGGTTTTGTCATGGATGAGTCAGCTAATTGGATTGTCATGGAAGTGGGGAGCATGTCAACTAAACCTAGCCTCCTTCAAAGACTATAGGGCATAATAGAAATACTTTCACCTAAGTCTGCAAGACCCTTCCTGCATGCATTATCACCTAGGTAGCACCCAATCCCAAAGGAGCCAGGGTCTTTCTTCTTTTCAGGCATCTTAGTTTGGATAATATCAGAGGTAGTTCTAGCAAGCATTACCGTCTCATGCTCATCGGTGTGGTATTTCGGGCTAAAAGAGATTTCATATATTTGGACCAAGTTGGCATGTCAGATAAGGCATCAAGATAGGGAATATCCACATGTAACGTTTTCATGGCCTCCCTAAATTTCACAAAACAAGTGCCAAGCCTAGTTTGCTTTAGGTGGGCCTGATAAGAGGGACGAAGTTTGTAAACGGGATTTTCTAGCTCGTCAATTTCTACAGATGGGGCAACATGGGAGGGAATGGAAGGAGTGGGAATGGTGGAGGTAGGTGAGGGTGGGGTTTCAATGATCATTGTATCATAATCCTCAAAGTACAAGGGAACAACTATCAGTTTCTCTAGGGGAGGGCTATGAATCTTCCCTGAATGAGTGGAAACAACCTTTAGTTGTTTGGGATGTTTTGGGTTGTTCTTGGGTTGTCCGACAAAGGTCCCCGTAGGGGTTTTTGTTGGGCAAAGAGATGAGCAAATTGAGCGTTGGTTGATTTCTGGTGTGCTATTATGATTTGCTCTAAGGCTGAAATCCTATCTTCTGCCACAGGGGTGGGGCGTTCTATTGAGATGGTGGTGGTTGATGAAGGTTTTGATATTGTTGACCTTGGTAGGATCCACAGTTTTGAATTTCCCCTAAAATTCCCTTGGTTCCCAAAATTCCTTTAGCTGTTATTGTGTGGGAAATCTGGTGGTGGATGATAGTTGGCTTGGTGTTTGGGGGTCATTGGTGAGGGGGAAGTTGAGATGGGTTTTCAGCTCCTGAGGGGTTTCCTTATTGAAACCTGGGATGGTTTCTGGCTTGGTTTGGATTGTAGTAAGCCTGGCCCATGATACTATGGATAGAGTTGAGATCCTCTACTTGTTAACCAACATCAGGATGCACTGGGGTGTTGTATAGATATTAACATTGGAGGATAGCATGATCATACCCTTGGCATATCCCACATAGATATTCTGCAGCCCTCACTTGTTGAGGTTGTCTTTCATAGGCATTAAATGATGATTCCAAACGGTCCTATTTCAAAGAGATTAATTTAAGAGCTTCGATAATTGTATGAATGTCTGGGTTTACCTCAGCCTTAGCTACTTTTAAGACCCCACTGGTTCCTCATCTAGCCTGGGTTTTATAAGCTCTTTTAACTACCTCCCATGCGCTGCTTAGATTTTGGAACATAAAATTTACTCCAGATGAGGAATCAAGAAATTTCTTGGTGTCATCATCAACACCACGATAAAATATCTTAATGAGTTGAGATTGTGATATGTCATGATGAGGGAAACTATGGAGGAGTTTCCAAAATCTTTCCCAAGCTTCTCCTAAGATTTCCCCAGGGGCCATTGAAACAATAGGATTTTTCCTCTAATCTCATAGGTGAGGGAAGGGGAAAAGTATTTATCCAAAAATTTTGTTTGAAGTGCTTCGCAAGTGGTGACGGGGTTTTCACTCTCTATGGAATTGTACCAACTGTTGGCTGCCCATAAAAGAGAGTATTTAAAAAGTCAAAGTCTAATGGCATCTTCAGAAATGTCTGGGATCTTAGTCAAGGAGCTAAGGTCTGTGAAGCATTGGAGGTGATCTTGACAACTTTCACCCTTGGTCCCAGAAAAAGGATTGGCCTGAAGCATCATGATCCACTGAGTACAGATCTCGAATTGAGGGGTTGTGATCACGGGTGGCACAACTGGGTGTTGTACATATCCAGTTTTTGGAGTGGAAAAATCATTAAGTTATTTTTATCTCTCAGCCTCCCTCTGAGCGGCTTCTATAGCCTCTTGCTCAGCGATATAGGCTATACGCAAGTTGGCTTCTTGAGTCGCGCGTTCAGCCATCATCAACTCACTTTGAGCATCAAGTTCCTGCTCAATCCTACAGGCAACCTCCTCTTCGTCCATCCTATGTCGATTTAAACGATGGAAAGTTCTTTCTGACTCAGGATAAAAAAAATTGGCGATGTAAGATCGTTCGATGGGCGGTGCATGCACAGTTATACAGTTATATTCATTTATAGAAAAAACATACTACTGGAATGGAAACTCAGTAGAAAGAGGAGATAGAACTTCCAGAATGTTACTCAGAAGGCATAAAAAAATTAAAAAAAGTTTTCAAAAATTTCCAGGGTTTGAGAAAATGATCCCCAGCAATGACGCCAAAATTGATATGCGTCATTTGCACATCAATTCACTAGAAAAATTATCCTAGAGTTTAATTCTTTTTTACTTTCCGATTAAGGCTAGTATAGAAGGATCGATCCCATAGGATAACATTTTTAAGATCTATTTCTCCTAAACCCGATTTATTTTTGAAATTGTTTCTTTTTTGTATTTTTGAAAATTTTATGTAAAGTAAAAAGTATGATTTGAGAGGGGTTGAATATTCTAATGCAAGAAAAGAAAATTGTAAGAAGAATAAAAGGTTACACTAATGCAAGGAAAATAAAATATTATTCTAAATAAGAGAAAGTAAAAGAAGAAATTGTTAGCATAAGAGATTATCTAACAAAATTAAAATGCTGAAAATTAAAGGGTGAACTTGAAAGCAATGAATCAAAAAGTGATTTGAAATCAAAGAGGAAGGTATTGAGGCTTAGTAGTTTCACCACCTTAGCCCTTGTGAAAATAAAATTGAATGATACACGACAATAAGAAGGAAGTATGTATGTTCATATTCGTAAATAAAACACAAAAGAGGAACTCTCCGTGAACCCATTGGGCCTCGGTGTTCATGTGTCCTTATTCTTCATCCTAAAGGGGGTTTTTCCACAGTCGCATCCAAATATCCATGAATTCAGTTTAGGTGTTCTAAATCCCAGTTTCTACGGTCGCATCCACCGAGATTAACAAGCAATAAAAATGATTAACTACGTCATTTAAATCGAAAATTTCTAAATTGAAAACCATCCATATAAATAGTCATGTAAAAACTCGATCCTATAATCACATGACTAAGGAGTTATTCCCCTTGCCTTGATAAGGAAACTACTCGCTACTCATTGCTAGGATGGGAGAAACTAGGAAAGAAAGTAAAGGAGTCATAGACCGCAATTCCAGATCTCTATAGAGTCTAAGGTGGTGACGATTAAATGACTCATTTTATTTTTCTCCCGCTCCAAGAGAAAGATAGAAAAAGAAGAATCAGAGAAACGATACCCAGAACCAAAATAAAAGAACTAACTTTATGAAAGAACTAATCTTTATTGCTCTTGAAAGGAAGATTGTACTAAGATGAAATGACATGAATTCCAATTTTGATTGCATACAAAAAGAACTTGGGGCCCCATTTCTTAGTGGAGTCCCCCCTCCTTTTATAGGGGAAGGAGGTGTGGAAACCCTATATACAAGACTATCTAGAAGACTTCAAGCCAGCGACTGAAAACTTTTTGGATCTGGTCAATAGAGAAAATAGTTGATTGCTTTTAATTAAGATGACTGCTTGCATTCTTTTTGTTGTAGATTCCAGAAACAGCGATTTACAATGAATTTTCGGGCCAGTCATAACTTCTAAAGTGGTCCAAAAATATATTTTTCCTGTAGATAATTCAATTCCCTTTCCAATACATATGTATTCATTCAATTCTGCCTTAGGGTGTGAGAGTTATGGAAATTTTGGTACGAGATATATATTTAAATCAGACATTGTGGGAATTTGTGCAAAATATTTTCGAAGGAAAATTAGTCATTGAGCATTTTCCTACAAAAAACCAAACAAATATAATTAAAACTCCAAATTAATATAAAAATCTAAACTAATACAATTAATTACAAAAATAAGAAGATAAATAACAAAACAATCCTAAAAAGATATCTAAAAGATGTAAATAAAAAGGATAAATACACATTTATCAAGCTCTCAGATATATTTCCTTAACTACCCTTGCAATCTAAATGATTTGTCATAGTTCCCATGGGCAATCCAGGGATTTCTAGAACTTTTGATTTTCCAACCGCGAAGCATGTTTTATGTCTGGATGACATTTTTACCCATGCTTATTTGATTCACATGTCACACACAACTAGGTTTTCCAGTATTTTTGTGTGTCATTTACATCGGTTTCTTTTTTATTTAAATGATTGTCAGGCTAAGATTTCTTGAATTCTTATTGGTCCATTTTGCAAAATTCATAACTTTTGCATACAACCTCAGACAAATATGCAAAAATATTCATTGGAAATTTCTTTTGATTCTCTATCGATCTAGCTTATTTTTAAACTCTAATTTACACATTCAATCACTTCGATAATTCAAGACCAAGACTAGGGTTTTGATGATAATGGACCCATGTACATATTATGGTTTTAATCAAATTACAAGTGATTAGTGGCTCAATAAAGTCAAAATATTTGACCTTAAGGTGACCTACTCTAGGTAAGCGGGCCATGCACATTTTGCATAGGTAATTTTGATTTATTGTCTGTTTATTTGTGATTATGCACATTAGTATTCTCCATGAAATTATGAATGCTTTATCAAAAGACACCATGCATAGTTATCATTGTTTGGTTGGTTGCTTATTAATAGTCCATGGTAAACCACAAATGATGATTGTGAATTAAGATTAATGAATCATGATCAAGAAGGGAAAACCTTATTATAGATTAAGAGGGAGAAATATCATCATGGCATTAAGAGGGAGAAATCTTGTCATGTTAAAGTTCAAGGATCATGTTAATGTCAATGTTAAAGTCAATGCTAAGATAAACTGAATTGAATTAGTTTTTATATTCTTCTTGATTCATAACTTTAAGAGGTCATCAAGGGCATTTCTATCATCAAGGGCTTAACTAGAAATCATGTGCTCTTAAGTGGGCATTATAGAGAGATGCATATATTTACTATTCAATTCATCATGTTTAAAGTTACTCAATTAAAGCTTAAGATAATCCATTTTCAAGTTTATGTCAAGTTATTTTGTGTCAATTTTACTCATGTCAAAGTATATTTATTTTTATGTCATATAAAGTGACATACTGCTTACTAATGTGATGTTAGTTTTGCATGGATGGGGACACGATATCTACAGGACTTGGAGCAAGTGAAGAGTACCAAGGATAATTAAGGCTAGGAGATCTTCAAGCTTTGCTTGGTGGGGTGACATTTACCAGACTAATCTAGAGGTTTAGATATCATTCACATTGTGCTTAATCATGTTACCAATTAGATTAGGTTTCATAGATGAACATGATGTAGTTTTGTTTTGCCAAGAACTATGTATGAATCAGTTTTAAATCAATGCAAACTATTTCAAATACTTTAATTGCATGATTAGCAAATTGTGACACCCACATTGAGTAAAAATGCTTCCACTCTTGTGATATGAAAAGTGGGGTGTTACATTATGGTATCAGAGAAATTTTGGTAAATGGCCACTAGGGAAAGATGATTCTCATTGTCACCCTAGAATGAAAATGTGAGATTTGGGTTTAGAAATGGATTTCCAAGGAAAGATACCATGACCTAGAATGACTACAGTTTTCACCATAGAAGAGATAGAAAGGCCAAAATACATGTTTTCCCATTTAGATATCAAGTATTCACCTAACCCTAGCAAATGATAGAGCCTCTATGTTCTTAAATGTGATTGCTAACCAATTGAGAATTGAAGAGGGATGTCATAAGTATTTGAATTTTGAATAAATACTCCTTTCTTACTATTTCATGTGGTATGGGACACATGTATTAGTAGGTTAGTGAGAGGTAGCATGATAGGATCCCACATCTCTGGGTATGTGCCTAATCACCATATATATATGAATGTGCTAGGTACCTAACGACCTAAGTTAGACAATTATCCACCCCTAATGATAGGAGGTCACAACAAGGTTGAGCTAGATGACCTAAATATAATTATGAGATTGTTTGATAAACTCTAAGTATAGGTTGAGAAGAAGTCCAATGTAACTAGTTAATCCACAATCACATGAATATTTTATAAAATGTAGATGTTATATATATATATATATATATATATATATATAAACATAAATTAGTCCTTCAATTATCTAAAATACCATATGTCTTATTTTATTTTGGCAACTTTGATTAGGCTTCAAATTTCACACCAATAAAAACCCTAAAAGAACATGTATTAGGTTTAATAAAAAATTATGCACTAATTCCCCACTCCACATGAGTGGAAGCCTTATTGGAATATACTTTAGGATTGAACCCAAAGGACAACCTTTTTAAGCAATTATATATACTCAGAAGTATTAAGAGAAATATTTATCACCAAGAAGTTGATTGATTGATTAAACTAATTTGTTTCTTGTAGAAACATAGATTAAAGAAGTAATTAGATGATAATAAAGCAGACCAGGGCATGGAGTTTCACTTCCAAAACATGTGTAATTATCTTAACAAGATCTAACTCCTAATAGAATTTTACTAAATAGAGGCTTAGCTGGTACACCCTCACAAGATACAGACCGTTGCTTGGACTAAACTCCCTTGGAATCGACCAATTTTGGCACCCAAGTTCCTAGTTCATTCCATCTGGACTCCCTCACTACGGTCGACTATCCTTTACACGTTATCATATTGTATCCCAATCACCTCACTATCCCTTGATAACACCCCAGGGGGATAATAAGATCATCCTGAAGTTCTAATCATGCTCTCAACAACTTGCATATTCTTGACTATAATATACATGTAAAGCTAGTTGTCAATTTTCAATGCAAGGAAATAAGAAGAATGATACGTTATTTAGCAATAGTATTGTTGAGTTTAGATAAAAGCTAGGATAAAATATGGGCTGTTGGAGCTAGTTTCCATGCCCTGAAATAAATGTTTGCTCGCTCATGGTGAGAGTCAACAATGAAGGATAGAAAGAACAATGGAGGGAGCCATGACACATGGTGCAGGAAGACCAATCTTTCCAATGTGGCTTCCACCTTCTTGCTCCTCTCTAGGGTTGTTACAACCCCAATTTTGGGTTCAATTGCTAAGAAATATAATTTCTCAAATTAAAGATTTTTGAATGAATAAATGAAATAATCTATTTTGAATAAATGGATTTCATAGCCTTGTTGTTTGATTTGTGGGCTTTATTAGCCATTGGGCCCAATAACAAGAATATTCAATTAATTAATGAAAAACTGAGAATTTGAGATAAGAAAGGTGTGGAAACCTCTAGAAGGCAAATCTAAAGAGGTTTTCGTGCCTCTTAGATTCCTTGGGTTCCAAGGAGCCCAAGGTTGCAAAGAAAGGGCAATAAGAAAAGAAAATAGCAATTAAGTATTTCCTTGTTAATAAAGAAATTGAAAATATTGATGAAATAGGGAAAATATGTGAAAAGAGGTATAATTGGATAATTCTTAGTGGGATTCGTATCCCAAGGATTTCTGATGATAAAAGGAATACTAATGAGGAAAATAAAAGAGAAATAAGAGAGAGATCCTCAAAAAGGAATTATTTTAAAAAGAAATAGGCAAGATAATGAGAATAATACATATTGATGCATTTAAAGATAATTAGTATTCATTTAAAAGGAATTTCGAATTCTTAAAGTTTCTTGGGTGCCAAGGAGCCCCAATAAAGGAGAAGAAAGATAAAATACCATAATTATAAAATAAGAGCATAAAGTGATATATTATTGATAAATTTTGTAATATTGAGAAAAGGGAAGTATTCTCTATTAAAAGAAAACATGATTTCGTGATAAATAATTAAAAGGCAAGTAATAAGAAGATAAAGGAGAGGATTTTCGAAATCCTATTATCACAAGGAAAAGGAATATCAAGGGGATGAGAGAGAAAGGGAAGATATGCTTCCTATTTAAGGAAATTGGTTTCCTTTTAGGAAAGGGACTTGTTCCCTCTTATATGAATGCCTTAGGGCTTCATGCTCCATCCTATAAAAGGATAGACCCCTTGGACGAGCCCAAGAAGATCACGTACATCTCTCTCTCCTCTCCGTCTTCTTCTTTGCATGAAAACCCTAGCGGAGAGGGTAGCTTGTATCTTGGTGCTATGAGAGGCCGTGGAGGAGGTGAGAAGTGTGCGTGTGGCCTCCACGACCACCTGAGATGAATCCGGTTGTACTCCCGCACCTACGCCTTCGAGTAGCTAGGGTCGTAGGGCTACAAGGCTGCAGCAAACGCAGCAGCAAAAGTGGGCGTACCCAGCTCGAGAACGGCCGTTTTGGCCACAGTTTGGAGGCACCTCGCGTGCGCCAGGGCAGGGCGGAGACAACGGCACCCTCCATGGTGGCTGGCGAGGTCGATAAGGGGGAAGGGGAGCCGCGCCTTTGGCTGTTAGGGTGCCTGAATCACGCCCTCCAAAGGTAGAAGACGACCATTGAAGATTGGACGAATCTGCCCCTTCGCATATCAAAGAACCATCTGTTAAGTCGGGGGCATAACCGTAATTCGGTTATGTTTCCTAAAGCAATCGCTTTGCATGAGAAGAGTGACGTGGCGCGCAGCCATTGGTCCATCAGGTAAATAATTGCTAAATTCATATCTAAAGATTGGTAGCTCCGATGGAAAGGTGCAAAATATGAAAGTTGACCAAGAGAATGCGTAGAATGCAATAAAAATAATATTGAAACCTAATTCTTATTGAATTTTGAAAAGTAAGGTAATTTATCAACTTTAACATAATGATGATTAAAGAAACCCTAATTGGGAATGATTAAAGTGATTAGTAGGGTTTCATAGATAATTAAAGTTGATATTAGCCTGTTAATGATAAAAAGGAACATTAGGAAGAAAAAGGATGAACTTTGCATATAATTAGTTAGTTTAGAATTCCATATGCATGAATATACTTTAATGGGCCTTGAAACCCTAATGTTGACTAATTCGACTATTAATGACTTTAATTGAATAATGTCATGAGTAAAATTGGAATATGTTGAATCTAAGCTAATTCGAGCATTTAAGTTCCTATTTTGTGGATAAATGCCCTAAATGTAGTAATTAGGGTTTTCTGATGAATAAAAGATGGAATTAAGAACAAATCAAGTCCATATGTGTTTCGGATCGTAATGAACTATGAATTGATGATAAAATGCATAAATGATCTTATCATGGATTAAAAGGATAAAAATAGTAGCTTTAATGTAGAAGAGGCTTAATGGATGTATTTAATGGTTAATTATGTCTTTAATCCAAAATTGAGAATTAGATATTGGAATAATGAGGGTTTGTGATCAAATGCGTTAAATTAGGGTTTAAAACAGTGAAAGGTAAAGGGAAACCCTAATTGTACAAGAAACCCCAAAAATGGACTAGAAACCCTAGGAAGCGAGCTAGATTTAATAGATCTTAATGACATGAGTAATAATAGGAAATTGTATAATTGTTTCAGGATCTTATTGAATGCTTGCTTGCTTGGATTCTTATTTGCATGGATATTTCTATTCCAAATCATCAGATCAGGTATGTGGTTAATTATGAATAACCGCCTTAGTTTCCCGTGGATTTTCCGGATGGTTAATCGCATTGAATGCAAATTATCTGTTGGATGTTCATACTTGCAAATCATAAAGTCACTATGATTATCACATTAAAAATAAGAGTATGTATTCTTGCACCTACATGCCACCCTGATGGATGATGCCAAAGGTCAGGCCCAGATGGGTAGACCAATTGACACCTTGAGTGGTGACCCCAGGCACCAAGAAGGTGGCCTATAATATTGCATGACTAGTGGGCACCATGAGTGGTGACCCCCAAGCACCAAGCTCGGGATTGAGAAGGTGGCCTTAAGTCATTTGCAAAGGGCACCCTAAGGTGGTATGCCAGGGTTAGGGCAAAAGCGGTGGAGAATGTCATACTGGAAAGTGTAAATTGGCTTGTTAATTAATTTGATTGTGAATATTAAATTGTTAGCCATATTTGCAAGATTTTGATTGTTCCCACATACCAGTATATTTTGATATACTGACCGACGTTTTGTTTGTCGGCGTTTTAGGTACAAATGAAATGAACAAACAGTAAAGTGGCATATGTGGAATTAAATGAGAATTAACGTGCACAGGAGGATTAGTTAGAGTAGCGTCTCCATGGATAGAAGTTTAGAAATCCCATCTTTTAAAAGGTAAACAAAGTTTTATTTTATACCAGTTTTCAGTTTAGTTGGTAAAGTTTATTAATTGTTATTGATTATTTGTCGAACTTTTGATCATGTTAAGTGAATAATGGCTCTGACCTTTGGGTCTCCCTTAATTGGGGGTTACCAGGAGACGGGGTCGTTACAATTGGTATCAGAGCATAGGTTCCTCATTTAATCTTTAATAATTATTAAATTTTACAAATTCCATAGAAACGAGGGAGTTATTAGAGGATTATCCGAAAGACAGAGGTGTCTAGAAAAGGATCACGAACGGGGGCTTGCAATATTTTCCTCCGTACCTCTAGTCAGAATACGAGGACTCCCGGATCCGTGTGACTGCCTGGCCAAAGTCTTAGGGTATGAATCGAAATAAAATACATTTTAGGACTCTCTCATCTCGTTCATCCTTTCTCAACTCAAATTCTGTTAACGACCTTAAGGATTAGGGTTTTCTCTCTCTTCCTCACCCTCTTGAGGTATGGGTAAGTTTGATAAGGATTAAGGAATCCTCCACCAAATTAATAAAAAGCATGTAAATAAGATGTCATGGACATAAGCTTAATAGAGTAAGCGTAAAGGAATAGATACATGCTTAGGTCGTATGACACGAGTTGTCATTGCCCTCAGGAGAGACCTAAGGATAGACCTCCTTGGTAGGAGGATGAGTAGAGAGATTTAGTCTTGGAGGTAAAGACCTCCATCAAAAGTAGATACCTGGCATATCCTTTGAGGATGATGTTAACCTTAACCCTAAGTGAAGGGTAGAGATAGAGATGACATGATGAGTTAGACCGAGTGTTTGGTTCGACATGCCTTGGGATCGTCATATGAGCCATGAGAGGTTGGATAACCTAGTACCTTTGGCGACCCAACCCTGAAGAGGGTCGTGCATGTTTGAGCGAAGGGTAACTCCTTCCTGGATGAGGGTAGAGAGGAACCTATAGGGCTGTTGCAAGTAGGATATAACTTGCACCCAGAGTGCGTCAGTAATGTTGATAGTTAAACAAAACCCTAGTCAAGGGATCATGATGGAGGGCTTATGAGATAAGCATAAGGGGTTATGGATAACCTTGAGTAAACATAAGTTTGAGCTTAGGCTTCACTCAGGTAGGGGTATGCTTATGAGCTTGATCCTTCATAAAGACGGGACCTCTTATATAGAGGTTGGTTGTAGGATTATCTCTAGAGAGAGGGAGCAGACCTCGGCCAAGGAGGTTGTAAGCCTAAAGCCCCAAAACTTGAGAAACAGTGGGAGTTGAGAATGATGCGGCCTAAGTGGATGATAGTGGTTGCCTTATGTTTGATCCCTGAAGGATGATGATGTCTAGGAGTAACCAAACCCTAGAGAGAGGATGATGCTTCTGGTACCTATGGTATAAGTGATTACCTACTAAGATGAGATAAAGAGTTCTTTAGACCCTGAGGAGGTTAAGGCACCAGTTGTGAGGCTTTATACCTAGTAGTTATCCAGGAAGAGGAATCAACTCTGAAGTGTTGCTTGAGTAGAAAGATCATGGGAGTACATGACATATCTTGGGCATGCTGGATTCCTGGTTAAGAGAACGAGCATGCAGTTGGACACCCGGAGGCGAACCTAGGGTTCCTAGGCCTAAGAGGGGAAGCGGTGTACCCAATGCTCATGTTGATATTTGAGTCTCTATAGTTTCGAGCATGATACTCTTAATGTGTAGAGGTAAAGGAAAACCTCTTCAGGTAAGGGTATGTTTGATGAACCCCTCACGAATAAGTTGATCTGATGATGAGGAAAGATAACGAGTGTGACCTAGCATGGTTTTGTAGGTACACTTGTGCCTTAATAGTTGTTGTTTTAAGCATGCTCATAAGTATGTAAACCCTAAGGATGGTTGTGACCTTGCTGTCACAGGTTGTAGTTTCCTCCCATCCTGGGAGAGGACCCTTTGGTAGGGTGCGTACCAGTTCTATCGGTTTTGAGGTGACCTAAAGAGGTCTCATAGGATCTTGAGAAGCTAAGTGAAGAGTACATGGTATGAAAATGAACCTATAGGCCCATAGATAACCATCTCTAAGTGCATGGACGTGTTACCATGGGAGTAACCGGTATGGGGCCTGACCAAGGTAGGCAGGTTGCCATGACCCCTGTGAAGGGATGAAAGTCAGTCATGAATGCAGAAAGAGATGATGAAGGCTTGGGTAAGGTTCTAAGTCAGACATGTACTATAAGAGAATACCAAGTCTATCCTAGGGTCAGGTAGGGATAAGACCGATGAAAGACGGAGTTGCCTAATTCCCTAGTTGCACATGACCATAGGGTCGGGAGGTAACAACTATCATTGTCTGAGGGCCATGAGTTAGGAGATTGATCACCTTCATTAACTCATGGGACCTAAAGGGCAGATGAGTAGGGCACTCTCTGGATGCATAAGGGAAGAGGGATGACCCCAAAAGTGCCGGCACCCTATAGATCTAGAGGAGATGACCAAGGATTGTGTGGTGACCCAAGTAGGTTTTGGATCAGTTTTCCATGGATGTAATTCTGATATCAGGAGGATATGTGGCACGTTTCAACTTGGATTTGAAGGTGTACTGGCAAGGTGGGATGTACCATCTCTACTCTTGGAACAGGAAGAACTCTGTATTTGGACTGCAGCCAAATACTTATTTCCTTTTGTTATGGAAGTGAGAGATAGGACAGTACGCATGCCTTACACCAAAGAATAAAGATGATGGAAGTTGGAATGTAACTACAAGGTATGAGGATAGAGATGATAACATACCCTGGTGAAGTGAATTATACTTGGATGGTTCGCGAACACTAAGAGAGATAGTGTAGTCAGCTTATGAGGATATTGTGGAATTTGCAGATTAACCAAGGTCGAGTTCGATCACAGTGAATATGAGCTCAGAGCTTCTTAATGAAGATAGATGTAGAGTTTGAGATGAGATGATAAGTATAATACATGAAGGTGTATGTTACCGAACACTTAAGGATGAGAGGTGGTAATGAATACTCTGGTTGAGATATAACTGCCTAGTTTAGTTGGAAACTAGAAGAAGTTGAGGTTGTTGGCTAACCCCAAGTTTGGAAAGAAGATGTGTTTTGACTAACACTCGGATATAATAAGATATGTTGAACAAGTTATGGTTGGTTGGATAGCTAGTTTTGTCCTTGATGTAGTAAAAGGATGGTGATAGAACCTTAGATACACTTCTTTGGATAGGAAGGTAATAAAACCCTTTTGAGAGTGGTTTAGGGTTTCCGAGGTATCAAGCTTGAGGAATCATAACAATACAGGAAGTCGTGAAATACCTTGGTACTGCAAAGATAGTAAGTGATGATAGCAATCTGGATGCTTAAAACAAAGTTGCATGTAGCATGTGGCCATGCAAGCCAGGAGGTGAAGGATGAACACCATTAACCCAGTAAAGTAAAGGGAGTTCCCGAGAGGGAATGGGAGTCCATCACTATGGATATTGTGGTAAGTCTCCCCTTGACCAAGGAAGGACAAGATGCAGTGTGGGTTATGGTGGATCGCCTTACCTAAATGACATGAGAAAGAAAGAGTACTATCAAGGGACAGACCAGGTTGAACTACTTATAAGAGAAAGAGATGGTTCAACTACACCATGATGCAAGTTCAAAAGTTCTTGAGTATAACCTAAGGGTTCACTTCCATGAGGTGGAAGTAGATACATGAAGAGCTCAGTGTTTGTACAGTTTATCACCACATACTAATGGATAGTATGATCCGGACTAGAGGGCCTGATGAGAGCATGCATGCTCATTTAGGGTGATACATAGAGACAGATGTAATGTTAACCACCATAGCCTTTATCGGGATGCAAGAAGTTTATAGGGGGGTTGTGTCGGTCACTACTTCATTATGATGATGTTGGTGAAGGAGGCCTCGCGAAGGTCAGAAAAGAACCCCAGGTGTGTGCAGATGAAGTCACTTTGATCGTGCAATGGCTAAGAGAGAGCCCAGTGGTGACATGAGTCACGAGCTGATGCAAAGCAGACTGACATGCAGTTCACTGTGGAGGAATATAATGTGAAAATACGACCCCTCTAATCTACAGCTGAGAGAGCTGAATCCCCGATATATGGGTCCATTTGAGATGGATTGGTGGATATGATTGTGTTTAGCCTTGCCCCACAGGATAACGTGATGTGTAATGTGTTACATGAGTCCAATCTAGAGCACTATGTGAGGTACCCAAGCCATGTGTTAAACCCTGAACCTATTCAGCTTTTGAGAGGCTGAAATGTCCTGAGTCACCTATGAGGGTACGATATACCAAGGTAAGAAAGAACTCAGATGGAAGAATATGAGATGATGAAGGTTCTTGGAAAGCACCATGGATAGGGTAAAGCCACATGGTAGCCCTGATGGACATAAAAATAGATTATCTTGTTTGTTTGCTTGCTTGTTGGAATTTTGAGGACAAAATTCTTATAAGAGGGGAAGGATGTTACAACCCCAATTTTGGGTTCATTTGCTAAGAAATATAATTTCTCATATTAAAGATTTTTGAATGAATAAATGAAATAATCTATTTTGAATAAATGGATTTCATAGCCTTGTTGTTTGATTTGTGGGCTTTATTGGCCATTGGGCCCAATAACAAGAATATTCAATTAATTAATGAAAAACTGAGAATTTGAGATAAGAAAGGTGTGGAAACCTCTAGAAGGCAAATCTAAAGAGGTTTTCGTGCCTCTTAGATTCCTTGGGTTCCAAGGAGCCCAAGGTTGCAAAGAAAGGGCAATAAGAAAAGAAAATAGCAATTAAGTATTTCCTTGTTAATAAAGAAATTGAAAATATTGATGAAATAGGGAAAATATGTGAAAAGATGTATAATTGGATAATTCTTAGTGGGATTCGTATCCCAAGGATTCCTGATGATAAAAGGAATACTAATGAGAAAAATAAAAGAGAAATAAGAGAGAGATCCTCAAAAAGGAATTATTTTAAAAAGAAATAGGCAAGATAATGAGAATAATACATATTGATGCATTTAAAGATAATGAGTATTCCTTTAAAAGGAATTTCGAATTCTTAAAGTTTCTTGGGTGCCAAGGAGCCCCAATAAAGGAGAAGAAAGAGAAAATACCATAATTATAAAATAAGAGCATAAAGTGATATATTATTGATAAATTTTGTAATATTGAGAAAAGGGAAGTATTCTCTATTAAAAGAAAACATGATTTCGTGATAAATAATTAAAAGGCAAGTAATAAGAAGATAAAGGAGAGGATTTTCGAAATCCTATTATCACAAGGAAAAGGAATATCAAGGGGATGAGAGAGAAAAGGAAGATCTACTTCCTATTTAAGGAAATTGGTTTCCTTTTAGGAAAGGGACTTGTTCCCTCTTATATGAATGCCTTAGGGCTTCATGCTCCATCCTATAAAAGGATAGACCCCTTGGACGAGCCCAAGAAGATCCCGTGCATCTCTCTCTCCTCTCCGTCTTCTTCTTTGCATGAAAACCCTAGCGGAGAGGGTAGCTTGTATCTTGGCACTATGAGAGGCCGTGGAGGAGGTGAGAAGTGTGCGTGTGGCTTCCACGACCACCTGAGATGAATCTGGTTGTACTCCCGCACCTACGCCTTCGAGTAGCTAGGGCCGTAGGGCTGCAAGGCTGCAGCAAACGCAGCAGCAAAAGTGGGCGTACCCAGCTCGAGAACGGCCGTTTTGGCCACAGTTTGGAGGCACCTCGCGTGCGCCAGGGCAGGGCGGAGACAACGACACCCTCCATGGTGGCCGGCGAGGTCGATAACAGGGAAGGGGAGCCGCGCCTTTGGCTGTTAGGGCGGCTGAATCGCACCCTCCAAAGGTAGAAGACGACCATTGAAGATTGGATGAATCTGCCCCTTCGCATATCAAAGAACCATCTGTTAAGTTGGGGGCATAATCGTAATTCGGTTATGTTTCCTAAAGAAATCGCTTTGCATGAGAAGAGTGACGTGGCGCGCAGCCATTGGTCCATCAGGTAAATACTTGCTAAATTCATATCTAAAGATTGGTAGCTCTGATGGAAAGGTGCAAAATATGAAAGTTGACCAGGAGAATACATAGAATGCAATAAAAATAATATTGAATCCTGATTCTTATTGAATTTTGAACAGTAAGGTAATTTATCAACTTTAACATAATGATGATTAAAGAAACCCTAATTGGGAATGATTAAAGTGATTAGTAGGGTTTAATAGATAATTAAAGTTGATATTATCCTGTTAATGATAAAAAGGAACATTAGGAAGAAAAAGGATGAACTTTGCATATAATTAGTTAGTTTAGAATTCCATATGCATGAATATACTTTAATGGGCCTTGAAACCCTAATGTTGACTAATTCGACTATTAATGACTTTAATTGAATAATGTCATGAGTAAAATTGGAATATGTTGAATCTAAGCTAATTCGAGCATTTAAGTTCCTATTTTGTGGATAAATGCCCTAAATGTAGTAATTAGGGTTTTCTGATGAATAAAAGATGGAATTAAGAACAAATCAAGTCCATATGTGTTTCGGATCGTAATGAACTATGAATTGATGATAAAATGCATAAATGATCTTATCATGGATTAAAAGGATAAAAATAGTAGCTTTAATGTAGCAGAGGCTTAATGGATGTATTTAATGGTTAATTATGTCTTTAATCCGAAATTGAGAATTACATATTGGAATAATGAGGGTTTGTGATCAAATGCGTTAAATTAGGGTTTAAAATAGTGAAAGGTAAAGGGAAACCCTAATTGTACAAGAAACCCCAAAAATGGACTAGAAACCCTAGGAAGCGAGCTAGATTTAATAGATCTTAATGACATGAGTAATAATAGGAAATTGTATAATTGTTTTAGGATCTTATTGAATGCTTGCTTGCTTGGATTCTTATTTGCATGGATATTTCTATTCCAAATCATCAGATCAGGTATGTGGTTAATTATGAATAACTACCTTAGTTTCCCGCGGATTTTCCGGATGGTTAATCGCATTGAATGCAAATTATCTGTTGGATGTTCATACTTGCAAATCATAAAGTCACTATGATTATCACATTAAAAATAAGAGTATGTATTCTTGCACCTACATGCCACCCTGATGGATGATGCCAAAGGTCAGGCCCAGATGGGTAGACCAATTGACACCTTGAGTGGTGACCCCAGGCACCAAGAAGGTGGCCTATGATATTGCATGACTAGTGGGCACCATGAGTGGTGACCCCCAGGCACCAAGCTCGGGATTGAGAAGGTGGCCTTAAGTCATTTGCAAAGGGCACCCTAAGGTGGGTATGCCAGGGTTAGGGCAAAAGCGGTAGAGAATGTCATACTGGAAAGTGTAAATTGGCTTGTTAATTAATTTGATTGTGAATATTAAATTGTTAGCCATATTTGCAATATTTTGATTGTTCCCACATACCAGTATATTTCGATATACTGACCGACGTTTTGTTTGTCGGCGTTTTAGGTACAAATGAAATGAACAAATAGTAAAGTGGCATATGTGGAATTAAATGAGAATTAACGTGCACAGGAGGATTAGTTAGAGTAGCGTCTCCATGGATAGATGTTTAGAAATCCCATCTTTTAAAAGGTAAACAAAGTTTTATTTTATACCAGTTTTCAGTTTAGTTGGTAAAGTTTATTAATTGTTATTGATTATTTGTCAAACCTTTGGTCCTGTTAAGTGAATAACGACTCTGACCTTTGGGTGTCCCTTAATTGGGGGTTACTAGGAGACGGGGTCGTTACAAGGGTTCTCTCTACGCAATGTGGCTTCTAATCACCAATTAGAGAGCCTTTAGAATGGACGGTAAGGGTTCCCTTTTATAGATGCATACCTCACTGCGGAAACCCTAATGTTGAATACTTGTGGTTGAAGGAAGCTAACTACATGGACCGTACTCGACATTAGCATAGGGAGGGAAAAAGAGGGGCAAGTACCCCCCTCAACTCCATAAATTTTTCCAAATAGTAGTAGTAAGTGCCCTCCCTCAATTTTATGATTTTTTAAATAGTAATAGTGGATCTCATTTTAACTAACAACAATAATCTTCGACCAGACAATACTTTAAATATTTGAATCAACAAAAGTCACCCTGAAAACCACTCCATTTAATATGTATTAATTTTAGAAAATTAAATTGTGTTGACTAGAATACCTGTGGATGTTTAGCTTCCATAAAATGTGCATGAGGAAGTGCATTTGATGCAAATTTGTTTCCTAGAATAGTTTTCAAATAATTGACTCAAAAAGTAATCAAACAATTACTTCATCAATACACTATTTCAAAAATTAAATTATGTTGACTTGACTCACTGTGGTCATTTAGTTTCAACAAAACATGTGTAAAGAAGTTCATAGGAAGCACACTTTCTCCATAATATGTGCATGACAAGGTGCATAATTCAAAATGGATATATGGTATATTATATTAGCAATCAAATAAATTCCTTTAGTGTGGGTTGTGGTAGAGAAAGTGGGTCCCAAATATAATTAAGATATAACTATGGAAATATCTAAATATTGTGATTAGAATTTAGGTATATAATCAAACACAATGTGAAAACAATTGTTATCTTGTTGTTTTGTCATCACTTTTCCCTAAATTTGTCTTTTCAACAACAACTGAGTTATAAGAGTATACTATATGTCAATCACCGTAACATGTACATCCTTGTAAGTTGTAGTCCTAGAGGCTAGAGATAGATAGACAAATCTTCTAGCAACTTATGGCCATTATTACCAGCAATAAACAATTGTTAGTATTTCAACCAGTCATTATTGTTCCTTTTCCTTATAAGTTAACAACTAGCGACTGACCAATGCTATTGAAGTTTCAATCAATTCAAAGAGAAACATGTAAATTCTTATATATTATTTTTAATGGATTCAATTTTTGGTATTGACATCAATATAATATAATCGATGTAACAACTATCGTAAACTACACATATTGGTGATTGGTGTATTGGATGTACCAGTACTTTTTTATTCTTTATTGTTAAATTGAAGATATTACTAAATCAAAACTATTATCATTTTTAATATGACTATTAGTGATTCTTCTATTCACTTTATTTGATTATATCAAAACAATCTTAGTTGCATAAGATATGAAGAGATATTTTCATAAGAATGTTCAACATCTAGTTCTTTACCAAATATTGCTACTCCTAGCATTGAACAACCACCCGTATATTAACGTGGGCAAAAATGATGATGCTAGCTTACCATTAAAAATGAGTAGAACAAAAATTAACTTGGAGGAGATTGAAAAAGATCCTTGGTTACATCCTAAATTATATGACTATCCAATAAATAAAAGAGATGAAATCCGAAGATTTTATCTACTAAATGGGCCATGTCAACCATGTAATCATGATTTTCTTCAAAAAATGGTTCGTAACAAATTGTGAAGATTTAACAAAGCATGGTTTTCTAAATTCTTAATGTGGGTAGAGTATAACATTTCTCAAAATGGTGTTTATTGTTTGTGTTGTTTTCTTTTTAAATCAGAAAGTGAGGGATAAGGAGGTGGTGAATCTTTTATATCAAAAGGCTTCACGAATTGAAAAAAAAAGTAATATGCAAAATCCTATAGGAGGTCCAAATAGTTCTCATAATCAAGCTCAAAAATGTGAGGATCTCATGAAGCAATATCAAAGTATTCAAAGTGTATTGAATAAACAAAGTAAAGCCTTTCAAAGTACTTATGATATTAGAATAAATGCATCGATTGACTATGTTTGATTTTCGTTACATCAAGATTTGGCATTCAGAGGGAATGATGAATTTGTTGAGTCAACAAATAGAGTAAACTTCTTGCAATTGTTGAAATTTCTTACAAAACATAATGACAAAATTAAAGGTTTTGTCTTAGACAATGCTCCTTAAATTTAAAACTAACATCACATGACATAGAAATTGATATATTTAATGCTTTTGCAATTAAAACCACAAATTTGGTATTGAAAGAGATAGAAAATGAAAGTTATAGCATCATTATTGATGAAGCACGAGACATTTCAAACAAAAAAAAGTCAATTGTACTGAAATTTGTTAATAAGAATATCCATGTAATTGATAGATTTTTAGGACTTATTCATGTGACTGACACCCCATCATTATCATTGAAGAACGAAATTGAAGACTTTTTCTCTACACAAAATTTAAGAATATCTCAGTTAAGAGGTCATGGTTATGATTGTGCAAGCAACATGAGGCGAGATATAAATGGGCTTAAAACTCTTATCATGAATGAAAATAATTGTGCATATTGCATTCATTGTTTCGCTCACCAACTTCAGTTGGCTTTGATTGATATTGCCAAAAAGAATCCTCAAGTTGCATCACTATTTTTAGTTGTTACCAATGTGGTAAACACGGTTGGATCTTCATGTAAATGTCATGATAAATTTCATGCAATACAAATTATGAAGGTCAAAATGCATTGAATGATGGAAAAATATCTAGTGGAAGAGGCTTGAATCAAGAAAGAAGTCTAAGACATGCTGGTGATACAAGATGGAGTGCTCATTATAAAACACTTATAAGTGTGATTGACTTGTTTTCAACTTCTATTGATGTTTCAGAAATTATCTCAAAGGATTGATCATCTTCATAACAAAAGGCAGAAGCTTTATCGATGATGGATTCAATTCAAACTTTTGATTTTGCATTTACCATTCATTTGATGAGAGAAATTCTTGGTATTACGGACATGAAATCTTACAATATATTTTTTGGAATGAAATGAATGACTGAACTTGCAGATAAGATAGTTTCCTATGGAAAGCAAAAAGTCTTGCAGATGTATATAATCTAATAAAATTAGCATTGATATTACAAGTGGAAACAACAACTGTGGAAAGATCATTCTTCATTATGAATATTATTAGGAATCATCAACATAACTAGATGAATGATAAGTGGCTTAGTGATTTAATAGTTGTCTGTATTGAAATAGAAATATTTGACACCATTGATACCAAAGTAGTAGTAGAAGGAATATGTAGAATGAAAACCAGAAAAAACAATTAGATTGTACTGAATGAGATTATATTTTTTATTATGAAAAATGTTAGTATATCCAAATATTATTTGTTTGACTGTTCTTTAGATATTAATTGATAACTACTAATATTTTATATAAATTTTAGTTAGTGGCTAATTTTATTTGTAATTGTGCCACCCTTATGACTCTAGCTAGCGCCACCCCTAGTACTCGGTTTAACAGGCGACTCATGTGGGTTATTCAATTTAGACCTCGCATTTGGTTCTCTGGTAAATGAGCATCGATTGAACCGGATTAGGCTGAATGCTAGGAGCACACATCAGAACTAAAGAATCTGGGTAGAAAGAGTGGCTCAAGTTGGGTGAGTGGGGAACGTAATTGCTTGAATAGGTGGTTGGAAGGTGAATAACGGAAATCTTCTGGGGCCTTCCTTCTCTTGTGGCGTAGCATCCCGAGGGCTTGATCATCCATCTGGGTGTTAACCTATGTTTTCATCTAGTTTTGCATAAAAAAAATATAAAGTGCATTATGGTTCAGGAAAGAGGAGATAATTGCACTTAAGGGAATATGAAGCTAAAACTAGGAAACAAAAACACAACAAGCCCTAAAAAGTGAGTAAAAATTATGCAAAGATAGGTATACATATACTCATCAGACTTGAATTTTATTTTATATTTCTATTATCGAATAATTCATAAAGCTATTAATATTTATTTATACAAAAAAATCTCTTATTTCTTTGTCATGTGCCCCAAGGACCTATTTGCAATGCAAATAGTCTCATGGGACACACTTGGGCTATGGGTTACACCCATTCCACAAAGTGGATAATATTATTATTCCTTCAATAATTCAATTTGGAAAATTACTTATCAATTCAAGCTTTAGATTTATATAATTCTATTTCTCCAAAATTGAGGATATTACATAGGGTGTGTTATAGGCACTATAGCACATGGTTGCATCATACTATAATTTGGTGTACTATAAGGCGGTGCTCTAGTTAGATAATTCTCACTTGAGTCTTGTTATGCATGAACTAGTGTCCCTAACAAGCTCGTATTACACTTTGAATTTGGCGTGAGGCATATTGTAGTTCAGACTCGTTTGAGTAAAATAATATTGAATAATAATCAATTTTAGTATTATTATTATCAAAAGCATGACGACATGAGTCTTGTTGAAATGTAATGTTTCTAAAGAATCTAACGATTTCTATTTTTTCAAAAAATGATTATGAATTGTATGTTATAAGATAAATAAGCTTCTCTCTCTTATATTTTTCTCTTTCCTATTTTTTTCCTACTACTTCTCTGTCTCCTTTCAATTTTTGTGTCAACGCATTTCTAAAGTCACAGTTTTTGATGGGGGGTCAATGGAGTTATACCCATCATTTTCCATGGCATAGGGTGGGGTACATGCTGAATAGCGGTCAGTGATGTTTGAATTGTAATTTTGTGTAATGTAAGGCAATGCTCTCGTCATATGGTTCTCTCATTAGATGGTGCTCTCTTGGGTCTTGTCACATGAATTAGCTAGTGGCCTCGACAAACTAGGATTGTAGTTTGAATTTTGTGTCAGGTGAAATGCATTGCAAACTCATTTTAGAGTAATACAACATTGAATAATACTCATTTTTTTTTAAATTTTATATTTCATATTATTTTTCTCAAAAGTATGTTGAAATTAGTCTTCTTCTAATGAATTTTATGAGATATTTAAACGTTTTCATTTTGTCAAAAAATCCATTAGGGTTGAAAGTGAGAAAAACAAGTTTCTCTCATCTTCTTTTTCTTTCCTAGGTTCCCTTCACTTCTTTGTCTCCTCTTACTTTTCCTTTAAACACACTTCTAGAAGCTTGTTTGTGAATGGGATTATGCCCATTATTTTTTATGGCATAGGATGTGCTACAAGTCATAGAGCATGTTTCCATTTGGATTGTAACTTTGTGTATTATAAGGTAGTGCTCCCTTCAGATGGTGCTCTCTTGAGTCTTGTCATGAAGAAGTTAATGGCCCCAACAAGCTAGGACTGCAATTGAAATTTGGTGTCATACAGATTGTAGTTCAAACTCATTTTAGAGTAAAAGAATATTGAACATTACTCATGTTTCATATTATATATATATTCCAAATTATTTTTTGCAAAAATATGTCAACAATAGTATTGATGGGATCTAGGTCTTGTAAGAAACGTAATGGTTTTTAATCTTAAAAAAATTATTATAAATTTTAAATTATTACAAAACTACTTATTCTCACTTTGTTTTTCTCTTTCATGTACTTTTTCCTCCCACTTTTCTATCTCCTCTAACTTTTCAAATCAAGGCACGTCCAGGGGCTCGATTGTGGATGGGGATGAATCGGATTATGGACATCATTTTCCATGGTATAGGGTGTGTTACAAGTTGTAGAGAGGATGGTGGTGTTTGGATTCTAATTTGGTTTATTATAAGGCAATGGACCCATTATATGGTGCTCTCCTCAGATGGTTCACTCTTGAGTCTTGTCACATAAAATAGCTAGTAGCCTAGGATTGCAATTTGAATTTGGTGCCAGGTGGAATGCAACTTTGACTCATTTTAGAGTAAAATAATATTTGAAATGCTCATTTACAGAATTATTTATATATAATATTATTTTTTGTAACAACATGTCGATATTAATTTTGTTAGACTATAATTTTAGTAAGAAATCCAAACAATTTTCTTTTGTCAAAAAATCAACTATGAATTGAAAATTACAAGTAAAATGAGTTTCTCTCTCATATTTTTTCTCTTTCATGTGCTTTTTCTCCCACTTCTCTGTCACCTCTCACTTTTCGTATCAAAGCACTTCTCAATGTTTGGTTGTGGATAGAGGATGAATGGGTTTATACCCATCATTTTCAATGACATAGTGTGTGCTATAGGCCCTATAGTACATGTGTCATTTGGATATAGTACATGTGTCGATATTGTAAGGCAATGTTGTCATAGAACAGTGCTCTCATGTGATGGTGCTCTCTTGATCCTTATCACATGCAATAGCTAGTTGCCCCAACAGGTAGGCTTGTGATTTGAATTTGGTATCAGGTGGGTTCTAGTTCAAAATCATTTTAGAATAAACAATATCAAACAATAATTATCGTTTGTATTATATTTATATTTTGTATTTTTTTTCAAAAACATATTGACGTCATTCTTGTTGAAATATTTTTTTTAAAATTGAATAATTTTTGTTTAGTCAAAATATTCATTAATTGAAAGTTAAAAGTAAAACAAGTTTCTCTCTCTCTCACTTTTCTTTCCTGGATTTTTCTCAGACTTATGTGTCTCTTCTCACTTTCAGTGTCTAAGGCACTTCCTGAGGCTCAGTTGTGGGTGGAGGGTGAATGGGGCTATGGCCATCATTTTCCATGACATGGGTGTGTTACAAGCCGTATAACACATGGTGGCATTTGAACTGTAATTCGGTGTATTATAAGATTGTGCTCTCACCAAATGGTGTTCTCTTGAGTCTTGTCACATGCAGTAGTTAGTGGCCCTAACAAGCTTGGATTGCAATTTAAATTTGGTATTAGGTCAATTGCAGTTCTTCACTCATTTTAGAATAAAATAATATTGAATAACACTTAATTGTTATGATATTTTTATATTTTGTATTGTTTTCTCAAAAGTATGTCAACAATATTTTCTTTCTCGACATCAGCAAAATAAAATTTTTATTGCACATTTTCTTCCACTTATTTCTCCGCTTACTTTTTGTGTCAAGATAGTCCAAAACTAAAGTATGAAAGTGCATGCATCCCTAGTCATCTATATTATATAAAACAAGCCATTTTGGATTGGTCATGCAACTTTTTTGAACATTTTTATAAATTACAAATGCGTCCTTTGTATGTAAGAAAGGTCCACATAAGGGGTTGGATGCAATTTTCTCTATTATTTTTTGAAATTACGTATTGATTCCTTTGTGTTTACCCCATACTTTTGTCTTTAATTTTTTAAACTATATATTATATTAGGAGACTCATATATACATCCATTATTTTTTGAAATTACATATCGGTCCCTATCTGTATACACCACACTTTTTTCTTTGATTTTTCCATTTTGAATTAGTCACGCAATACTATACTATATAAAACAAGCCATTTTGGATTACTCATGCAAATTTTTCCAACATGCTCATAAATTGCAAGCACGTCCTTTGTATCTAAGAAAGGTCCACAGAGGGTGTTGGATGTAATTTTCTCTATTATTTTTTGAAATTACATACTGGTCCCTTTGTATTTACACCACACTTTTCTCTTTAATTTTTTTAATGATATATTATATTAGGAGACTCACATTTACATCCTTTATTTTTTGAAATTGCATATCGGTCCCTTTGTGTATACAACACAATTTTGTCTTTAATTTTTTCATTTTGGATTAGTCATGCAATTTAGTATAACAAGCCATTTTTGATTAGTCATGCAATTTTTTTTCAACATTTTTGTAAATTACAAACACGCCCTTTATATCTAAGAAAGGTCCAAAGAGGGGGTTGGATGCAATTTTCTCTATTATTTTTTAAAATTACATACTGGTCCGTTTGTGCTTGCACCATACTTTTTACTTTATTTTTTTAATTACATATTATATTAGGAGACTCATATATACATTCATTATTTTTTAAAATTACATATCGGTCCCTATGCATATACATAACACTTTTGTCTTTAATTTTGCCATTTTGGTTTAGTCATACAATTTTTAGAACATTTTTATAAATTACAAACACGTCCTTTGTATCTACGAAAGTCTCACAGAGGGGGTTAGATGCAGTTTTCTCCATTATTTTTTAAATTACATATTGGTCCCTTTGTGTTTACACCACAGTTTTGTCTTTATTTTTTAAAATTATAAATTACAATACGAGACTCATATATACTAATATGTGGATGCAATTTCCTTCATTATAATTTACATATTGGTCCCTACTTGTGTGCACCACACTTTTGTCTTTGATTTTTTAAATTATGTATTGCATTAAGAAACTCATTTGTAGTATATAAGAAAGCTCGTGGGGGGGATTGGTTGTAATTTTTTTCTATTATTTTTTGAACTTACATACAAGTCCTTGTGTGTACATTATACTTTTATCTTTAATTTTTAAAATACATATTAGGAGACTCACCAATACTATAAAAGAAACTCCACGAAAGGGGTTGGATGTAATTTTCTCTATTAGTTTTAAAATTATATATTGATCCCCATGTGTACACTACACTTTTGCCTTTAGTTTTTTAATTATATATAATATTAGGACTCATTTGTACTATACAAAAAGATTGTTGAGGGGGTTGGATGAAATTTTCCCTATTATTTTTAAAATTACATATTGGTCCATGTGTGTACATCACACTTTTGTCTTTAATTTTTTAAATTATATATTATAGGAGGATGCTCATCTATATTTTATAAGAAAGACCCACATTGAGGATTGGAAGTAATTTTCTTCATTATTTTTTAAATTATATACTGGTCCATGTGTGTCTACATCACACTTTTGTCTATAATTTTTTGAATTATATATTATAGTAGGAGGCCCAACTATACTATATAAGAAAGCCTCAAAGGGGGCTGGGCACAATTTTCTCCATTATTTTTTGAAATTAAATATTGGTCTTGTATGTGTACACCACACTTTTGTCTTTAATTCTTTAAATTACATTTACATTAGGAGGCTCGTCTATACTATATAGAAAAACCCACAGAAGGGGTTGGATGTAATTTTTTTTATTATTTTTTAAATTGACATACTGGTCCATGTGTGTGCACACCACACTTTTATCTATAATTTTTTAAATTATATATTATATTAGGAGACTCGTCTATACAATATAAGAAAGTAGGATCTCCCTACCATCCACACTATTGAAGGCAGTGGAGAAAACTAAGCTCATCCATACATTTTGTATATTAGTCGTCGACGAGGATGTTATCTTTAGGGTACCCCGCCCATTTTGATATTATGAACTCTTGAGCCAAGACTTATTGGATTTATACTACCGATGTTATTACCCATATATTTCATCTTGTATCTATGCTATGTACAAAACCCATGTACCAAATTTATGTATCTTCTGCTCATTGCGGTTGCATGAGTTATATGATATATAAATCAGTAATGATCATCTAAAAAACAATATAAGAAAGCATGCAGAGGGGGTTCGATGCAATTTTCTTCATTATTTTATGAAATTACATATTGGTTCATGTATGTGTACACCACACTTTTGTCAATAATTTTTTTAGTTATATATTACATCAAGACACTCATCTATACTATATAAAAAAGTCCTCGGAGGGGGTTGGATGCAATTTACTCTATTATTTTTTGAAATTACATACCAGTCACTATGTGTACACATCACACTTTTGTCTCTAATTTTTTAATATATATAGTAGGAGGCTCATCTATAATGTATAACAAAGCATCGGAGGGGTTGGATGCGATTTTCTCTGTTTATGTTTGAAATTACATATTGGTCCCTATGTGAATACACCACACTTTTGTCTTTAATTTTTTTAGTTATATATTATATTATGAGGCTCATCTATACTATATAAGAAAGCCCGCGAAGGGAGTTGCATCTGATTTTCTCCATTATTTTTAAAATACATATTGGTACTTGTGTGTGTACACCACACTTTTGTCATTAATTTTTTAAATTATATATTGTAGTAGGAGTCTCATCTATACTATTTATGAAAGCCAGCGGAGGGGGTGAATGCAATTTTCTTCATTTTTATATTACATATTGGTCCCTCTGTGTGTACACCACAGTTTTGTCTAATTTTAAAATTATATGAACTATATAAGAAAGCTCGTTGAGGGGGTTGGATGCAATTTTCTCAATTTTTCTGAAATTATATATTGGTCCATGTATGTGTGCACCACACCTTTGTCTTTATTTTTTTTAGATTATATATTATATTATGAGACTCATTTATACTACATAACAAAGTCAACAAAGAAGTTTGATGCAATTTTTTCTATTTTTAATTGAAATTACATATTGGTTCATATGTATGAAAGACCTATTAAGATATATATTGTACATATTGATTGCATCTTCTTTTCTCAAAATTTAACCTAGAAATACTTATTGTAACACAGCCCACAGAGGGAGTTGGATGCAATTTTCTCTTCTTTTTTTAAAATTACATATTGGTTCCTATGTATGAAAAGATCGATTAAGATATATATTGTACACATTTATTGAATGTTCTTTTCTCAAAATTTAACCTAAAAATACTCATTGCCGCCTGCTAAGGTACCCGTGCTATGCATAGTTTATAGTATGAGCGGCACAACCTTAGGAAACTCAACCTCCTTTCTGCTCGACGCCGTCGTTTGAGTTTTTAGTTTTATTGAATAAAAGAACCCTCAAGGCCTCTCGACAAACTTCCTTTTCTTCGGTCCTTGACATACGAGGATGATCGGATCAGTCCTTCACATGCGCTGATACGCGGATAATTGCAGGCCACATCGAGGAGGCTGGGATTCCTTGTACCCTTGCATGCCGCTTCCAGAAGACAATGAGTGAACCACTATCCTAAAACGGCTACCTGCGGGCCGACTGGATGCAAACTATCCTTTGTATGATCCGAACCAAGAATGCCCGCAGTTTCAAACCGACCCTATTTTTAATACACAATCTATTGGCCTGTTGTCGCCCTGCCGCTAGTTTTGCTATTTCCCGGAGATGTTCACGGACAAGGGTGATGCACGACAGATTGAAGCGGGCATTGCAAGCCAGTAAGGGCAACGTTTGTTTTGCTGCATTGAACTGAATTATTCAGAATGCAGCATCAGAACACTCCCGGTACATGATTTTACAGGTTCCAAGATCTTTCCTGATAAGAAACTTTAGCTTTGGATTCATCTGCGCTTGGATAGCGATGCCAGGCTGTTCGCGTTCTTTTTCTACGGACGGCAGCGTTAAAGTTGCGGGAGAATGGCGTCCGGCCATTTTGAAATGGATAACTGTATCCAGCTTTTATTACTTGCCCAAAACTGCGGGATTTCTTCAATTTCTCCAGTTCTGTGAGGCGTGCTGAAGAATGAAATACAATCCATTACGGCCAGATCCGGTTAATCAAACGTACCTTTCACTGATTGCTGCCTTTTGCCTTACCTGAGTTTTGTCAGTTGCTGTATAATATCTTCGAATCTATGAGTTTCCACCACTGTTTCATGTCACAGTTGTCGCCGATATATATCCGCAGGTGGACCCCAATCAAACTTTTTCCTTCTCAATTATTTTGATTCTTTCTAGACGGATAGGGGGTTTGTACGTGATGTTCACTCGTTCTGTCGCTCACATGGTAATTCTGTCGTCTTCGGAATCAACCACCATTCTCTCAGATACAACGTAACGTACGTGCATGTCATTACTTTGCCACTGTTCACATGGCTTAGGATGGATAAATAGTTTGATGTTGGTTGAACTCACAGGACGGGTACAATTCTTTCATAATGCAATAGATAGGTAGGGTAGATTCTGTTTACCTACTATCCTTACCTATTAGGTGAAATAACGGCAAACATATTTTTACCCACCACTTATTTATTCATGATCTGCTCTCTCACATCTTAAAAATGAAGGATAATGGAAGAAGTCTTGCTCTACTAGTTTCGCCTGTTTACTCTTCAGTATAAGAATAGGTTATCAATTTGGGAACTAACATATATACGAATTTATAGAATTCAGAAAAACCAAACAAGTATCACCACTATTTGCTCAACTTTGGTGTTTATTCAACTCCTTAAACTTATTCATATATGAGTTATACATCAAAAAATTTTAATATTAAAATACTACGAACAATAACGAATTTGATAAAAGATGTCATAGAGGTTTTATAGATATATTTATTGGGACAACTATTGGTGCTTTGAATATTTGATATCACAATAATTTTTTATGTATGACTGTTTTGGGTATGAAATGTCGTACAAACAATGGTTAAAAGTACAATATATTTATGACTACTTTGTTCTACGCAACACTTAACAACTAGTTCACCCGGTAAAGTCTGATCCTAGTTGTAATAGTGGTAGTGGGTTTGAACCCGTTGTGGGGCACCAAGAAAGAATAAATAAACAACAGTTTTCCACATTTGTAATTGACTAAGCTCCCTCCTAGGAAAAGTTTGAAATCACCATTGTCTGAAAATGTCGTATCCTGCTTCTTAATCCTATTCGAAAGGAGGTTGTAAAAGAATATGACAATAGTTTTCAAAAGCATATAATTATTCTACATGTTACTTGCAACTCTCAAGTATTTAAAATATTAGCGCCAGATGACGCGTATATAGGTGAATCGGATACAATTTAATGTTTCCTATTTCCTCCCATGTGACACTAATTGGTAATGGTGCTGCTATTCGCTCTTACAAAGGGTATTATTCCACAGAAACTGCGTTATTCCCGTCTCCTAGCTACCCTACTTCCATGTGTGTCTAAATGAAAACTGAGTAGCCGGCTGGAATAGCTAGCTAGTTGAGGTCAATGGATCATCATTAGTTGTTTCACTGTGACGCATATATTAACGGCTCCACTGGATTGTGCACAACCAACCCATACCTGTAATTAAGAAACAGGAAATCAAAGGTGAACTGTTGTAACTGTTATCATGTCGCTGTATGTAGATGGAATTAGTTACTTTAGGTAAAGAGTTGTAACTGTACTTGTGAGCCGCCTCGCGCTTCTGCGAAGGCCAATTTGTAATTTCTTTCAGTTTAAGAAAATTAATTTATTTTGTTGATATTAAGTTGACTGCAGTTTCGAACAGAAAGTACTTGACAAGTTTGTTTGTTGTCACATGTTTGCTTTTTGTAAAGAGTCATTTTTCCACGATTTGTACACAACCAAATTACATGATGTTGTTCATTGTCTGAATGCGGGATGTAATTACTTAAACCAAATATTGTTGGTTGAAAAACAAATAAAATTGCAACTGTGTGTATTTGAACCCATACCAACCAAACAAGCCGTAATTGATTGATGTTTGAGAGTCTGAGATTTAACTTATTAGTTTTTTAATTATTTTTTGGAAGTCACATATATTATTTATTTAAAATGGATGGACGAAGCAGGTGAATAACAAGCCGTGCCGTCAAGTCTTCGAAATTACATGTTCCGGTTATGCAATACTATGTCATCTCCTAAATAAATAAAGAAGCATAAAGATACCCCCAACTAAAATCATTTGATAAGCGTTTCCTCCTAGGTGGACGTCAAATGCAGACACCGGATCATATGGTGATATATTTCAATAAACTGGAGAAAGGGTCTCCATGGGAGCTACTGAATAATCATTACGACTTGGAGCCATCCACGATTATTTCGCGCCGCCATGGTCCCTCGTATTTGCGTGTGTGCAATTTTGATTGTTTCGATTCCAAACCTGTGGGTCGGCTGCGCCCTACCAGATTAGACGAGATTCCAAACAGTTTTCTGAGAAACTGCAGTGCCTACCGTGGCCCACCGCATCAACGAGTTTGCTAATGAAGAGAAAAAAGCCGGTGGGCAAAACGGCATTCCAGGAGGAAGAGGAGGCAAATTTGGTTTGTATATGTCTGTGGTGCATAGTACGGGGACTTGGATCAAAGAGCTACATAATACCACCAGTGATGTGGTGGGGGAACGAATAGGAATCAGGAAGCCTACTGGTTTGGATACATATTCCGGTCTCCGCTCTATAGAAATAAAGTAAGTAGCAGCGGTGGCCGGCAGTCAAGAATAGAAAATGCAGATCCCAAATAGATTCTTACTGAAATGCCTCCTGCCACCACTCCACTTGTAGAATAATCATTTGCATCTCCCGTCAAACACCGGTGGCAGGCCGCAACTTTGATTAAATTAGGAATATACATTCCCTGATTCCCAACAGGTTAGGGAGAACACACTTTGCGTAGTGGAAGTGGCAACCGCAACTTTGATTAATTTAGGTCCTTGTTTTTCAATAAACTGGGATTTTAGAATTCAGACTGGACAACATGGATAACGGAATTGACCTCGTTTGTATTGGACCTAATTTTATTTGACAATCCAGCCTTTTTCTGTTCGGGTACTGATCTGGGTCAGTTGCGATAGCAGAAAATAGTCTGGAACTATCCAGAATGTATTCTGATTTTGTTTGGTAATAACAGGATTTGAATTAGACTAAGGTTTTATCTAAACATTACATAAACGAATGTTTGCATTTATATGATTCTTAATGTGCATCAATTTAATTATAATTTATAATTTTTATTTTTGAGAAAAGTATAATATTATAATAATCATCATATTTTAGATTTGAATGAAGTGTCATAAGATACAAACTACAGTTCATAATCGAAAATATGCTCTCTTATCGGTAAATGAATTACAGCATAGAGGTTTGCAATGTTAGTTATTCTTTCATAAATCGATGCTACACTATCATTACTTCGGTTTTTGGCCAATAGCCGATAGCATGATGGCAGACCTGCTGTTAGACTATTTGACAAGATGCAGAAACTGTTAAATATATAGCATGGATTAAGTCCAATGTAGTACTGCTAATACATGTGAGAAAAGTAGTTTTGTATCTAGTGCAAATGACAAAGAAGTTGTATCCCATATTGCTCACTCCTAAAACTTTTTTGGTCCTTATATGTAGTGGGGCACTAGTGTCCAAGGGGTCCTAGGAGGAGGGTATGCTCACCTCCTTGGTGGGTGGGTGACCACAACACACATGCACGCACGTGCGTGCGTGCACGCGCGCAACGCCTCACCTCGCCTGGTCGGGTCGAGCACAAGCTCGGGCTCGGGCTTGTGGCTTGTGGATTGTGGAAAATTTCTGTCATCTTTTTACCTTTTTACTTAAATTTAAGAACTATTGTAATCTAAATTTTAGATATCTGTGAAAGGAATTCGGAAATTAGCAATAATAAATATAAAATTTGTGTGCAAGCTAAACTACCAAGGAAACATTTTCATCCTGTGAATAGGAATTCGGAAATTTTGAATTTAGTACATATGGATATCTGTGAATTTAATGGAATTGCTACTACGGATCAAAAACATTATTTTATAACTTTTATTGACGATGCGAGTAGATATTGTTATATCTTTTTACTTAGAAGTAAAGATGAGGCATTGGATAAATTTAAAATTTATAAGAAAGAAGTTGAAACTCAAACCGATAAAATACTTAAACAATTAAGGTCTGATAGGGGAGGAGAATACACCTCGAACGTATTTTTGGGAATTTTGCCAATCACATGGTATAGTTCATGAGGTTACCGCTCCTTATTCACCATAGTCTAATGGGATAGCTGAACGTAAAAACCGAACCCTAATAGATATGGTTAATTTTTTAATCCAAACCTCTGATCTACCCAACTTCATGTAGGGGGGAGCTTTGAATATGGCTTGCTATATTCAGAATAGAGTTCCTCATAAACATGTAGAGAGTAGTCTGTTTAAGTAATGGAGAGGAAGAAAATCGAGTCTCGAATATATCTTCGAGTGTGGGGTGTCTTGCTAAGGTGCTTGTCCCTGAACACAAAATGAAGAAATTGGGACTGAAAACGGTTGATGTCATATTCTTGGGATATGTAGAGACAAGTTATGCCTACATATTCTTGATCATAAAATCTGATATCTCTGGCATTGAGGTCAATACAATTGTGGAATTATGTGATGCTACATTCTTTGAGGATATGTTTCCCATGAAAACTGGTGTGCCCAATGAAGTATCTCAAGAAGATTCATTCACCATAGGTTCAATTTCCGAGCACGCGGAAAGGATGACAAATGTGGGGGGAGACTCAGAACAAGCTATTTCTGAATCTGATGATTATGAAGAAATAGTTGAACCAAGGAGAAGTAAACAACCTAGGACATCCAAGGACTTTGAAAATGAGTTTCTCACCTACAATGTTGAGGATGATCTTGTATCTTTCAAACAAGCTATGGATTCTCCAGAAGCTAAGTTTTGGAAAGAAGCCTTTGATGATGAAATCCAATCAATTCTCTCGAATGGGACTTGGGAATTGGAGGATTTGCCTCCTGGTTGTTCTGTAGTTGGTTGCAAATGGATCTTTAAGAAGAAACTTAATGTCGACAGGACAATCAATAAGTATAAGTCTAGGTTAGTTTCTAAGGGTTACACACAAAGGGAAGGGATATATTATTTTGATACCTATTCACCTGTTTCCTGTATGACTACAATCCAAGTGCTTATAGCATTGGCTTCCATTTACAATCTCTATATCCATCAGATGGATGTGAAGACCGTGTTCTTACACGGTGTTCTTCAGGAAGATATATATATGGAACAACCTGAGGGATTTGTGGGTCATGGGAATGAGTCCAAAGTGTGTAAACTTGTTAAGTCACTATAAGGCTTGAAACAAGCCCCTAAGCAATGGCATGAGAAGTTTGATTCTGTGATATCATCGTTCGACTTTATTTCTAATGAATTTGATAAGTGTCTCTACTGTAAAATTGTCAATGATGGATTCATTTTGTTATACTTATACGTCGATGATATCCTTCTTTTTGGTTCTGATAGGAAAGTAGTAAATGAGACAAAGTCATTCTTGTGTAGCAAGTTTGAGATGAAGGATATGGGTGTCGCTGATGTGATTTTAGGGCTTAAAATCATTAGGTGTACTGATGGTATAAATCTCTCACAATCTCACTATGTTGAGAAGATACTGGAGAGGTTTGAGTACACATCACGTAAACCTGTTAAGACCCCATATGATTCATCCAAGGCCTTGTTCAAGAATGAGACTGGGGTTCCAATGTCTCAATTACGATACTCTCAGATTATCAGAAGTTTGATGTATCTTATGAACTACACACGTCCAGACATTGCATTTGTCATGAGCAAGTTAAGTAGATACACCAGTTGTCCCGACAATACCCATTGGGAAGCTCTTGATAGAGTTCTGAGGTATATCAAGGGAAATTGTTCCATTGGGGTACATTATGATAAACATCCTTCTGTAGTCGAAGGATATAGTGATGCAAGTTGGATTGCCGTGAATTCTGGGAGTAATGGTGTCTCGGGATATGTATTTCTGTTGGGAGGAGGAGATGTTTCATGGAGGTCTAAGAAATAGATCATAATGTTTGTGTCCACTTTGAAGCATAGTTGTGTACTTTAGATGAAACTAGATTGGAAGTTGAATGGCTACATGGACTTATGTCCAGTTTACCTATGATAATGAAGCCGCTTGCTACAATCTCAGTTCATTGGGGTAGCACTACAATTGTTGCTAAAATAAAGAGTTCTAAGTACAATCAAAAATAGCGTAGACACATCTAAGTCAGATTGAAATCTGTAAGGGAGTTAGTGTCTAATGGGGTCATGGTTGTGGACTACGTCGGTACCAAAGATAATACAACTGGTCCTTTTACTAAAGGACTTATCTTGGCTTTAGTGGAAAAATCCAACTTGGGGATGGGACTGAAACCCCTATAGATTTGCAGAAAGTAAGTAGCAACCCAACCCAAAAGAGTGGAGATCCCACAAATTGGGTTCAATATGGTAATAACAAGTTGTCGGGTGAATTAGATGACATTATGTATTCTTGTTTGATTCTTCTAGAATCTGTGTATCTATCCCTTGAGAAACATGTTAGTGTCATGATTGCAAGTTAGTAAGAGATTAGTCTCTAAATGGTGTCAAATCCTAGGATAGGATGTTAGCAGTACATCCTTGGAGACTCCAACTAAGGGATTGATGTTGTGTAGGCCGCAATAGGAGAATTGGGTTGTTCTCTGTTATCAATCATGACATAAAATTTTGTATGCATGGTCTTAATGCATTGTTTTATTTTCTACCATGTCTTTATTGTATTGTTATCAACCTATACTCTTGTACCCAAGGTTCAGGTGCAAGACTTTTGTTCACCTAGTTCCTGCGGGGTTCACAGTTGTATAACTCAGGTAGATTCAAACTGAAAAGTATCTGCTAAAAGCACAATATAGAGGACTGAATGGTAGAGCACACTATACATTGGACTTTGTGGGGGATTGTTGTATATATGGTTGTAGCAGCCATATATATAGCATGGGTTAAGCCCAATGTAGTGCAGCTAGTACATGTGAGAAAAGTAGTTTTGTCTCTAGTGCAAATGGAAAATAAGTTTTATCCCATATTGCTCACTCTTAGAACTTTTGTGGTCCTTATATGTAGGAACACATGGGGGCACTAGTGTCTAAGGGGTCCTAGGAGGAGGGTATGCTCACCTCCTTGGTGGGTGGGGTAACCACAACACACACGCACGCACGTACACCACGCCACTCCATGCCTCGCCTAGCCTCACCTCGTCGGGTCGGGCACAGGCTCAGGCTTGTGGATTATGGATTGTGAATTGTGGATTGTGGAGAATGTCTTCCGTCGTCTGTCTTCTTTTTCCACTTAGATACAACTACGTAATTAATTACTCATATAATTAATTGTTTGTTTCCTATTCAGATTTATTAATCCTAAGTGGAAAGTGTCTCTTTTACGGAATTTTCTATAATGTGTACAAGAGCAACCGAGTAGTCGCGTCTTAACGGGAATATGATTAGTGGGGCATGTAAGGCTATAAATAGACCTCTAGTCATTAGGATTAAAAACATCTCTTTTGAACACAGTCGTCATCCGTTCGTGTGAGTGTTTAGCGAGCCCTAATCCCAGAGTATGTCGTCGTCGCTCCTACTTGTCGCTTGGAGATCTCTCTCCTAGAAGCGACAAAGTCGTTCATCCTCTTCCTTCCAAATGCAACCTGTCAGGCGGTGGTTCCTGCAGTTGTTGAGCTGTACTGGTGGTAGTGCATCTTTCCGTATGCAACGTTCACCGTCTATGCAAACGTGACACTTCTCTTCAGGTTCATGACCGGGTAAACTGGGAGAACGGTGTATGTCCTGGAGGACTGCACAATGTTGATTTCTTTAGGTAAAACTTGTTCATTTTTCAACGAATGATCTGGTTAGGTTCCTAACTCAGTTCATTTTCTCCTGCATTGTTTATTCTTCTGTTTCTTATATGGATCTGGCATGTAATCATTAATTCATTGCACTTGTCACTGTTGCATGTAATGACGTAAAAAACTAATTTGTATTCAACAAAAATTGATGTTCAATAGAATACCAGGTTCTAACCTATGTTCATTTTAACAAGATGCCATCTCCATCCTGCAAAATCTGTAATAATAAATGTAAAATAAGATACATTCATTTCACATGCACAAATCATCACATACACTTCTATTCACATACAAATTCACACTTAACATCACATTCATATTTCACTTCCACCTAATCAAGAAATCAAATGTTCACAATTCACATTGCTTGCATGTTTCACTTCCCTTGAGACCATTCATGTTTCACTTTCCATCACATTATATTTCACTTCAAAATCAAATGTATAATCATGATGCCAATTAAATTAAAAGTTACCTTGTATTTATTTTTCACTTCCATTTACATAATAAAGTCATACCAAAAATCAAATACAAAATCAACTTCAAATTTTCAAATACATAATCTTGATTCCCGATTAAAATCAAATTTAAGTTCTTTATAAGATATTGTGGCCACTCTTCCTGTACGGTATCTAGAGTCTCTGGTACATAAGTCTAGATGTTAAAGACATTCCAAAGGAACAATGTAATTATACGATAAAATAAATAAATAAATTACAATTCAAATCAAATTATTAAAGTATAACCCAAGTCTTTTTATGTTGTATATTTTAGATGACTTGGGACATCGTTCTTACAATGACCTTCATATACCATAGTACCTCGACACTCAATCATTCTTTTGTTAAGGACACTAAAATTTTAAAGTTATATAAAATGTTAAGAAATAAAAATAAATATAGTTGACATGAGATTTAAGCCATAAACTATCTTAACAGCCTTCCAAGATAATGTTTTTTTATTTATCTACCACTCCTCTACTTTGAATGAGTGTCTTTATATCTCTATAACTTAAGAAAATACATGTGGTTGACTAAGTTGCTCTATCATGATGAAGACATTAATAAATTTAATGAGTTTTAGTTGAAAATTTTAGACCTTGTCCCCCCATAGATTTTCTACCCAATGGGTCAAGATAATACACAATCAATATGCTCAGGACAGTCAGTAACAATTCTTAATGCCTAATATTGAGTAAATAACAAGACAAATAAAAAAAATAGTTCTACCTCATAAATTCAAATTACAAGATAAAGAAATAAAATTAAATATTAAAAACTTACTTGACAGAGTTAGAATCATATCAGTTTCCATTCTAGAAAAATAGTTAAGTGAAGTAAATAAATAATCAAATATATTTTGTTGTTCTCTATCAGCATTGCTAATCAATGAAGGAACTAAGAATACCATATTACTTATTTAAAATAGTAAAGTGTTCACAAATAAGTAGTTGTAAGAAAATATGTAACAATATAAGATATAAAAAATGATTGAAGATATTTATTCACATAGATTTGTTGTATTGATAATCTCTCATCATGAATAAATAACTTTGTAATATCTTAAATGGAGACACTAATGTTAAGATCTTGTCTTATAGAGTCATTGAGCATATGAATCACCATATTCAACTCTAGTTTTTAATTCTCTATCCATAGAAATAAAGTCTTACACACCTCCCTAGCGAGTCGAACACAACATGTGAAATCAAATTAGGTGCATACAACTTTAGAGGAAGACGTGTAGGGGGCTTCTTAGGTTTGTTAATCAGTTAATATCCATGTTTTAGTCAATAACATATATACATACATAGAAAATACTAACAAATACAAATATAATTTAAATTTTCTAGTATGTCTCATAAAAAATTAGGTTTTGGGCCACCTTGTCACGCTACTTTCTTCTTATCATATTATACTATCAAAGGTTATGTGTCTCTCATTCCTTTATAGACAAGTTGGTTACATACATAGATCACATCTGTAAAGATTTGATTTTTACAGTCCAATATTTACAAAATAATATCAGAAAATATAAATGAATCTTATTACAATTGTGTCATACATCAGTGTCGTGGAAGCTTTACATAAGATAACCAAATTTTGACTAGTCGTGCGTATTCCTATCTACTCTTCATTAGTAGAAAACTCTTGCGCATCTATTCTATGTCTTCTCTAGTCACCTACCCATGAATTCCCAAAAGAAGAAAAAAAAACACAATGTAATGACCAGTTTTTAGATTAACCATCTAATTAGGGTTTTACTTGATTGATTGCATACTTAACAAGGTGGATCATTATTTAAAGCTTGATTAGTGATGGTAGTTAATTTTTTTTAGTCTAATCATAAGTACTTTGGTTCACATAATTAGGGTTTAAGAATTGAAACCCTAATCAGACACAATTAGGTTTTGATGACATATGTAGACAAATTTTGATTAGTATAATGGCTCACTAAATGATTTTTAGTATTTTATTTTTAACTCTGATTTATTTAAAATTTGGATATGATTTGGATATCTCAAATTTGAGCACTCTTGAAAAATATCAGAATTTTTTGAATAATTCTCCGACGTGTTTGTTGATCGAGTTTCCTCAACAGAAACTCAGTTGATCATGTATTCAGATTGAAATATAGCAATCTAGTATTTTGATTTTATCTTTTTATTGGTACATTAAATTTATCAAAAAAATTTAAATATAATTGGGAAACTCCATTATGGACATACTATTAAATTTGCATAACTTTTTGCTGATTTTTTATCTCTACAGAGAAGTGTGTCGGTCGAGTTCTTCCCAAGACAAACTAGACCGACCATGTTGTAGACTACAATATAGCAGTCTAGTATTTGATTTTTTTGTAACTCTAAATGATCTAAAATTTTAAATGTATCTAATAAACTCAATTTCAGACATTGTGTTAAATTTTCATCAGTTTTGGACGATGTTCGGGTTCTGAAGAGTGTGGTGTCGGTTGAGTTTATAATTTAGCCAACCAACCAGTCTGAACAAAATAAAAATACAATGGAGGGCTTGTTTGCAACTGTTATAACCACCTTAATTCATCTATATGACTAACCTAACATACAAGGAGCTCTCATAACTCATCATTCCTTTCCAAGAAACACAATTTTAGAGAGAGAGAGAGGAGAGTTAGGGTAATGAGAAGAGAAAGTGGTGGAGATGTTGACCTAGGGTTTCTCTATCTGAGATATGATGAAATCAAGTAAGTTTAGCTTCTTTGCATAGAATTTCATTGTAAATCTTCTCAACATTCCATCAGTCCTCTGATTTGATTTGAAATCACATCAAATCATTCCCTTTTTTCACTCTTTCTCTCCTAATTTCGATTTCTTGGGTTTCTAGGTTGAGAGGATGAAGAAATGGATTCATTTGCTAGAGTTTGATTGATTTTCCAAAAGTTTAGAGGCTGACCTACATTTTTAATATTCTTGGCAACTGAGGTGAGTGTTTCTCTCCCACCTAAGCTCTATATTCATGTTGAATGCCTAATTCTATCCAGCTAAAATAATCAAAAACTTTGCTTGTATAAGTATGTGATTGGATATTGATTTGGAAAGGATATTAGGGGATCAAATTCTACTGATTTTAATTATTTCTCATTTATTGAAACTTGATTAGTTCCTGATATATTGTTTCAGGATCCATGGATAATCGTACGGATAGATGACTATGTTGTTTCATGTGAATTTTGCCTAAAAATCATCCCAATGGCTGATATGCTTAGAATTGAATTGACATGTATAGAACAATATCTAAATTGTACTACAATTTATTACATAAGTGTATTGTTGAATTTTAATGGAATTGAATATGATATACACATAAGGATCAGTATGAGGTGGCCACATTTCCTGATTAGGGTTTGTATTAAGGAAGTGAATCAAATGATTCAATTAATCAATGTATACTTATGATTGATGAATGAAATGTGTGAAAATGGAAAGTGGGGTTTCCATGTTTGTGAATAGTCCTAATGAACCCATGAATCATGATTGTATTACTGGATGATATGATTCTTGTGATATGATGAACTAAGGAATGACTTCTTGAAAACCCTAAAAGTTTAGTATTAATACGATTATGAGTGATAATGCTAGATCGTGTATATGATGTTGTAAATGTGATGAAATGTTGAAGTTGTAAGTATTAATACTTCAACTGAATATGATGAGTCTTAAAAATATGATCTAATTCTGATTCATCTATTTTGGTATAATTTATGAAATGATGAGTAATCCCTCACATGAATGTGGGTCCTTTTATACAAGCTACATAACAATGAATTGTTAAGGATGATTCGAGATTATGGTGGAAGAAGATATAACGCAAACCATTCTTTTAAGCTAAAGTGAGTAGTATAATAAAGAATTATCATTGTTGATTATGGGAATGACATTAGAAGTCACTGACATTGTACACTTATCTAAATATAAGAAATGATATGATGAAAAATGTATTGATGGTGATGCCAAGTTAAAGATGAAATTAATAAATTTATTATGATGAAGTCTTTAATCCTTTATTTTAGTTACATGTGGCTTAAGCCAAATTGAATGAAACATAATAAAATTGGACTTTGATGGATGTCAATGAAAAGAGAAGCATTGTATATCAAGTGAGTTAAAAATGATTGGTTCCAATAATTTAATGAACATGGAATGAGAGAAGTTGAGATTAATGAATATAAAATGAAAGAAAAAGATGGGAATTAGTGGATGAGTCTAAGAATCTAACTCTAACCCTAAATATGATGAGTTAGATTATGCTAATGAATAAAGATCTCAAATAAGGGAGTAAGGAATGCACATAGATATAGTTGAATTCAATTACAAGATGAGGTTCAAGCATTTGCATTGATTTACAAGAATGTGTTCTTGCATTGTGAATGTTTGATAGAATACTTGTGCTATGAGAATGGATTGTTTTGATGGACTTCAAATGATATTAAACATGTGTTAATTAGTAACCCTAACTGAAGAATGTGAAATAAAAGAAGAAGAGAACTAAGTGTGCTATACATATTTATGCATGAAATTTATTTACATATGTTGAAATTGGATGGAATAAGTATATGTTGTATGATAAATCTTCCCTTAGTGTGATGAATGATACAAGATATCTATATTCTTTTATTTTTCTAATTCTAATGCCTATGTGAGTATTTGTTAAGAACTATGATATATAATATGATAAGAAATATGTTGAAATACATTTAATATGCATTGCTTACATTTGAGAAACCCTGATGTGGGTAAATGCTACACAATGAGGTTATGTCTTGGGATGAAAGCCCACTGATGATGATAAAACCATGATGGGATAAATGTTGGACAATGAGATTATGTCTTGAGCTGAAAGCTCACTAATGATGCATATTGTGAGATGATGTGGCAATTTAAAGAACTATATATGTGGCAAACTACAAATTGTGGTGCTTCTTGTTTTAGTCATTATCTTTCTTTATAAGTTTAATCTGTTTCATATTATTCTAGTTACATGAGAATACACACATATGATACATGATGTTTTGAATTTTTTTAAGACGAGTAAAAGAGATTAATAACAAGTGATATGATGAAAAATCTAGCTAGGTGCCCTGAACATCGTGAGTTTTCCTAGTGGACCACACTGGGGAAACAAAATGAATCTCCTTGTAGTAAATGATGAATTATGAGAAGGATATCCAGAGTGTGGATTGAGACCTTAAAGGTTAGACCACCAGGATTTAGGACTGAGTCATTTGGAGTGGCTCTGGCCCTAAATCCTTGTTGTGAAAGTCTATGTCTAGATGGAATAGAATCTGAGGAAATGAAATATGTGAAATGTGAAAATATGTGAAATACTATGATATGTGATATATTGTTTTGCTGGTTCCTATCTCGTGTGCCCAAGATGAGGACATGAGCCTCTTTAGGAAACCCTAATGTGGCTTGGGTCTGATGTTGATATCTTAGGGTGTTTGGCTAAACCCTAAGATAGGGACGGTGAGTCGTTGATACAAGAATCGAGCATGGTGACTTCTACTTGGTAAGGTACAAGACAAGTAGTTTTAGGGCAAATTAATAAAAGATGATAAGTCATGTAGAACATGATTTGAATGGTTGTTACATTCCTTGTATTGCTACTTGATGATTTGTCATTGTTGCTTATGCTTCTTGTTGTGGAAAGTAATCATGTTGCTATGGACATTTTCTGTTTCATATAATGATCTATCATGTTGACAATTTATAAATGTTGGGATTTATATCCATTCTGGATATGATTTGGATTGCTTGCTATTTGGTAGTATTGTTTGGTAGATATGTATTATGTGTACTTCAACTTCAGGAACTACAGGATGTGTTGTTGGTGCAGGTGGTGGAGTTTCACAAAGATAATGTTATTGTTATGTATTCATTCAAAATTCTTAAAATTTGACTTATTACTCATGCAGTAAGACTCTTAATTTGAACTAAGAAGTATCTGTTGATTTGTTCATAGACATGCTCTAAAAGATGTTTCAAAGCATGATTGGTTTAAGTTATTACCTTATCTGTTGGATTAGATTATCATTGTAACCTAGATTTGACTTATGATAGAACTATCTATTAGACTTTTCAATATTTGCATGTTTTCTATGAAGTTTATTACACTTAATCTGATGTTGATGCATGTACCAAGCTTGAGTGGGAGGTATCCATTCACTGGGGCTCTATATGAGTCTCATGAGGTTGCTTCAATTATTTTTAGGTATAATGCTATCCAGTAGAGATGTTGTGGCAAAGAAGATATAAATAGCATAATCTAGATAGATTAGAATGTCCCTGTACTCTCTTTCTCGGGATGGGTTGTAGACTAAGTTTGTTCATCAATGTACATGTTTCTGATGTAAACTAAACTGCATATGGGAACAAGATTTGATTAAGATTTTAATGGATTTGAATCAGATTTGTGATATCTAAATGTGATGTCCTTGATGTGATACTCATTTATGAACTTGTGAAGAAAGAAAAAGGAAAAATTTATCTTTGTTTTTCATATATTGTTTGATTGCCTTTGTCGAGAATTCATTGTTTTACTTCATAATCTGGGTTTAGTTTTTGGGATTATCTCTAATGGTTGGTATTTATGCTAATCAAAAGAGAGGTCTCAATAACATGGTATTAGAGGCTAGGTTAGATGAGTGTACAGGGACAATAGGATTTAGGATTCAATGATAATGTGGATGTTGAATATAACCTGAATGATGTACATATTAACTGAACTCAGTATCCAGATACTCTGGTTAAGTATTTGGGTATTGAGATAAGATAGTATGGAACTGCAGACTATACTTCTTATGGATGCCCTGACCAAGTATCCAGATGAACACAGTTTGGTAGTATAACAAGATGCATGATGAAAAACAAAGAATGGTGATAAAATGGTGAAAAAAGGGATTTTATAATTCAATATGGAACCTATGGCAAGAAGGAAAATTCATATAAGAAAGATGAAAGCCTATAAGATTATGAAGACAATCTATAATGAGTTTGGATCTGAGCATTAAATATGAAATTGTGAGAAGATGCTATGAAATAAGAATGGTGCACACTAAATGATCTTCCTTGTGAATAAAACCGATGAATGTGGATAATAATATTGAATGAGTCATAATCTTAATTCATGAGAATCAAATTTTAAAAGAATATAAAAGGTGATGTGAGACACATATTGATAAATGATGTATTAATAATATTTGGGATTTAAGTGTCTATAATACTAAAGGAGAGAAATGATGATGACTGCAGATGAAATATCCATCTAAAAAGGAAAAGATATCATGTAAGAAAGATAAAATGAAAGTCTTTCTAACTTGATGCCAAGAGATATGAATGACTAGATGATATGAATTTCTTCTAAATGTTTTCATGGATTTTGGGATGAAATACTACAAGGAGGGAAAAATTTGTAATGATCGGTTTTCAGATTAACCATCTAATTAGGGTTTACTTGATTGATTGCATACTTAACCAGGTGGATCATTGTTTAAAGGTTGATTAGTGATGGTAGTTTAATTTTGTTGTTTTGAATATAATTATAAACTTTAATCATACTTTGATTCACAAAATTTGGGTTAAAGAATTGAAAACCCTAATCGGCCATAATTAGGTTTTGATGACATATGGAGAAACAATTTGATAAGTATAGTGACTCACTAAATTATTTTTATTATTTTATGTATAACTCTGACTTATTTGAAATTTTTATATGATTTGTATATCTCAAATGTGAGAACTCTTGAAAAATATCAGAAATTTTGAATAATTATCTAATCTATTCGTTGGTCAGTTTCCCCAAGAGAAACTCAGCCGATCATGTATTCATATTGAAATATAGAAGTATGGTATTTTAATTTTATCTTTTTATTGGTACATCCAACTAATCTCAAACTTTAACTATAATTGGTAATATCTATTATAGACATTTTATTAAATTGTCATAATTTTTGTATGATGTTTGATCTTTACAGAGAGGGTTTTTGGTCGAATTATGTTCTGAGCAAACTCGACTGACCATGTTGCTGACTACAATATAGTAGTCTAGTATTTGATTTTTATATATTTATTGGTAACTCCAAATGATCTGAAATCGTAACTGTATCTTATAAACTCAATTTCAGACATTGTAATTTTCATCATTTTTGGACGATGTTTGAGTTTTAAAGAGTGTGGTGCTGGTCGAGTTTATAACTCAGTTGACCAACCAGTCTGAACAAAATAAAACTACAATGGAGTGCTTGTTTACAATTGTTCTAATCACCTCAATTCATCTATATGACTAACCTAACATACATGGAGCTCTCATAACTCATCATTCATGTCCAAGAAATGAAATTCTAGAGAGAGAGGAGAGCTAGGGTTTTGAGAAGAGAAAGTGGTGGAGATGTTGACCTAGGGTTTCTCTATCCGAGATCTGATGAAATCAAGTAAGTTTAGCTTCTTTACATAGCCTTTCATGGTGAATCTTCTCTCACATGTCAAGATTCCATCCATCCTCTGATTTGATTCAAAATCACATCAAATCATCCCCTTTTCTCACTCTCTCTCCTAATCTCCATTTTTAGGGTTTCCGAGTTGAGAGGATGAAGAAATGGATTTATTTGCTAGAGTTTGATTGTGTAATGACCTCGCCTACCAGTAACCCCCAATTAAGATAGACCAAGAGGTCAGAGCTGTTATCCCAATAAATAGGATCAAAGATTCGACAAATAATCAATAATAATTATAAAATTCTACCAAACTATACTGAAAGTTGAAATAAAATAAAACTTTGCATACCTTTTAAAAACTTGGGATATCTAACTTCTATCCACAACTTCAATCTATTCTAACTAATCCTCCTTGCACTTTAATTCTTATTTTCATAATATACCACTTTACTATTTGTCCTTTTCAATATTGTACCTAAAATGTCGACAAACAAAATGTCGGTCAACATAAATGAATATGCTGATATGTGGGGACAACCAAAATTTCACATATATGGCTAACAATCTAAATATCACAATCAAATTAATTAACAAGCAAATTTACGCTTTCAATGTGACATTCTCCACTGCTTTTGCCCTAACCCTAGAATACCCTCCTTAGGGTTTCTTTTTGCCATTGACTTAAGGCCACCTTCTCCATCCTGAGTTTGGTGCCTGGGGTCACCTCTCATGGTGCCCATTAGTCATGCACTATCATAAGGCCACCTTCTCTATCCTAAGCTTGGTGCTTGGGATCACCTCTCATGGTGCCCATGGGTCTTCCCTCTTGGGCATGACCTTATTGCATCTTACATCAAGGTGGCATGTAGGTGTGAGAATACACACTTATATCTTAATTGTGATAATCATATTGACTTTATGATTTGCATATATTAACATCCAAACAGATAGATTGAATTCAATTTGATTAAACACCCAAGAAATCTATGTGAAACTAAAGCGGTTAACCATAAATAACCACATACCTGTCAGGCTGATTTGGGACAGAAATAATCCAATCAATGTAAGAAATCCAATAGGAAATCAAGCACACAAAGAGATCTTGAAATATGTGTATCATTTCCTATCATAAATCATGCCATCAAGATCTATTAAACCTAGCTTGCTTCCTAGGGTTTCTAGTCCACTTTTAGGGTTTCCATTGCAATTAGGGTTTTTCTTGTACTTTTATCACTACAAACCCTAGTTAGGCAAAATTGCTCTTAAACCCAAATGATTCTAACCTATTTCATTCAATAGGATTAGGATCATCTTCCAAAAACATATTATCACGTATATCAAATTAAAAGTGATCTTTTTCTCTTTTACCCTAAATTAGGGTTTCTAAGTGCTTAATCATTCTTATTTGGTGTAAAACCCTAAATCATGCAAGAAACATCTAGATCAGGTTCAAGTTCATTATTAACTAACCAACAAGTTGCAAATACTCAATTTCAACAATTAAGTAACATGAACTCAACCAATATGCTCAATTAGGGTTTCAATGTCCATTAAAGCATATTCATGTATATGGAACCTTAAATTAATTAAACTATGCATAACCATTATCCTTTTGGATCTAATGTGTCCTTTTATAATCATTAGGTTAACATCAACTTTAAACATCCATATAACCCCTCCCAAATTATCAATCATCATAGATTAGGGTTTCTTAAGCATTAATGCATTAAAGTTGATAACTTCAACTGATTTTCGAATTGCAAGAGGAATTAGGATCTAAATCTATTTTTAATGTATTCCTCACATTTTTCTGAGAAAATTTGATATATTATATGTATCCATCCGAGCTACCACTAATTAGATACAGTTTTTACAAAAATCACTTACTTGGACCAATGGGATGCTGACACCTCAGCAAACCCATGCACCACGTAGCTCGGCCGAAAACATAACCAAGTTACCCTTTTCCCCCACGTAATTTGCCAGCTCTTCAACATGTGGAGGGGCAAAATCATCCAACGCTCCTAGGTCATCTTCAACCTTGCGACACACCAGCGGCCGTCGAGTGCAGCCCTTCGCAGGGTCGCCCCCTCCTCCCCAGGGCTCGTGGGTCACCGCCAACTGCCGCCCTGGCTCCGCCGCACCTCCATGCACACTAGGTGCCTCCAATTCATAGCCAAGGTGGCCGGTTTCAAGTGTGCCTAGCCCGTAACGTGCGGTTGGCCTTGCAGCCATACTGCTGCTACTATGCATGGGCTAGGGCATAAGGATGATGGTTGTGCTCCTCTCTAACAATGTGGGGCATCATGCTTCCATCGTGACGACTCCATGGTTCCTCGCTCCTCTAGGGATATCTCTACTCTTCTTGATTAGGGTTTGAACGAAAACAAAGAAGAAGGATAGAGTGGGTTGCATGGGATCCTCTTGGACTCGGGCTAAGGGTTCAACCCTTATATAGAGGAGGATAGTCACGCCCTAACATGCTTTCCCACGAAAAAAACAAAGCCTTTCCTCATTAGGAAACCTATTTTCCTTATTTAGGTATATTATCTCTCTTTTTAATTATCTCCTTGAGAATCCATATTCCTTAGTTATTAGGAAATCCAAAATTTATCTCCTTTATTTCCTTTGTGTTGGCTTTTAATCCATTGGCCACAAAATTTTACTTTCTTATAGTAAAAAGTATCTCTTTTTTATAATACCAAAAACTCATTAACTATGTAGCACATTATCCTCATATTTTGTATTATTTGTATTTTCCCTTTCTTCTTATCCATTGGGACTCCTTGGACCCCAAGAAATCCTAAGATTTCAAAATCCTTTTTGAAGGATACTTATTATCCTTCTAGATGCATCTACTGTTGGTATGTATGCCCTGAGAGCTAATCATGGGATGATTGGTGGGATACATTAAAATTGATTTGATAAACATTAAAGGCAAGCTTCCAACTCTTTCTGGTTCAGTCATATGAGATAGTGATAGAACAGATTGAATGTCTAGAGAATGACAGTACTCAATGACGTATGCCTTCAGGTTCAGGACCTGAACGATGAGATCATACAGATGCTAAGAGTTTATACATTCTTGTTATGTCCCTAGTCGGATGTCATTGTGGAAGGTAGATAGACAACAATGACACACAAGACTAGATTGTGGTGTTGGTTGATGACAGAATCTCATTAGTCATGATATAGAGATATCAAACCAAACACATAGGTACTTGTTAGAGAACAAGTGTACCGGACAGACCCACTGTGAGTTTGACACATGGAACCATGACATGGTAGTCACAGTCAGTACTCACAGTGATGGTGGTGAGTGTGATTCTTTGACCTGAAATCACTACACTCAACACATGTCGTTGGGCACACTTTGACATCATCAAACGCAGTCCTGAAACATGGGTTGTTATAAAGGTGATGATTGGGTGGCTTTAACACATGGGGCTTTTGAGGGGTGAGTGATAGATATGGGATTTGTCCCTCCTGGGGGAGTTTGATATCTATGGCCACTTGATGAGTAGGATTGAGAAAGGTGTGCACGCATGTGTGAATCAGTATGTGATATTGATGTCATACATATCTCTTCTAATCTACTCTGAGATCAAGAAAGTGAATGAATGTTGACAGGATGACTGTTCCATGCCTCAAGTTCATTCGGGATATCAATGACAAAGGAATTATACATTCACTATAACACCATTCACAGATTGTAGGATTGAAAGTTGTTCTCCAACTTTCTATTTCACTTGGGTAGCACTGATGTGTGACTAGGCACCGCTCTTTGCTTGTGAAGTCATGAGTGTTATGGACTTTCACTGCCAACGTGAAATGGACCTGTAGGGTCACACCCATAGGATTTAACCTGGAAGAGGAGTTTTGTCCACAAACAATGTTTAGATTGATTACTAAAGGAGTTTAGTAGTTCAATTAAACACTCAATTAATTGATAGCTCAATATCATAATGTTCAAGGTGTTGGACACATTTATTGGAGTATCGGATTGATTGAAACTGCAATTGACTGATTCTGCACAATCTGCACTCCCAACCGATCGGCTCATGTGATGAACCGATCGGATGAGCTTGGTGAACTGATTAGCTCAGATGGTGAGTCAATCAGCTCATGGATAGGGTGAAACGATTGCTTCAAGTGTTGAAATGATCGGTTCAACTGGTGCAACCGAGCAAGTTGGGAAAGTAGGATTGGTGAGAAGTTTCTTTTCATTTCACTTGCCCAATTTGATTGGAACAAGGATTGGTATTTGATACCAATTAGAAACAAAAGAGGGAAAGTCAATCGGGAACTGATCAGGACCACGAACCGACTGGTTCAGAAGTGAACCGACCGTTTCATGGGTCCCAACCAATCGGTTGAGGTGTCAACCGACTGGCTCAGGTCCCCAACCAACCGTTTTAGAAATGAAATGATCGGTTCAGGTTGCGAGTTGGTTGTTTTTGTGGAAAATCTCGAACCCTTCTACTCCTGCTTTTAGTCCCACATTGCCCGGGATGGAGAACCCTGTCCCATGACCCTCCTATATATAGCGGTATTGGGGGCTTCTCAAACAACAACTCAGTGCAACCAGTTGCTCTGTAAAGTTGTCGTTCTCTCTGGTTTTGGTAACCGAGAGAGCCCGAACAAGTGCTACCCGATAAGGGAGGCACATCAAGGGAAAGACAACTGCAGAAAGCGATTGGTGGCAGGAGAGTGTGTCAATGACTAGTACGCTGACAGGAGGGTGCGACTCCTTCCAATTCCTTGTGAGACAAGGAGATTGGAGTTCCAGGTGGTCCGTGTGGACTACTTCAGAGGCGGGAGATTTCTACCGCTCAGAGGATAGCTGTCAATCCCGACAGTCCCGGTGAGACCAGGAGTCGTCAGTCCCGGTGCGACCAAGATCTGTACAGACACTGTCCAAGACCGGAGGTGAAGACCGTGCAAGCCGCGAGGTATTGTCACCGAGCAAGCCTCAGGACAAGGTATGATTCCACAAACCATCCTTTCCTATTGTATAGACGTTGACGCGTTTCCTTGTTCTGGGTTTGGGGAGGAGAAATTTTTTTTGTTTCCGCTGCCTTCTCTGCCTCCCATAAAACCCAATAGTGGTATCAGAGCCACGTCAACTGCTCTATACTTTAGGATTATCGATATGATCGATTTTGGTTTGTCACCTTTATTTATTGCATGCGATGCGAAAAAAATTGGCTTTATGCATGTCCAATCCTAAATCCACAAATCCCAATTTACATATATGATATGTATTATGAATTCACTCGATACACGTCGCCCTTAAACGAATTTTGTGGTGGATGTATAGCGTGGTTATGGCCAATAAACCCTATATGTGTATGGTTGTATGTGGTTGCTTGCATCTCGGTCTGCGCACCGATCTTCCTTCTCCTATTCCTGATGTAACTCGAAATAATTCGAGATTTCTTTCCTACCTTTGCTCCCCCCGAATGTAACTCGGGGTTTCTATTTTACAATGTAAATTAGGATATAATTTTATTTCCTGTTATGTCAAAGAACGGAAGACATCCTGACGACAGCTGAGACGATCGGTTCAAGGCGTGAACCGATTAGTTGACGTTCAAGACACAATCGGTTCAAGGGCTGAGCCGATCGGTTGATGACCGGTTCGAGGAGCGAGACGAGCGAGTGGCGGCCATGATGAGATGCACGATGACCAGGCGAACTAATCAGTTGGAGGAGTCAACCGATCGGTTGGTGGCACCCAACCGACCGGCCTGATGGCGAGCTGATCATTCATGTGATGAGTTGATCAAACCCAGAAAGGAAAAGCACATAGTTCATCTTGTACATGTTGCATGTGATGTAGACCTAGATGGCCGTGATTCCTCTTGGCTCGAGGAATCACATTAGGATGGCCATAATCATTGCTTTTATCGTTTCACATGTTTTCTGTGGGATATAGCATGTATATGATACGTACTATATATTGTGGTGATTGGATATGTATGTATATAAAAACCAAATCCCTCATTAAATATTAAGTTTTAGATGCCTTCCAAATGTGACACGCGTGAAAAGCTTGATCGACCAAGTGTGGGCACACCCTAGCGTGGTGCATCGTCTATCTTGTAGAAGCGTGAAGGATGAATGTGTGGGTCTACCCTAGCAGGGTGCATATTCACCGTGTTTGCTTTGGGTCGGACTTAACAAGGTGATCTAGATGGGATCTAGTACCTTGAGTCATGGAGGTGATCTTGGCAAGGAGTTGCATATGACATCTTATCAAGAGTTGCATATGATGCAATTGGCAAGAGTTGCCTACCTGAGAGATCTAAGTTGTGCGTGACAGCCCTAGCTGGTCCATGACTTAGAGGATTTCAGGATCTTGCCCACTAGAAGGTTGTACGCTGCAATCTTTCGAATTGATGGTGAGGGCTATCAATTTGAACTAAAATAGTGGGAGCGATAATTAATTAAAGGCCTAACTATATCGTCAACTTTTCAAATCAATCAAATAAGTCTAAAATGAGTTTTGGACTAAAATTGCATATTTTCCTTTTGTAGTACAAATGGCAACAAACTACAATCACTTTTCTTTACGATCAGTCCTTGAAAAGGACAAGTTGAATGGGACAAACTTCCACAATTGGTTAGGATGATGAGAAGTGTTCTCAATCAGAGAGCAAAAGCTCTAAGTCCTAGTTATACCAGAACCAGATGAACTCGATCCCACCACACCAATGGCTGAAAGTATGCTTATGGAAGCATACTGAGGATGGCATTGATGTGGAGTGCTTGATGTTGTATTCCCTGAACTATGAGTTGTAGAGACAACATGAGACATATTCTGTCTCCAAGATATTGTCCTAGTATGTCATGACAGAAGGAGATCTAGTAAGGTATTCACACACTCAATGTGATTGGGTATATGAAAAACCTGACTAAGAAGGATTCCCTCTGAGCCAAGAGTTGGCTATTGGTATGATACTACAAATGTTGCGAGAATCATACAATTCATGATAAGCTACAACATGAACAACTTTGACAAGCATTGACAGAGTTGTTGGACATGTTGAGGATAGTAGAGGCAAAGATGAAGAAAGACAAACCATAATCTTTGATGTGATCAAAGAAAAGGTAATTCTTAAGGGCAAGGACAAGGGCAAAGCAAAGAAGTGTTCTGATGCTAGCCAGTAGCCCAAGCCGTTTTCAGCCTCAAGGCACATGGGAAAGGGTGTATGAAGGAAAGTGTCTTCCATATCAGGAAGAACAAAAGAAGATGAAGGAGGGGATGGAAATCTCCACCTAAGGTATCATGAAATGAACCACTTCTTTATATGAGGTATATGATACCAAGATATGGATATGATATATATGATATGTAAGGTCTACAAAAAAGTGATGGCCTTTGTGAAAGGACCAAGAAAGGAGTACCCATCATTGGAGCAAGTGTTGCTGCCATAAATAGGAGTACCTTTCAGTCTATTTCAGCCTAAAGGGCATGAAGTAGAGTTGTGAACTGCTATTTCATATTTGCCAATAGATAGAAACACTTTATTTTTGCATATTGTATGACAATGATGGCAATCAATAAAGAGATGTTTCAATCTCAAAGATATGATCTTTATGGCAATGCCATGTTTATCTTGTGGTATTTGATATGCATAAGATAAAATGATACCTAAAAGTTATAGATAACTCAAACAATCAAATTAGCATCAATCATGAGAAATTCATTTCTAGTTTCCATATGATGGATAAATCTAGACTCTTTTGGTTAGAGAGCCAGTAAGAGACATGAATATCTTGGACATGATTAATCAATCTTCACTAAAGATAGTGAGAGAATGATTATCCTATTAGGTATGATACATGTGATGTATTTACATACCTATTGGAACAAATGCTAATACTTCAGATGGTGTTTGGAGAAATACCAATATGAATATCTTGAAGTGTTTAAGATTATCATAGATGAAGTGCAAATTTGGTAAAGTGTTGATTCTTGATGAGATCGATGAATGAAATACTTAGACCAAATGTTTGAGATCCTTATGAGTGATTATGATAGTGTATCATAGTGAACTCATGATTAAGGCATGATGATGTCTAAATCAAGAAGGAATCATACTCTAAGGAGTTAGAGAATGATTATCAAATAACTAAATTCTTCTTAAATAAAGAATACACTTCACTAATAAAAGAAATTAAGAATCACAAGGGTTGTGAGTTCTTATATCCTTAACAGATACACCTCAATTATCTATGTGATGAGTTGTTCATGTGATGAGTCAATTGTCCAGATGAATAAGAGGAACCGAATTTTGAGTTATGGTAGATGACCATTACATCCTAAATGACTTCCATGTAAACCATAAGGTATGACCTTGATGATAGCACCCAATGGATGGAAATCCATAAGTGCAAATAAGTCTTAAGTGTTAAGACACATGGATGACATTATGAGAAGGATGATGCTTGTTAATTGCAACTTAATGACTAAGACATTTGGCATATGGATACTAAAACTGCATTCCTATGAGGAATAAAACAAGGATGTGTACGTGACACCACCTATAAGGTTTATGAATCCACTAATGCAAATGAAGTCTATAAGTTACAATGGACTAATCAATGTGATTGATTGAGTACAAGCAACTCAGAATTGGATCTTTTCTTTGATGATATAGTCAAAGGGTTTGATTGATATGTCGAAGATAAAGAAGGGATCTATGATTTAGTGGGAGCGTATTCACATTCCACATATTGATGTGAAATGGAAATGTTCTAGAATGGATATTCAAAATTGGAAATTATCTTTAAGGAAGATAGAGATGTTTCCTATGTGATAGGAATAGAGATCTATAGAGATAGTTCTTGAAAACCTCTTGACCTGAAAAGAGAAAGCATACATTGGCAATCTGTACTGAAGGGTTCAGTATGCACAGATTCAGTGGGAGAAAACTTGTCCATGTTACATGAAGTTAGTATCCCAAGGCCAAGTGTCCAATTCTTATGAAGAATGGGAACACTAAGAATAGATATGGATCTATCATGTATGTAATCATCCCATTATCTTACATGTATCGATATGGCAAGAGCAAAATGCATTCATCATCTTGTATGTAGGACATGGCAATATGATGTGCTCATCCTGATAACTCGTATGTGGGACATGACGAGTGGATGTCTGTCTACTTCCAGTAAGGGTTACTGGAATACCATGAGAACTTGATAAGTACTTGAGAAGTACTAGTTCTATGGAGATAAGGAAGAGTTCAATGTAAAGAGTTACATTGATACGAACTTCCGAAAGGACAGAAAATTAATCGCAAAATATATATAGGATATATAAAAGTGAAAATTTGTTGATAATTGGAAGTGTTCCAATAAAACCATTTAAAAGGAAATGTCGAGTATCCGTGTGTTAGTAAACAACAGTGGATATTATGGGCACGTTTGCTTTGTAGGATCTGGGTGGATTTTGAGAGAATGTTGGATTCACCTGATCCCGGAATAAATATTTTCCGGTTTTGAAAACCGCTGCAGCTTTGAGTGTTAGGTTTGGTTTATCCGTACTGTGTGTGACATACGGGGAGCAAGGGTCTGATTTCAGTGCGCTATCACGGAGCAAAACATCTCAGTAACCTGCGGGATATCGACGCCCGATGCTTTTGAAAAGGACGACCGCGTCCAGCAATTGCTTTATAATAGAAAATGCAGGAGAACGGTTATTTCTCCATTACTGTAAAGCAAACCTAATACGACTGAAAGCACCTAAACAAACATGCCCTATATGGATCTAGAAGTTCATGAGATGAACTTATAGACATTCCGCTCATTGATGACAAGTATGGAATCCTTGATCATGCAATGTGGCTAAAGGTTAGCAAAGGAATACTAGATCACATATTACGACAACTCCATCTCATACGTGTGACGTACAGTGAAGAGATGAGAGACATGCAATTTATACTGACTTTGGCAAGGTGTTGCCATAACTCACTATGTTTGCACTAGAGCACAGTAACATGTGGGACATGCTTGAAGATCACTATGAATATGATTCAAGGGTGATTGGCTCACAGTGCAAGTGAGAGTCTGTTGGTATGTATGCCCTGAGAGCTAATCATGGGATGATTGGTGGGATACATTAAGATTGATTTGATAAACATCAAAGGCAAGCTTCTAATTCTTTCTGGTTTAGTCATATGAGATAGTGATAGAACAGATTGAATGTCTAGAGAATGACAGTACTCAATGACGTATGCCTTCAGGTTCAGGACCTGAACGATGATATCATACGAATGCTAAGAGTTTGTACATTCTTGTTATGTCCCTAGTCGGATGTCATTGTGGAAGGTAGATAGACAGCAATAACACACAAGACTAGATTGTGGTGTTGGTTGATGACAGAATCTCATTAGTCATTATATAGAGATATCAAACCAAACACATAGGTACTTGTTAGAGAACAAGTGTATCGGACAGTCCCACCGTGAGTTTGACACATGGAACCATGACATGGTAGTCACAGTCAGTACTCATAGTGATGGTGGTGAGTGTGATTCTTTGACCTGAAATCACTACACTCAACACATGTCGTTGGGCACACTTTGACATCATCAAACGCAGTCCTGAAATATGGGTTGTTATAAAGGTGATGATTGAGTAGCTTTGACACATGGGGTTTTTGAGGGGTGAGTGATAGATATGGGATTTGTCCCTCCTGAGGGAGTTTGATATCCATGGCCACTTGATGAGTAGGATTGAGAAAGGCGTGCATGCATGTGTGAATCAGTATGTGATATTGATGTCATACATATCTCTTATAATCTACTCTGCGATCAAGAAAGTGAATGAACGTTGACAGGATGACTGTTCCATGCCTCGAGTTCATTCGGGATATCAGTGACAAAGGAATTATACATTTACTATAACACCATTCACGGATTGTAGGATTGAAAGTTGTTCTCCAACTTTCTATTTCAATTGGGTAGCACTGATGTGTGACTAGGCACCGCTCTTTGCTTGTGAAGTCATAAGTGTTATGGACTTTCACTGCCAATGATGTGAAATGGACCTGCAGGGTCACACACATAGGATTTAACCTGGAAGAGGAGTTTTGTCCACAAACAATGTTTAGATTGATTACTAAAGGAGTTTAGTAGTTCAATTAAACACTCAATTAATTTATAGATCAATATCATAATGTTCAAGGTGTTGGACACATTGATTGGAGTATCGGATTGATTGAAACTGTAATTGACTGATTTTGCACAATCTGCACTCCCAACCGATCGGCTCATGTGATGAACCGATCGGCTGAGCTTGGTGAACCGATCAGCTCAGATGGTGAGTCGATCAGCTCGTGGACAGGCTGAAATGATTGCTTCAAGTGTTGAAACGATCGGTTCAACTGGTGCAACCGAGCAAGTTGGGAAAATAGGATTGGTGAGAAATTTCTTTTCGTTTCACTTGCCCAATTTGATTGGAACAAGGATTGCTATTTGGTACCAATTAGAAACAAAAGAGGGAAAGTCAATCGGGAACTGATCAGGACCATGAACCGACCGGTTCAGAAGTGAACTGACCGTTTCATGGGTCCCAACCGATCGGTTGAGGTGTCAACCGACCGGCTCAGGTCCCCAACCGACCGTTTCAGAAATGAAACGATCGGTTCAGGTTGCGGGTTGGTTGTTTTTGTGGAAAATCTCGAACCCTTCTACTCCTGCTTTTAGTCCCGCATTTCCCGGGATGGAGAACCCTATCCCATGACCCTCCTATATATAGGGGTATTGGGGGCTTCTCAAACAACAACTCACTGCAACCAGTTGCTCTGTAAAGTTGTCATTCTCTCTGGTTTTGGTAACTGAGAGAGCCCAAGAAAGTGCTACCCGATAAGGGAGGTACAACAAGGGAAAGACAACTATAGAAAGTGACTGGTGGCAGGAGAGTGTGTCAGTGACTAGTATGCTGACAGGAGGGTGTGACTCCTTCCAATTCCTTGTGAGACAAGGAGATTGGAGTTCCAGATGGTCCGTATGGACTACTTCAGAGGTGGGAGATTTCTGTCGCTCGGAGGACAGCTGTCAATCTCGATAGTCCCGGTGAGACCAGGAGTCGTCAGTCCCGATGCGACCAGGAGCTGCAGAGACATCGTCCCACACCGGAGGTGAAGACCGCGCAAGCTGCGAGGTATTGTCGTCGAGCAAGCCTCGGGACAAGGTATGATTCCACAAACCATCCTTTCCTATTGTATAGATGTTGACGCGTTTCCTTGTTATGGGTTTGGGGAGGAGAATTTTTTTTGTTTCCGCTGCCTTCTCTGCCTCCCATAAAACCCAACATCTACAACCATTATTTCTCCTTAATTTACTTATTTCTTTATTAAAAGATTTCTTTTCAAGGATTTCTCTTTATCTTTTATTTCCTTTTTCCTCTTTTCCTATTTCTTTTATTAAAAATCACATATAAACAAAATTTACTCAATTGTAGCCATTAATGCCACTTTCTAGAGATTTCCATATATTTTCATCAATACTTTGCTTAATATTCATTATCTTGTATATTTTTCTAATATTTGGACTTTTCTTCTTTTCTTCTCTTTTATATCCATTATTGGATTAATCTAATAATAGGAACCACAAAATTCCTATCAAAAGGGAGATTTGCAAAGAAATCCCTTCTTTGAAGCAAAGCATACAACCTTTTCAATTATATCCATATTCATAAAAACAATACATTTCAATTATGAAAACATATGCAAAATTGAGGTTGTAATAGATTGGGTTTCCAAATGTTTAGAGGTTGACCTACATTTTTAAGGTGCTTGGTGTTGGATCTAAGGTCTCTAGAGCGGGGTGAATAGAGCTACAAAATTACTCACAAAACAAATTAAACCTTCAAATTATATCAAGTTTAAAGCAATAGCTTAAGTCCAATTTTAAGTCCTATCTAACAAGCATAGCAAGGATGAGAGAGATTGATAGCAAGAACTTGACAAAGGGATCTAGAGTGGTTCCACACTTCAAACTAAAAGTGAGTTAGTCCACTACCTAGAGAGGTCAACCTCTAGAACTTTGCAAGTACTTTTCTCTATATTATCACCAATAAGAGTTACAACACAAGACCACCAAAGGACTTACCCATCCAAGCACAAGGAGATATCCACCTTACCAAGGACTTACCCACTTTGCAAGAGTCTTCAGCCTTCACCAAGGACTTACCCACTCAAGCTTAAGTCTTCCGCCTTCAAGGACTTTGCCACTCCTCTTGGATCTTCAGCCTTTGCCTTATCCTTCACCTAGAGAAGATCACCACCTCTTCATCAACCTTGAAGAGGACCAGCTACAGCTTCTTCTTCACTCGATGGAGCTTTCTTCACCTTTTCTTCATGTAGGAAGCGGATAGGGAAGTAGGAGAAGATGAGAGCTTTGCATTCACAAAACTGGAGCTCTCTTACAATATGCCTAACATGTAGAGCAACATGTTATAACGATATTTTAGGCATTGATATATGTCCACAGCTTATCGGAACCAGCTATACTGTCAGCACCAGAGTTCTTCACCTATTTATACATACATATCAGGCACGTACAGCCAGCAATAGGATAGACAAGATTACAATAGCTAGACATCATGAAATATCGTCAAACACCTCCTAGGACCTGAGAGTACAGGGATGACTCTAGGACTCTACAACAAAATGACCAAAACAACAACGTGTCCATCTCTTTCCTTCTACTGCTCTTCTTGCTGCTCGACCGCAACCTCACGACCACCACCACGTCTAGAGAGATCACCTAAAAAGGGTGTAAATCAGCAGGGTGAGACACACAGTCTCAGAGAGAAACATAACTCCCCACCGAAACTATAAAACCCCAGAAGGTTAAGGCAACAACAACAGTTAAACGATAAAGCATATATCAAGAGCAGCATACTGAGTAAGGCTATTATTACCATCAATCTTACCAAGATATCCAGGAGGCATATAACCAAGTATTTCTTTATGTAACATGGTTGACAAGATAAGCTTTATAAGAACTTATCACGAAATATAAGGATCATACATGTATCTGCAAGATATAACTAGACCAATTATATCAGTACAAGGCCTCAATCAATGTTCTGTGTTTTGCTCTAAGCAAGGTACTATTCAGCTGGATTACGTTTTACTAAGCCCTGAGGAAGTGAGCCTTCCCTGCTCAAATCAAACCATTGGCTGTTAAGCCCAATCTGGTGCCATACAAGGTCTAAGGAGATATGGACTCCATGACCTCACCTTCTCGTGGTCAGTACACAAATCATCAAGCAAGACTGCAGTCTTATTCTTATAGGGCCTCAGCCTCTGGGTCAGCTCCGCAAGCTACCCATATATATATATACATCCGAGCCATGAACACATCATGCTCACCATCACATATCCTGAGTCATGGGTCTATTCACCATGCTCCATATATCCTGAGTCTGCAACCACAGCTATACTCAAATCCTCCTATTTTAGGCTAGGGGAAAACCTTGCATATTCAACAATATGCGCTCCAGGTAATCCCACGGGATAAACCTCTTTCACCATCACCAAATACTGATGATGATGGATCTATGGCCAGTGCAAACTACATGATATGTTCATCTATAATTAATTAGTATATTTTAAGCCAATTGTTGAGGCAACCAAGGTTATAAACATAACCTCATAGAATTACATCATTATTGTCATCATCATACTATACTGGGACCTCAATCCCTCATTATATCAACCACTGCCTCTCAAGGCATCATAATCATGCATCAGCATTCTGGGAACGCATCCCTTATCTCATCATCAGAGGATAACACCTCAACCAGGCACTCAACCTTATATCAGGTCCTCAGACCTATCAACTTGTCATCTCATCACAACAGGGTGCTATTTAAGCACATACATCTCATAGCTCTTACCCGTCTATGAATCCACATGAAATACCTTCATGGTTAGTATACACATCCATAGAGATAACTGAAGTCATCATGGATTAACAGGATTATCATGATATCAAGTATAAAGCAACATCCATGAGTATATTATACATAAGTTGTAGAAAACATAGTTTTATCATCAATCATAAGCATATATCATGCTCCATTCATGTGATCATAATCATGAGCCACATCATTATGTGAAGCAACATCACATGCTTCCAAGCTTCCTGGTTCTCAACCTATCATCTTAACCCATTATCATATATATACAAGATTCAAGGTGATTACATCATATCACTTGTATTACCATTATTAACAGATAATTATCAACTATATACATTCCGGGTTATCAGAACCCTCACCAAAGCTCCTGCAACCCTCACTATAGGTATGGCGAGCAGCGCCAACCCTCACCAAAGGGTGTATCGGCTAGGGTTTCCCAACCCTAAGCAAGCTCACCACCAAACGGCCAACCCCATCACTTCACCTATCATGCAACAAGAACCCACCAGCTCACATGGTGTCGGGCAACCAGATCCAAGGATGAATCGTGCATCATCAGTAGGGGGTGTCGGCCAAAGGCCTCTCGTGCACACAAGCTAGGATTAGGGTTAGAAATTCATGTCGGGAAACCATCAACCTCATAATGCTCAAGGCCATAACGATCAACGTCATGATACCCAAACCATGTCATCCAGAGGACCCTCATGACGGCCAAGGCATCATTTCTTCCATGGTCAAGATGACCACTAAGGTATTACAAGAGATCCTATCGTCCAACTAGAGTTAGGGTTTGAAACGGGCAGCAACTTCCCTAACGTTCAACACGGGTATCGGCCATCAGCATGTCTCCCAAGCTCAGCCTTGTACCACCCACCAAGCTCAAGACAACAACCGATACTAGGGCACCCCGAGAAGGATCATCACCCAAAAACATCAAACACATCATATCAGTCACCACTAAGATACTCACTAAGGTGCACCACTCAACCCATACCGTTCAAGAGACCATCCTAACCTGTATCGCCCAAGGCTCTCATCCAGGGATATCCACTTAGACACTCTATCATCCAAGGAGCAACATCTATAAGGTCAAGTCATATCACCAAGGTCATCATCAAGGTCAAGAGGGCCATAACGGGCATCACAAGACTACTTCATAGCATCTAAGAGTTATCACAAGGTGTGTCATGTAGAACACACATCAAGGTGTATCGCCCAAGATCCAACTCCACAAAGGGTATTCACCAAACTCAACTAGGCATATCTGCCAAAGGTACAACCCAAGACAAGGCTATCGGGCAGCACTACTCCAAGGTCATATCATGCAAGGCACAACCCAACATGGTCATCTTCAACCTCAAGCACAAGGGCACCAAACTGTAAATGATCAAGAAGATCAGATCAACTCTCAACAACTAAGAGAGAGGAGTTTTGCACAACCTCTATCACAAATAGGGAAACCACAAGGATCAACCTCAACTTAGGTCATCACATATCCAAGAGATCACCTCTCAAATCCATGATGAGAGGAGGGTGTTGCCCAAGCAACTAGAATATAGGCTCACCTCTCAACTTAAACGAGAGAGGGGTATTTCCCACATCACTAGAGCTCAAACTCACTTCTAAAAGACCAATGAGAGAAAGGGGTGTTCCCCCAAAAGAAACCCTAAACTATGGTTCGGCCAACTAGATCCAAAGGTATATAAACCATCAACAACATCAACAATATCATGCTCACTATATCCATAAGATCAACAACACGTACTAGAGCAAGAAACATAACATGCAATGGCCGATCATCCACATATATGAATCATGCAACATATAGAATGTAGTATAGCTAGGGTTAGAAGTTATGTAACCCACCTTAAGCAAACTCCTCAAGCTCCAAAGCTCCAAGCTCCAAGCACACCACTTTAGGCCACCTCAAGAAAAGGAACAAGGATCATAACCACTATGGACGAAGGGTAGGCAAGATGGAGAAGAAGATGCTAAGGAGAGAGGGAAGATGCTTACCAAAGAACAAGACCCACCTAGGGTTCGGCCACCAAGCTAGAGGAAGAAGAAGAAGAAGAATACTTCAAGAAGAGGATCAGTCACCAACTTGCTCCACCAAGCTGTATCGTCCACCAAACACACTAAAGGGAAGGTGTATCGTGCACCAAGGAAGAGAGGAGCAAAAAAGAGCTAAAGGGTTCCTACGGAAGAGAAAGGCAAGGCATATATAGATGAGGATTAAGGTTAAACCAAGGCAAGGTGTCACCCCTCCTAGGGACACATGTCCAACGTCTTGCCACCTTGCAAACCTCATGCACATTCCATGCCACCACTCATCCAAGGTTCGACCCCATTTCCAAGCTAGGGTGACACAACCAAGGCAAGGAGGTCAAACAAGGTCAAAAGGTCAGTACACTACACCTCTAGGTTGATACAAGGCATGGCTGACACACACCGAGGCCGACACAAGCTACTTTGCCCAATACACGGCTCAACCAAGCAAGGCAAGGCCCAAACAAGGGAAAACAAGGCCCAAAAGAGCTCAACCAAGCCCAAGGCAACACAAGGTACAAACCCAAACCTTCTTCTCAACCCTAGAGGAAGCAAAGAGAGAGAAAGATGTCTCTCAAGGTGACAAACTTGCTCTCCAACCCTATCTTAGGTTATTTTGCAAGTAGTACCTCCAACTCTCAACAAAGCACAAGAAAACCCTAATCATCACTAAAGATGATTAGCAAGCAACTAAGCACAATGTTTAGGCAAAACAAACAGGGTAAGCCCAAAATGAAGGTCAGGGTCCTTACAAGCCATAAACCTCTACAAAGGGATTTCATCCCCAAAATCCAAAGAGAAAAGCGAGGGATACTTCCGCCTCATCTCTTCCTCAAGCTCCCACATGGCTTCCTCAATGCCACGGTGATGCAAAAGAACTTTCACAAGAACCAGGTCTTTCCTTTTTAGCTTCTTTACTCTTCTATCAAGGATTGTCACCAAACCTTCCTCATAGGTCACTTCTTCATCAAGCTCAACCTCAACTGGCTGTATCATTGTTCCTGTGTCTGGATGACTTTTCTTCAACATGCTGACATGGAACACCGGATGTAACCTGTGCAACTCTGGCAGCAACTCTAACTTGTAAGCTACCTTTCCAACATGTGCTATTACCAGGTATGGCCCCATATACCTGCGTGCCAGTTTTCCTTTCCGTCCAAACCTTAGCACGCCTTTATAAGGTGAGACCTTGAGATACACTTTGTCTCCCACTTGGAACTCAAGAGGTCATCGGCGATTTTCTGCATAAAACTTATGTTTGTCCTGTGCCACCTTCAACTGTTGTCGTATCACTCTGATCTTTTCTGTTGTCTGTTGCACTAATTCGGGACCCAAAAGCTGATACTCACCAGACTCATACCAGCATAAAGGGGATCTGCACTTCCTTCCAAATAGAGTCTCATAAGGAGCCATGTCAATGCTCCGCTGGAAACTATTATTATAAATGAACTCCATCAGACTGAGATGCACGTCCCAACTGCCTAGGAACTACAAAACACATGCTCAGAGAAGATCCTCCAAAGTCTGAATAGTCCTTTCCAACTATCCATCCGTCTGCGGGTGGAAGGCGGTGCTGAATCTCAATTGTGTTCCCAACGCTTTGTGCAACTGTTCCCAGAAATGACTCATGAACTGGGGACCTCTATCGGAGACTATTGTTGCTGGTACACCGTGAAAATGCACTATCTCATCTACATTCACCCCTACAAGCTTCTCTGTGGTATATGTTGTCTTTACATGTATGAAATGAGCAGATTTTATCAGCCTGTCCACTATTACCCAAATGGAATCATGATTCCTAGCTGTCTTTGGTAGACCAACTACAAAATCCATGGTTATATGATCCCATTTCCACTGTGGTATCGGCATGGGTTGCAACGTACCTACTGGCTTTTGATGCTCAGCTTTAACTTGTTGACATACTAGGCACTTAGCCATAAACTCGGCTACATCCTTCTTCAAGCTAGACCACCAATACAGGTCTTTCAGATTATGATACATCTTGGTGAATCTTGGATGCATAGAATACATCGATGTGTGTGCTTCCTCGAGCACTAGCTTTCTTATATTATCAACATCGGGGACCACCATCCTACCATGATAGCAAACTAGTCCATCCTCGGACTCATGGAACCCATCACACTTTTCACTACCAAGCTCTGACCTGATCAACTACATTGTATCATCTGCCTGTTGTGCGTCTTTGATCTGCTGTCTCAGCGTAGGCTTGACTTGCATCTGTGCCAACAGTCCTGCCAACAAGGAAACTTCCAACTGTACATTCATCTGCCGCAAGGAGACAAACATATCTCGCCTATGGCATACCAAGGAACTCAATTGTGTCTTCTTCATAGGAAGAGAAGAAGACTTTCAGCTAAGCGCATCAGCTACCATGTTTTCCTTACCAGGATGATACTCAATGGTGCAATCATAATCATTGATTAGCTCCATCCAACGACATTGTCGCATGTTCAGCTCACTCTGTGAAAGAATGTACTTCATGTTTTTATGATCTATAAAGATTTGACACACTTCCCCATAAAGATAGTGTCTCCAAATCTTTAACGCATGAACCACCGCTGCCATCTCCAAATCATGTGCTGAATAGTTCTCCTCATGTTTCTTAAGTTGTCGCAAAGCAAAAGAAACCACATGAACCTCCTGCATCAGCACACAACCTAAGCCTTTCTTAGAAGCATCGTAGAAAACAACATAGCCCTTCCCAGGCTCTGGCAGCACCAACACTGGAGCACTAGTCAGCTTTTCCTTCAAACTTTGGAAAGCCTACTGACAACGACCATCCCAGACAAAAGATACATCCTTCCTGGTCAAATTTGTCATTGGCAACGCGATTGCACTGAAGTCCTTAATAAACCTCCAGTAGTATCCTACCAAACCCAGAAAACTACGAACTTCCGTCGGCATCTTTGGTTGCTCCCAATATGCAACTGACTCCACCTTCTTAGGGTCCACTCTGACTCCTTCTATAGATATCACATGACCCAAGAAAGTCACTTCTTTCAACCAAAACTCACTCTTACTGAACTTGGCATATAACCGATGTTGGCGAAGAAGAGTCAAAGCTTGTTGAAGATGTTGTTCATGCTCTTGACTGTCCAGACTGTAGATCAAGATGTCATCTATGAAGACTACAACAAACTAATCTAGAAACGGACGGAACACTTAGTTCATCAGATCCATGAAAGCAATAGGTTCATTGGTTAGCCCAAACGGCATTACCACAAACTCGAAGTGACCATACCTCATTCTAAATGCTGACTTTGGTATGTCATCCACCTTAATCCTCAACTGATGATATCCAGACCGTAGATCGATCTTTGAGAACACTGTAGCACCATGCAAATGATCGGATAGATCGTTTATCCTTGGCAATAAGTACTTATTCTTGATCATGACTTTGTTCAACTGTCGGTAATTTATACATAACTGCATCGACCCGTCCTTCTACTTAACAAATAGCACTGGATCACCCCAAGGTGACGTGCTCGGTCAGATGAAACCTTTCTCTAACAACTCCTATAACTACTTCTTCAACTCTGCCATCTCCACTGGAGCCATCCTGTATGGTGTTCGTGCAACTAGCTATGTTCCTGGTACCAGATTGATCTCAAAATCATTCTCTCAGGGTGGGGGAACAGTGGGGAACTCATCAGGAAACACATCCACAAACTCTCAGACAACCGTCACCTCCTCAAGGCTAGGACCGTTCGCCTTTGTATCCACAATGTGAGCTAAGAATGCTCTACAACCTTGCCGCAACAACTTCTCTGCTACCATTGCTGACACCAAACATGTCGGAAGAATCTTCCTGTCTCCTTGGAAGGTCCACTTCTCTCCACCGTCATCAAACACTACTTGCTTGGAACCATAGTCCAACACAACCTTATACTTCTCTAAAGTATCCATCCCAAGGATCACATCGAATCCATGCATCTCAAGTGGTATAAGATCCACTTGTATACCATGTCCCGAGAAAGATAGGGCAAAAGATAGTCACTCTTCTCGAAGTATCAAAGAACCATCGAGAGGGGTTTCTAACAACATGCTATCTTTCTTACAACTAATAGGTAAAGGATAGCTAGCAAGCAGACTATGTGCGATAAAAGAGTGTGTAGCACCCAGGTCAACAAAAATAGATATAAAGCAAGAAGAAGACAAATCAGAATGAAATAACTCCATCTGACATGTCACCACTCGCGGGTTGACTATCGCCTCCGGCTGACTCATAGCATAGAATCGAGCAATTGCTTGTTGTCTACATCGTCTGCTTCCTTGAGAAGACGATCCTGCTTGCGACGCTTGACCATGTCCTCACCCCCTGCTACCACTGGGTTGTTGTCTGTCTGACCCTCAAACTGGTTGATCTTCTTGTCTAGATATATCTTTGGGAAGTATCTGCTGACGAACTCTTGCCAACAAACCTCCCAACCGATCTCCTCACCGGGTCGCTTCCCCTCCTCGATGGCCCACCAGAGGCCAGCACTACCTTTTAGAAGGTAGACATTGTGCTTGCCTTTGTCTTCTTTGGGGATGTCGAGGATCCGGAAGGCATTCTCAAGACCTGTCAGCCACAGATCTACATCTGCTGGATCAGCCGTTCTAGCATAATCCAAAGCTCTGACTCGACGAAGCTGCTCAAAAGTCTTCCAAATACCCGATGTTTCACCATGGCGAGCCTATGCTCTTGGCTGAGGCACTGGCACTCTTTCCACCATGTGATTCATTGTAGCCATCAACTACCCCATAAGCTGTTGGTAGGTAGGTTTTTCAAGAATGGCTAGGTCAAGTTGGGGGACTTCAGGCACTCGATATTCATGTGCCTTCCCTTCGGCTCCATCAACTGATGCAGCATCGCTACTCTCGGCAACATGTTCTTCATGGTTTCTAGACATCTTTAAGCTTTATCTTTCACTGAGAGCAGAAGGTTATTGTAAGAAAATCTGGAAAACTCACAAGAACAGATGCAACCTAGTCCTAGATCCCTGTAGACTCAGCGAACCTAGAGCTCTGATACCAAACCAACTGTGACACCCCGCCATCACACAGACAACGAGATGACACGTGAAAACGTGAGTAACCAACATGTTATCAAAAACACGGGTTAATTAAAACCAATTGTAGAAAGCATACATGAGAGAACTTTTGCATCCCGATCTTACAGAGCAACATGTTATAACGATATTACATGCATTTATATATGTCCACAGCTTATCCGAACCAACTGTACTATCAGCACCAGAGTTCGTCACATGTTTATACATACATATCGGCCACGTACGGCCAGCAATAGGATAGACAAGATTACAACAGCTAGACATCATGAAACGTCGTCAAACACCTCCTAGGACCTGAGAGTACATGGATGACTCTAGGACTCTACAACAAAACCACCAAAACAACAGTGTGTCCATCTCTTGCCTTCTACTGCTCTTCTTGATGCTCGGCCACAACCTCACGACCACCACCACGTCTAGAGCGATCACCTAAAAAGGGTGTAAACTAGCGGGATGAGACACACAGTCCCAGAGAGAAACATAACTCCCCGCCGAAACTATAAAACCTCAGAAGGTTAAGGCAACAACATCAGTTAACTGATAAAGTGTATATCAAGAGCAGCATACTGAGTAAGGCTATTATTACCATCAATCTTACCAAGATATCCAGGAGGCATATAACCAAGCATTTCTTTATGGAACATGATTGACAAGATAAGCCTTATAAGAACTTATCACGAAATATAAGGATCATACATGTATCTACAAGATATAACTAGATCAGCTATATAAGTACAAGGCCTCAATCAATGTTCTATGTTTTGCTCTAAGCAAGGTATACTATTCGGATGGATTACGTTTTACTAAGCCCTGAGGAAGTGAGCCTTCCCTGCTCAAATCCAACCATTGGCTGTGAAGCCCAATCCGGTGCCATACAAGGTCTATGGAGATCTAGACTCAATGACCTCACCTTCTCGTGGTCAGTACATGAATCATCAAGCAAGATTGCAGTCTTATGCTTATCGGGCCTCAGCCTCTGGGTCAGCTCCGCAAGCTACCCATATATATACATCTGAGCCATGAACACATCATGCTCACCATCACATATCCTGAGCCATGGGTCTATTCACCATGCTCCATATATCCTGAGTTTGCAACCACAACTGCACTCAAATCCTCCTATTTTATGCTAGGGGAAAACCTCGCATATTCAACAATATGCGCTCCAGGTAATCCCACGGGATAAACCTGTTTCACCATCACCAAATACTGACGATGATGGATCTATGGCCAGGGCAAACTACATGATATGTTCATCTGTAATTAATTAGTATATTTTAAGCCAATTGTTGAGGAAACCAAGGTTATAAACATAACCTCATAGAATGACATCATTATTGTCATCATCATACTATCTTGGGACCTCAATCCCTCATTATATCAACACTGCCTCTCAAGGCATCATAATCATGCATCAGCATTCTGGGAACGCATCCCTTATCTCATCATCAGAGGATAACACCTCAACCAGGCACTCAGCCTTATATCAGGTCCTCAGACCTATCAACTTGTCATCTCATCACCACATGGTGCTATTTAAGCACATACATCTCATATCTCTTACTCAGCTATGAATCCACATGAAATACCTGCATGGTTAGTATACACATCCATAGAGATAACTGAAGTCATCATGGATTAATAGGATTATCATGCTATCAAGTATAAAGCAACATCCATGAGTATATTACACATAAGTTGTAGAAAACATTGTTTTATCATCAATCATAAGCATATATCATGCTCCATTCATGTGATCATAATCATGAGCCACATCATTATGTGAAGTAACATCACATGCTTCCAAGCTTCCTGGTTCACAACCTATCATCTTAACGCATTATCATATATATACAGGATTCAAGGTGATTACATCATATTACTTGTATTACCATTATTAATAGAGAATTATCAACTATATACATTCCGGGTTATCAGAACCCTCACCAAAGCTCCTACAAACCTCACTATAGGTATGGCGAGCAGCGCCAACCCTCACCAAAGGGTGTATCGGCTAGGGTTTCCCAACCCTAAGCAAGCTCACCACCAAACGGCCAACCCCATCACTTCACCTATCATGCAACAAGAACCCACCAGCTCACATGGTGTCGGGCAACCAGATCCAAGGATGAATCATGCATCATCAGTAGGGGTTGTCGGCCAAAGGCCTTTCGTGCACACGAGCTAGGGTTAGGGTTAGAAGTTCATGTCAGGCAACCATCAACCTCATAACGCTCAAGTCCATAACAATCAAGGTCATGATGCCCAAACCATGTCATCCAGAGGACCCTCATGACGGCCAAGGCATCGTGTCATCCATGGTCAAGACGACCACTAAGGTATTACAAGAGAGCCTATCATCCAACTAGAGTTAGGGTTTGAAACGGGCAGCAACTTCCCTAACGTTCAACACTGGTATCGCCCAGCAGCATGGCGCCCAAGCTCAGCCTTGTAGCGCCCACTAAGCTCAAGACAACAACCGATACTAGGGCACCCCGAGAAGGCTCATCGCCCAACAGGATCAAACACATCATATCGGTCACCACTAAGATACTCACTAAGGTGCACCACTCAACCCATACCGTTCAAGAGACCATCCTAACTTGTATCGCCCAAGGCTCTCATCCAGGGATATCCACTTAGGCACTCTATCGTCCAAGGAGCAACATCTATAAGGTCAAGGCATATCGCCAAGGTCATCATCAAGGTCAAGAGGGCCATAACGGGCATCACAAGACTACTTCATAGCGACCAAGAGTTACCACAAGGTGTGTCGTGCAGAGCACACATCAAGGTGTATCGCCCAAGCTCCAACTCCACAAAGGGTATTGGCTAAGCTCAACTAGGCATATCGACCAAAGGTACAACCCAAGATAAGGCTATTGGGCAGCACTACTCCAAGGTCATATCGTGCAAGGCACAACCCAACATGGTCATCTTCAACCTCCAGCACAAGGGCACCAAACCCTAAATAATCAAGAAGATCATCTCACCTATCAACAACCAAGAGAGCGGGGGTTTGCACAACCTCTATCACAAATCAGGAAACCACAAGGATCAACCTCAACTTAGGTCATCACATATCCAAGAGCTCACCTATCAAATCCATGGGGAGAGGAGGGTGTTTCCCAAGCAACTAGAATATAGGCTCACCTATCAACTTAAACGAGAGAGGGGTATTGGCCACATCACTAGAGCTCAAACTCACTTCTCAAAGACCAAGAAGAGAAAGGGGTGTTGCCGCAAAAGAAACCCTAAACTATGGTTCGACCAACTAGATCCAAAGGTATATAAACCATCAACAACATCAACAACATCATGCTCACTATAACCATAAGATCAACAACATGTACTAGAGCAAGAAACATAACATGCAATGGCCGATCATTCACATATATGAATCATGCAACATAGAGAATGTAGTATAGCTAGGGTTAGAAGTTATGTAACCCGCCTTAGGCAAACTCCTCAAGCTCCAAAGATCCAAGCTTCTAGCTCCTAGCTCCAAGCACACCACTTTCGGCCACCTCAAGAAAAGGAACAAGGATCATAACCACTATGGCTGAAGGGTAGGCAAGATGGAGAAGAAGATGCCAAGGAGAGAGGGAAGATGCTTACCAAAGAACAAGACCCACCTAGGGTTCGGACACCAAGCTAGAGGAAGAAGAAGAAGAGGACTTCAAGAAGAGGATCGGTCACCAACTTGCTCCACCAAGCTGTATCGACCACCAAACACACCAAAGGGAAGGTGTATCGTGCACCAAGGAAGAGAGGAGCAACAAAGAGATAAAGGGTTCCTAAGGAAGAGAAAGGCAAGGCATATATAGATGAGGATCAAGGTTAAACCAAGGCAAGGTGTCGCCCATCCTAGGGACACATGTCCAACGTCTTGCCACCTTGCAAACCTCATGCACATGTCATGCCACCACTCATCCAAGGTTCGGCCACATGTCCAAGCTAGGGTGACACAACCAAGGCAAGGAGGTCAAACAAGGTCAAAAGGCCGACACACTACACCTCTAGGCTGATACAAGGCGTGGCCGACACAAGCTACCTTGCCTGATACAGGGCTCAACCAAGCAAGGCAAGGCCCAAAAGAGCTCAACCAAGCCCAAGGCAACACAAGGTACGAACCCAAACCTTCCTCTCAACCCTAGAGGAAGCAAAGAGAGAGAAAGACGTCTATCAAGGTGACAAACTTGCTCTCCAACCCTATCTTAGGTTATTTTGCAAGTAGCACCTCCAACTCTCAACAAACAACAAGCAAACCCTAATCATCACTAAAGATGATTAGCAAGCAACTAAGCACAAGGTTTAGGCAAAACAAACAGGGTAATCCCAAAATGAAGGTCAGGGTCCTTACAGAGTCGGTCAGCCAAGTTCTATGAGTGTCCAACTTGACCGATGGGTCATCTTCAGAAAATCCATCATAGGATTGGTCGAGTTTCCAACTCGACTGATGAACAGCCTATGATCAATTATCTAATTTGAATTTTGGGTGATTAAACCTTGGTATAAAGTGTCCCACATATTTTTCTCATCTTAGTTACAAGTCATATCATCAATACAAGTGATTACAAAATTCTTCTAAGGTTGTTTGAAGTGATTTTCAAAATAGCACACTTGCATTGCATTTGACTTGAACTTGGACAAGATAGGGCTTGTGTAATTTGATCTTTTTCATGTACCTAAAGCCCAAAATCAATCTTGAACAAACATATTAGATAGATAGGAATGGAATGGTTAAGTCATTATCAAAATATGGACAATGTAGAACTCTCAAGTCAACACTTGGCACTAGAGGTGATTGTTTTTCTTCCACCTAATCTCTATATTCATGTTGAAAGCCTAATTTTATCCGACTAAAATAATCATGTGATTGTCTATTGATTTGGGAAGGATATTAGGGGATCAAATTCTACTGATTTTAATTATTTCTCATTGATTGGAACTTAATTAGTTCCTGATATGTTGTTTGAGGATCCATTGAGAATCCTACGAATAGATGACTATATTGCTTCATGTGAGTTTTACCTAAAAATCATCCCAATGGAGGATATGCTTGGAATTGAATTGACATGTATAGAATAATATTTGAATTGCATTAGAATGTATTATTTAAGTGTATTGTTGAAAGTTAATGATATTGAATATGATAAACACATAAGGATAAGTATGAGGTGACCACATGAGTCAATTAATCAATGTATACTTATGGTTGATGAATGAAATGTGTGAAAATGGAAAGTGGGGTTTCCATGTTTGTGAATAGTCCTAATGAACCCATGAATCATGATTGGATTACTGAATGATATGATTCTTGTGATATGCTAAACTAAGGAATGACTTCTTGAAAACCCTAAAAGTTTAGTATTAAGACGATTATGAGTGATAAAGCTAGAACTTATATATGATGTTGTAAATGTGATGAAATGTTGAAGTTGTAAGTATTAATACTTCAATTGAAGTTGATGAGTCTTACTAATATGATCTAAGTCTAATGCATTTTTTTAGTATAATTTCTGAAATGATGAGTAAGACCTCACATGAATGTGGGTCCTTTTATACAAGCTACATAACAATGAATTGTTAAGGATGATTCAAGATTATGGTGTAAGAAGATGTAGCATAAACCATTCTTTTAAGATAAAGTGAGTAGAATAATAAATAATGATAATTGTTGATTATGGGAATGACATTAGAAGTCACTAACATTGTACACTTAACTAAATATAAGAAATTATATGAAGACAAATGTATTGATGGTGATGACAAGTTAAAGATGAAACTAATGATGTTATAATTATGAAGTCTTTAATCCTTTATTTTAATTACATGTGGCTTAAGCCAAATTGAATGAAACATACTAAAATTGGACTTTGATGGATATCAATGAAAAGAGAAGCATTGTATATCAGTGAGTTAAAAATGATTGGTTCCAATAATATAATGAACGACATGAGAGAAGTTGAGATTAATGAATAAAAAATGAAAGAAAAAGATGGGAATTAGTAGATGAATCTAAGAACCTAACTATAACCCTAAATATGATGAGTTATATGATGCTAATGAATAACAATCTCAAATAAGGGATCAAGGAATGCACATAGATGTAGTTGAATTCATTTACAAGATGAGGTTCAAGCATTTGCATTGATTTACAAGAATGTGTTCTTGTATTGTGATTGTTTGATAGAATACTTGTACTATGAGAATGGACTTTTTGATGGACTTCAAATGATATTCAACATGTGTTGATTAGTAACCCTAAGTGAATAATGTAGAATAAACCAAGAATAGAACTAAGTGTGTTATACATATTTATGCATGAAATTTATTTGCATATGTTGAAATTGGATGGAATAAGTATATGTTGTATGATATATCTTGCATGAATACGATGAATGATACAAGATATTATATGCTTTTATTGTTTCTAGTTCTAATGTCTATGTGAGTATTTGTTAAGAAATGTGATATATGAGTTGATAAGGAATATGTAGAAATACAATTTAATATGCACTGCTTACATTTGAGAAACCTTGATGAGGGTAAATGCTACACAATGAGATTATGTCTCGGGCTGAAAGCCCACTGATGATGATAAAACCATGATGGGTTAAATTTTGGAAAATGAGATTATGTCTTGAGATGAAAGCTCATTGATGATGAATGTTATGAGATGATGTGGAAATTTAAAGAACTATATATGTTGAAAACTACAAATTGTGGTGCTTCTTGTTTTATTCATTATCTTTCTTGATAAGCTTAATCTGTTTCATATTATTCTAGTTACGTGAGAATACACACATATGATATATGATGTTTTGAATTCTTTTAAGATGAGTAAAAGAGATTAATAATAAGTGAAATGATGAAACATCTAGTTAGGTACCCTGAACATCACAAGTTTCCCCTGAGGACCACACTGGGGAAACAAAATAAATCTCCTTATAGTAATCAATGAATTATGAGAAGGATTTTCGGAGTGTGGATTGAGACCTTAAAGGTTATACCACTAGGATTTAGGAGTGAGTCATCTGGAGTGGCTCTGGCCCTAAATCCTTGTTGTGAAAGTCTATGTCTAGATGGAATAGACTCTGATGAAATGAAATGCGTGAAATGTGAAAATATGTGAAAAATTGTGATATGTGATATATTGTTTTATTGGTTCCTATATCGTGTACCTGAGATGAGGATGTGAGCCTCTTTAGGAAACCCTAAGATGGCCAGGGTCTGATGTTGACATCTTAGGGTGGCCAGCTAAACCCTAAGATAGGGACAGTGAGTCGTTGATACAAGAATCGGGCGTGGTGACTTCTACTTGGTAAGGTACAAGCCAAGTAGTTTTAGGGAAAATGAATAAAAGATGATAAGTCGTGTAGAACATGATTGGAATGGTTGTTACATTCCTTGTACTGCTACTTGATGATTTTTCATTGTTGCTTATGCTTCTTGTTGTGGAAATTAATCATGTTTCTATGGAAAATTTCTATTTCATATTATGATCTGTCATGTTGACAAGTTATAAATGTTGGGATTTATGTCCATTCTGGATATGAGTTGGATTGCTTGCTAGTTGATAGTATTGTTTGGTAGATATGTATTATGTGTACTTCACCTTCAGGACTGTAGGATGTGTTCCTAGTCCGGCTGGTGGAGTGTCACAAAGATAATGTTATTGTTATGTATTTATTCAAAATGCTTAAGACTTGACTTATTACTCATGCAGTAGGATTCTTAATATGAACTAAGAAGTATTTGCTCATTTGTTCATAGACATGTTCTAAAAGATGTTTCAAAGTCATGATTGGTTTAAGTTATTACCTTATCTGTTGGATTAGATTATCATTGTAACCTAGATTTGACTTATGATAAAACTATCTGTTAGACTTTTCAATATCTACCTGTTTTATGGGAAGTTTATTAACTTAATATGATGATGATGCATGTACCTAGATTGAATGGGAGGTATCCACTCACTAGGGCTCTATATGAGTCTCATGTGGGTTGTTTCAAATGTTTTTAGGTATAATGATATCTAGCGGAGGGGTCGTGACAGAGAAGATATAAATAGCATAATCTAGATAGATTTGAATGTCCATGTACTCTCTCTTTCCTAGGATGGGTTGTAGACTAAGTGTGTTTATCAATGTACATGTATCTGATGTAAACTGAACTGCATATGAGAACAAGACTTGATTCCCATTTTAATGGAGTTGAATAATATTTGTGATATCTAAATGGGATGTCCTTGATGTGACATTGATTTATGAATTTGTGAAGAAAGAAAAAGGAAAAAATTATTTGTATTTTTGTATATTATTTAATCACCTTTGTAGATAATTCATTATTTTATTTCATAATCTAAGTTTAGGTTTTGGTTATTATCTCTAATGGTTGGTATTTATGCTAATCCAAAGAGTGGTCTCGACACACATGGGCTCCAATAAGGGAAATTGGGGTCAGCAAAGCTGGTACAAATTTGGTATTTGGGAAGTAAGATAATATGAACCTATCTACATAGAATTAATATGACGAAATGTGAAGGGATGAAAACATAGTCAAGTATCAAAAGGTAGGTATGGTTTTCAAATCTGCAACATTCAATATCTAATTTTGAAGCTAGTCATTAAATTTTTTGAATAGTTAGCACATGTCAAGGTCTATTTGTCGGGGAAGCCATGTGTTCTCTCCTACATAGAATGACAATAGACCAACTGAAATTCCTACTATATTGAGAGATACTATGTCCTTTAACTCTACATAGAGGCATGGAGGCGTAATTCCACTAAACTAAGGGCACTAACCTGCCCTTTCTAACATTTAAACGTTGTGCTATATTTCCAAGAATTAGTATCGATGGCCTTTCAAGAGGTAGGCTAAGGTAAAAATAAATTTTTGGCCAACCAACCTATCTAGTCATGCATGCAATTCATGAGGGAAAATTAACTTTCCAAACAGAAAATAGAAATACCTTACCTTTGAATCATAGTGTGCTATGTTATGAGATCCAAGTGTTTGTCTCCAAGAATTCAATCAAAATTTGAAATATCTAACAATGTGGAAGAATATTTGTCACTATATGACATGGAATCAACAATATTGTTCATTTTTGAGTTACTTACGATTAGGGGTTTCCCATTTAGGGTCATTCTTCCATATTTTTCATAATTCTCATTTCTAGGGTTTCTAAATATGTTATATATATAATCAATATTATATACTTAATTGTTATATTAAAATTCATATAGATTATCTCCTAGGTTAATTTTTACTTCTATGTATTATTTATGATAGACTAACATACCTTTACTAGGACTATATAGGGTTTAAATTACACATATAATCATATGTGTGTACTTTGTACTTATGGATAAATCAATATGGGTATAACATGTATACGTAAGTATAGACATCTAGGGTTTATATACCTCCATATGTAAATTCATAACTATTCCTTATTGTTCATATGGGTAAATTAACATGTAAATATACTATCATGGAACCGTTCTTACCCCAATCCCAATCCTACTACCTAGACAATAGTAAAAGGATTGAAGCGCCCATCCCTGAGTGGCCCGATGGAATCTATCACACTGGCAAATACAATAAGAAATAATAATTCAAAAACTAGATATTTAAAGAACAACTAACCCAATATGGAGATATATCTGATTTGTCTTTGTCATCAGAGTATGTGAGTGTGGAAGTGATCTTATTCTGTTTTCCATTTGTATTGCCTAAAATCAAGAAAATCAAGACACAATCATGCAATTGCACGGTACACTATCAAAATCAAGTAAAGCGATTTGTAACAAAAGAGTATACTTGGCAAGACGTATATCCAAAAGAATAACAAATGATTTCCAAAACCAATATCATTTGACAAAATGTTTGTTATTCAAGGATTCAATTTTTATTATGAGTTCCCATTATGATGTAATCAAATAAGCATGCTTATATATTTTGTGTGTCTCTATTACCCCAATGCGATGGGGAAGGTCACTAGCCTCCTTCTCACCATAGGAAATAGGAGGCCAATGTACAAGTCCCACCTCCAAATGAGGGGGTCGTTGCACTCAATATCAACATTATCAACATTATCAATATCATCATCATCAATATACGGGCAGTCATAATGGGTATGAAATTTATGTTTTCATGTTTTTCAAAATATAGTATAGAAAAATGGAAGACTAATCATAGGGAATAGTATCTCATCCAAGTAAGTAGCCAAGTATACAATCAAGAGATACATAAAAGTATATTTAATACAATCAAGGAGGATTTATATAATAGCATACCTCTCTAAATGAGTATTTGGAGTATATATTCCAAGAAGAGTAGATCAACCTCTTGAGTCAGATCCAAGATAAAAATATTGGATCAAGGGTCAAGATCATAGTTTTAAAGAATCATGCTTCACTATTCGAGATTAGGGTTACATTTTCCTATCTCTACCTTAGGGTTAGCTCATCAACAATATTTCCAAAAGTGTAACATTTATTCAAATATCAAGCATGTTTCAAGAATGGATGACCTATCTAGGTATATTTAGGAACACATGTCAACCCTAAATATTATCATCATCATTCAACTCTCTAGATCATTTTCAATATGAAATAGTAACATTGGACTCAAAATTAGAGCAGGGAGATTCATGGTCAGAGATATGATTAAGGGGTTTTCCACATTAAGGTTAATCATCATCATAATAAGAGTAATCCTTATTTCAATGTATATGATTCATATTCTAGGGTAATCATATCTAAACTCATACATAGTCAATTTCAATTTCAAGATGAGCATTAGAGTCATAATTAGGGTTTCTCAAGGATTAATCATCATTGTTGAATTATTAGACAAATTAAATAAGCAAAGGAACAAGATCTTGGAATATCAGTGATAAATATCAATAATTAGGCTTAAAAAGTATTTTTAAAAGGTTCGCTAGATTTTTCTGATCAATATTGACTATTTGTTCATAATTTTTGGAGTTTGGATGCATTTTCTACGATTTAAATAAGATCTTACATTTAATTGAATATTCGAGTAGAGAGGAGGTAACAATTACCTTAAATGGAAAAAAGATGGCTATCGGATAGACCAGGAATGGCCGAGATGGATTCATGTAGGTGGGGTGGCTCACTTGGTGGTTCAGGCCTTTGGTCGGCTGGTTCAATCTTCAAATTAGTCGGTTTGATCAGCAGTTCATTTGGATCCTTAGGCCGGTTTATTCCCCTTTGGATTGGCAGTTTGGGGATGCCTTTCCCTTTGCTTAGACTTCCTCGTGACCAAAAAATGAGGCAGAGGAGCCTCATCGGCATTCAGGGGAAAAGGGGCAGGAGAAATCGGTGTGGGTCAGAAAGTTGCCGCCCGGACTCACAATGACCCCGCAAAGCAGGGGGTAGTCGAACGAAGGAGGTTGGCGGTGTGAGGATGAAACACCCAACTAGGTTACGTGGCGGCACCACACAGAATAGGAGGATAAGGGAGGGTAAATCGGGCATGCTCAAGTCTAGGAGAGCGCACGAGACTATGGTTTTGAGCAAGGTGTACTTGTGGATCTAGGGGTGTTTATATAGGGTTGGGGCTAGGTTTAGGGCTAGATAACTCCTTGGTGGAAGCCATGGCCACTGGAAGGAGAAGGGAGAGTGAGGGACTCTTTTTGGCAGCTGGATAGAGCATGAATGCTCTTCAAACTAGGGTTGATTCAGTTTGAATTCACAAGAGGAGCATTTTGGCTCGCTCAAAACTTTGAATCTTGGTCAAGGGTGCGAGATTGCAAGTCTCGGCCATAAAGACACCTCCTCGCTGATTGCAAGAGGTAGGAGATGACTCCATGGCCACTAGATCAAGGATGGATCCACGAGATGCAGATCCAAGGGCCAACAATCACCATGTATCCTTTGTATGGATCACTGACATGGCAAAGTCAAATAAAAAGGTATTTCAACAAAAAAACTTCAATAATCCATAGAAAATCGTGGGAATGTCCAAATGTGTTGCAATTTGGACCATAGCTTCAAAAAAATGTGGTAAAAAGTTTGAGAACCAAATTATGAAGTTTTATGGATCAATTTGATTCTTTTAACAAAGTGATGATTGAATCTAATTTGAGGTGTGATAATGTGTGTAAAAACTACATGGATCACCATATTTCGTATTTGGGTTTCAAAATTGATTATGTAGCTAAAACAAATTGGGACCATGAGTGAACATAAAAAGGGAAAAATTGTAATTACTTCATATTAATGCTAAATTTCACTTCATCACATCCTTCCCTCCTTAAAAAGGAATTTTGTCCGCAAAATTCAAAAATATCCTCAAAATTAGAATTATTCAAATCCAGATCATATCCTTAATTACTAGAACATCCTCAACTATGTAATCAAAATCATGTCCTCAAGCTTCAATTAGTCCCAAAAATCACAATTGAGATTCCATGTTCCATATCATAATCAACTTGGTACTAAGATCATTTCATCATCAAGCAATTGAGTATCAAGAGAAATGCATATATTGTTCAAAGTCATCATATGATTCATAAATATAGAGCGCATCCTATTGATCACAAAATTGGAACGATCATATTTTAGGTTTGACAAATAGAGTTCTTGAATCAAGTATACAAGGTGACTTTCAATCCCAATATCTCAGGGTCCTAGCTTCTCCATTGGTCTAGGTGGGTTTATACATCCATGATTTGAGATTTCATATTTCAACATTTCGAGACAACGTCATACTTTCAATATCATGATTTCAAGCTAAAATCAATGGGAGGTCCCACCCTAGTCCTAATGAGAGCTAAACCCTAAGTCATAAATTGAGAGAGTCAAAATAGTCATCATTTCAAAATTTCAAATTTTGGGATTTAGAAGAAATTAGTCATATATTTGGGGTGATCTCAGGATCCAAATAATGTGAACATAGGATTTGTATCATTATTGAGATTGATAATCACGAGTCACAATTCCATTAATCAATATCAAGAGTCAAGATTTTAGACATCAAAACTCATAGATACAAAATTTTTAAGCTAGGGTTTAGATTCCTATTTAGACCTTAGGGGAGATCACTTACCTATATTCAATTTTGAGCAACAATATTCAAGCAATATTCGATCAACATGTCAAAATTTCATTATCATTGTATCCAAGTTTGATGAATGATCTAGACCTAGGTCTATCTAGGAAGTCAACCACAAGTTATAGTCAACATTGTCATATATCAAGGTCATTATCAAATCAATATTCAAGATCGAGTATCAAACATGGGTTTAACATATTAGGATTAGGTCAACCAATCCAAATCAGGTGAAAGGGGATACCTTTTCAAACTCTAACTAATCAACAATACGAAAATTTAGAGGTAGTCATAATAGGGATGTGAGTCATGAGTCAACTACCACCCTAATCTAGCACATTACCAACAGTAGTCATTATCAATCGACCTTATTCAAATAGGGAGAGTATCCATGATTAAATCGTATTCCATAAGGTCATGAGATCAAAATTCAAGACCATAATAGGGCAATAATGTCATAATGTTACAAAGTCAAGGTAATAGTTGCATTCCTTTCTTTTCACGATCAAGGCAGTGATATAATTTGGAAATAGAGGATTTGAATTTGGCATTTGAGGAATTAGAGCATAATAGTGCAAAATCTAGGCCCATAATCATCATATCAAAATTGAGATTGCAAAGGCATTAATAGTCAATAGGAAAATTGCTTTTTGCATCATAGTCTTACATCATGATTTTGTGAGTCATTAAAATTAATAATTTAATGGCATAATCATGATGTGTATCAAATAGGGAAAAAGTTTGCTTAACTATTTTTGAGGTTTGATCAATAATAGGGAAACGTGGAAATTAATCAAATAGAGACCTCATCAACAATGAGGTATAAGGTACAAGTCCTTCTAATTTCATCATATCATAATTTTTATCATTGACCTCAAACATAGGGAGAAAGTAGTCTAATTTGGATTAAATTGGTTTTTCATGAAGGTTCAAGTATGAGTATTTAAGTTCCCAATTTCATTGATCAAAATTGAGTTTTTAAATTAAGGTCAGATCATGGTATCCACTTTCAAAATTTTCTAGTGTTATTCAGTTTCCCATGAATAAGCTACCCAAAATCGAGACATCATGTGGTAAAAAGGTTACCAGAAATGACCACATGAGGGGATGAGAAGACTACCTAATCTTTATCTACATGGGTGGCTTAGGATAGTCCTTAAAGAAGAGATGAGATGCTAGAAGACTCTCTAGGTTTCAAAAGTGAACCTTTAGGTTCAGTTCTGGATCAATAGTGTCCAGGTAGAGCAGGGGATCTCAGCCACTGTGAGGGCAGATAGGAGAAATTATGCCAGGACCCCGAGCCTAGACACGTCAATTTTCACCATTATGGACTTCAGGGTTTCTTGGGTGTAAGAGACTTGAGAAATTATTTACTCAAAGTATATGAGAGTGTGTAAGCTCTGATACCAATTGTCACAAAACCGTTATTACCCAAATCCCAATCCTACTGCCTAGATAGTAGTAAAAGGATTGAAGTGTACATCCTTGAGTGGCCCAATAGGATCTATCACACTAGCATATAAAATAAGAAATAATAATTCAAAAACGGGACATTTAAAGAACAACTAACCCAATATGGAGATATGTCTGATTTGTCTTTGTCATCAGAGTATGTGAGTGCAGAAGCGATCTTATTCAGTATTCCATTTGTATTGCCTAAAATCAAGAAAATCAAGACACAATCATGCAATTGCACAATACGCTATCAAAATCAAGTAAAGCGGTTTGTAACAAAAGAGTATACTTGGCAAGACTTATATCCAAAATAATAACAAATGATTTCCAAAACTAATATCATTCGACAAAATGTTTGTTATTCAATGATTCAATTTTTATTATGCGTTCCCATTATGATGTAATCAAATAAGTATGCTTATATATTTTTTGTGACTCTATTACCCCAACGCGATGGGGAAGGTCACTAGTCTCCTTCTCACCATAGGAAATAGGAGGCCAATGTACAAGTCCCATCTCCAAATGAGGGGGTTTTTGCACTCAATATTAACATTATCAACATTATCAATATCATCATCATCATCAATATACGGGCAGTCATAATGGCTATGCAATTTATTTTTTCATGTTTTTCAAAATATAGTATAGAAAAATGGAAGACTAATCATAGGTAATAGTAGGTCATCTAAGTAAGTATCCAAGTATACAGTCAAGATATACATACAATTATATTTAATACAATCAAGGAGGAGTTATATAATAGCGTACCTCTCTAAATGAATATTTGGAGTATAGATTCTAAGAAGAGTAGTTCAACCCCTTGAGTCAAATACTAGATCAAAATATTGGATCAAGGGTCAAGATCATAGTTTTAAAGAATCATGCTTCACTATTCGAGATTAGGGTTACATTTTCCTATCTCTAATTTAGGGTTAGGTCATCAACAATATTTCCAAAAGTCTAACATTTATTCAAATATCAAGCATGTTTCAAGAATGGATGACCTACCTAGGTATATTTAGGAACATGTGTCAACCCTAATTATTATCATCATCATTTAAATCTCTAGATCATTTTCAATATGAAATAGTGTCATTAGACTCAAAATTAGAGTAGGGAGATTCATGGTCAGACATATGATTAAGGGGTTGGCCATATTAAGGTTAATCACCATTAGATCAAGAGTAATCCTTATTTCAATGTATATGATTCATATTCTAGTGTATGAGTTAACAGATCAGATCTAAACTCATACATAGTCAAGTTCAGATTCAAGATGAGCATTAGAGTCATAATTAGGGTTTCTCAAGGATTACTCATCATTGTTGAATCATTAGACAAATTAAATAAGAAAAGGAACAAGGTATAGGAATATTAGTGATAGATATCAATAATTAGGCTTCAAACATATTTTTAAAAGGTTCACTATATTTTTCTGATCAAGATTGACTATTTGTTCATCATTTTTGGAGTTCAGATGCATTTTCTTCGATTTAAACAAGATCTGGCATTTAATTGAATATTCGAGTAGACAGGAGGTAACAATTACCTTAAATGGAAAAAAGATGGCTGTCGGATGGATCGGGAATGGCTGAGATGGATCCATGTAGGTGGGGTGGCTCACTTGGTGGTTCAGGCCTTTGATCGCCCGGTTCAATCTTCAAATTATCTGGTTTGATCAGCGGTTCATTTGGATCCTTATGCCGGTTTATTCCCCTTTGGATCGGAAGTTTGGGGATGCCTTTCCCTTTGATCAGACTTCCTTGTGACCCAGAAATGAGGTGGAGGAGCCTCGCCGGAATTCAGGGTAAAAGGGGCAGGAGACGTCGGCGTGGGTCAGAAAGTTGCTGCCCGAACTCACAATGACCCCGCGAAGCAGGAAGTAGTTAAACGAAGGAGGTTGGCGGTGTGAGGGCAAAATGCCCAACTAGGTTACACGCTGGTGCCACACATTATAGGAGGATAAGGGAGGGGAAATTGGGCATGCTGAAGTCTGGGAGAGCGCACGAGACTGTGGTTTTGAGCAAGGTGTACTTGTTGCATATCTAGAGGTGTTTATATAGGGTTGGGTCTAGGTTTAGGACTAGATAACTTCTTGGTGGTAGCCATGGCCGCCAGAAAGAGAAGGGAGAGTGAGGGACTCTTTTTGGCGGCTGGACAGAGCATGAACGCTCTTCAAACTAGGGTTCATTCAGTTTGAATTCATGAGAGGAGCATTTTGGCTCGCTCAAAACTTTAAATCTTGATCAAGTGCGCGAGATTGCAAGTCCCGGCCATAAAGACACCTCCCCGCTAATTGTGGGAGGTAGGAGATGACTCCATGGCCACTGGATCAAGGTTGGATCCATGAGATGCAGATCCAAGGGCCAACAATCTCCCCAGATCCTTTGTATGGATCGTTGACATGGCAAAGTCAAATAAAAAGGCAAATAAAAAGGGATTTCAACACATCAACTTCAATAATCCATAGAAAATTGTGGGAATGTCCAAATGAACTGAAATTTGGACCATAGCTTCACAAAATGTGGAGAATATCTAAAAAAGTTTGAGAACCAAATTATGAAGTTTGATGGATCAATTTGATTCTTTGTACAAAGTGATGATTGAATCTAATTTGAGGCGTGATAATGTGTGTTAAAACTACATTGATCACCATATTTTGTATTTGGGTCTCAAAATTGATTATGTAGCTAAAAAAACTAGGACAGTGAGTGAACATAAAAAGGGAAAAATTGGAATTACTTCATATTAATGATAAATTTCACTTCATCACATATACTATGATTGTGGTCCTTCAATTAGTTGTATTCACATATCTACTTTATACATGATCACGATTAGCAAGATTAGATATTATGCATCTATTCCTTTAATGACTATTGAAATTATGATGTAACCATTCGATCATTTATTAACTTATGTGTATTAGTACTTCACCTAATTTATATTAGAATGATAGATCAACTATGATATATTATTCTACTACCCCTAGTTTATATGTATGAATATATCTTGATCATTATTCATCCTTTTGTATTCTACATTTGTATTAGTTGAATCCCTCAAATTGGGTACTACAAACCTAGTAACTATTAATATTAATGAATTAATATGGTTTCCATTGAGAAAAATTGATCAAGTTCTATGATTATTGTCATTGTTTTGAACACCTTGATTTACATATACTGGTATCATTATTGAATTCGTGGAGTTTTTGTTTACAACATTATACATTTATAATACTATACAATTTTGTGTAATTCATAATATAATCAGTTATATCTCCAAAAATTATTATCTAACCCACAACTTTCATTTATCCTAATAATTTAGTTCCGATAACTTGAAAGAAATACTGACCTATGGATCTTGGTGGGTGGGTTCTAATCTTTGTCTAATGGCTCACAATTCCTGTGGTAAAAAAAGGGTTGAACATACCAATTGGATGCATTGATTATTTTTGACACGTATAGTTGTGAAGTGCTTCCCAAAAATCTAGTAAGGAAGTGGTATGAACTATCCTCACTCAGGTTGACAATAATTATGTTTATGTACGGTGGTTCATTGTAGTAGGTCCATTGACCTTTGTTGGTCAATTTCTTTATCAAGTTTGTAATGTCTAGGCCAGATTTGGGTTTTCCATCCACACTTTTTGACCATGGGCAATGTTGTAGATAATCATGATCCTATCATAGTAATGGTGGAGGTGGCGACAAGATGTTTTCCATCTAGGTTGACAAGAGGTCAGATGGGTTAGGAGCTTCAATTTAAAGACATTAGTCAACCTCGACTAGTCTGGCCTGTGGACTAAATCACGAAGTAGCCGAGTTCCCTAAAGGTCATATGAACAAGATGGAGATGGGTGGGGTGAATGTGAGTCATCACTGTAGGTAGTTTTATGACTAGTTAGGCTGCATTTTGGTACGCTCCCGCCAATGGTGTTACACACTACTCAATTGAGATTTGAATAGATGCAACTCCGTGGACAAAAGCACATGGTGAATTCACTTTCAAAATTTATAAAGACCTACACAGACACACCTACTTATACTAAAACACTATCTCGCAAGCACACAGGGTCGTGTCGTAGTATAGGAGGGTGGCAATTATAGGGTCGATCCACAGGGAGAAAAGGGGGCACTAGAGCTAGGTTAGTTTTTGGTGCTAGGTTCCTACTACGGAGTCTAGGGGGAGAAGGGTTTAAAGTTGACGTTTGATTGATTACACTAAGTTGAGCAAGAAAGCAAGTAAAGGAAAGTAAGCAAGAACAAAACCTAAGTTAACCCTAGACAGTTAATTCTAATGAGCAAGAAAAGATAGGGCAAGGCAAGAAAAAAACAAGAAGAGAACAATCTACACTAAGGCAAGAAAGACAAGGCAAAAGAGAAATTAAAGACCTAAACTAGGAAGAATGAAGCAAGGATAGGGAAAGAATCTATCCAAGCAAGAAAAGAACTAATTAAGCTAACACTAGCTAAGAAAGAGGGAAACTTGGGTTTTAATGCAATTAAGGGAAACATGGGTTGTTTAGGGGATGCACTTATCAATTAAGTTGGGGGTGACATATGAATGTTATAATTCCATTTATATTATCAAACCAAACAACAAGTTAGAGTCTAATAAATTACCCTAAGCTACTAACTAGACATGGATATGCTAGGTTGTGTATAGGGGAACTAGTTCCTAACACTCCCTACTACCCTTGCAAGACTCAATTGGGTTAGGATTTAGGTGTAATTCAATTAGAGTTTAAACAAGCCTAGGTTTCTAGACTAGATGATTTTAGGATTATTAGGGGTTGAGGTTAGTAATGGGGGTGGATGTAAGGTTTTAGGCCTCCCATCACCCACATTCTAACCTAGAGAAAGCTCCATGCTAAACAAACCAAATTTATCTAAACTAGCTACTTAGATCTCTCAAATAGGGTTAGAAGAATTTATTAGAATTTGGAAGGATCGGTATCTAGCTAGGGATCCAAGAATTGGACCTAGGAGCAAATTTCCAAAAATTCACACATATAATCAATTTCCTTAAATTCCTAATTGATTTCAAGCACAAACCAACAAGAAATTTATGAAGAGTGAGATAGAAATAGAACATAATCATTACAAAATGAAATTACAATATCTACATATCATTTTCCCCCAACATGGTATCAAATTAACATTTACATCCCAAACATCCCACCCAAGGGGCCTAGCGACTAATAACAATGCAAAATATAAAAAGAAAAGAGAAAGAGGAAGAAGTACCCATGGAGCTCAGATTAAATGGGCAAATCCTTCTCTCCAACTGCTGCAAGGTAGACCTCCTCCTTCTTGGATGGAATGGTGTGGAATGATGGTGGGTAGTGGATGCAAGGCTTGGAAATGAGGGTTTTGGTGGTGGAAATGGAGAAATGGAGTGAAATGGATGTGGAAAGGGAGTGGAATGAGTAAGGGTGAAATGGGGAGCTAATAGGTGGTAGAAGGTATCTAACCTTGTGATGGAGCCGCCACCTAGGTATATATAGGTGTGGGGGAAGCACTAGGTCAAGTAGGGGTAGTATGAGAAAAAAAATTGAAAAAGTAGTTAGGTTTTTGTAGGTAGCACAACCTTGGTGAGGAGGGGTGAGAATGGTCGTGGTGGATGGGAACGACCGTGGTGAGAAATGGTGAAAAATCATAGGGACTTGGTGGATTTTATACTAAAGGTGGCACGGCCGTGGTGGTCACCACGGCTGTCGTGGGGCTAGGGTAGCACATCCGTGGTGGCTCAAAATGCACAACCCGTTCCTGGCTCCACGACCGTTCTACCTCTGCTCTCAGATGGTCGTGCAAGGTAGCACGTCCATTTTGGGTAAGTTTACCACGACCATTCTGAGTGGCACGGTCGTGGTGTTGTAGCTTTGCTTGAAGATGAGTCTATTAATTTGCAAGTGTGCTATGATGACCGTTCTGTGGTACCACGGTCGTGCTAGACTTTGGATCTGCACTTTGACTTGTTTCCTTGAATTTTCTTGCACATCTTTGCTTTAATGGGTCTTTAGCCATTAGGGGTAGGTTGAGGGAGCATCATACTTCACTTTAGGTCTCCTTAAGGGTAGAGAAATTATAGGATCACTCCTTCTCTCTCTCTCTTCCATCAAGTGTGGTCCAGATGCCTAAAAAACATGCAAATAATGTCCATAAGTGCATTTTATACAAATATGCATATTGAGGGGAATAACATGTAATATAATAGGTATATATGTGATTGAAGTGTAATAGGACACAAGATGAAGCCCTAAATAGGGCTGAATCACCACCCCAAACTTAAAACATACTTATCCTCAAGTATGCTCCAACTCAATCTATTTGTGATTTTGCACAATCAAGAAATAACAAATGTAATGCAAAAGATGATTATTGTTGAATGGGATCAATAATGACTTAGTGCATTCATTCCACTTCTCTCCTCTCCTACTTTCACAAACCAATCATGAAAAGAGCACAAAGCATATGAACTTCAGATATAGTGTATAAAACACACAAGTTATCCATATTTCTTTCATGTAGTTCCGAGTAGACCATTTCATGATGACGTTCATCAAGGATGACTATGAGTGTTGTTTCACCTTCATGCATTCAACCTTATGTTTGAAATCACACCAAATGACCCATGTGGCTGCAGAAAGGGCAAAATGAGCTAGGTTTGATGTTTCCTAGTTAAATGGGTATGAAAATGGAAGAAAGGATTGTGGTAAGATTTTGGAGTGCTTCTACACACTCATCTTTTCTTTATTTAGATGCTCTTAAATAGAAACATCTTTTTTATTTTCTTTTTGCTTTTTTCTTTTGTTTTTCTTTTTCATTTCCCTTAGAGTAAATAGGGCACATGGTGATGAGACTGAAGCGGTGAGATGTGGATGTGGCCACCCCAAACCTTTAGAGATGGCCACAGCTGATGTGTACACTTTGACATCCTTTCATGAGGCAGAGGGGTAAGAAGATGGTGAGTGAAGAGTCAGGTCAAAGTGGGGTCACTGGCATGATTCTCAATATAAGGTCTCCTGCATGAAAATTAATCCAACACTTCATCCAACAATTTCACACCACATGAATGAACAATTTGAAATTGATACTTCTATCAAGTGATTTCATAGGCACTAAGCTCTCATAGCTTGCTCAAGCCACAATTCAACCAAAACATTCACAAACACAAGAGAGGTGGTGCGCATGTAAAAATTCAACAATTGATACCATTTAGCAATGAATAATGATAATTCACTTTCATTTGTCAAAGGTCATCATTTTTAATCCAAAAAGTAGAGATTGGGTTGAAACACACTTTTAGGAAAGAAATCTCAAATTTGGTAAAAATTGGCCAAAACGGTGCCAAGTTGCTTTCAATCACATCTAAGCCTATATTATTGAATTTAAAGCAGTAAACACGAAAATCCTAGCCAAAACATGCAAAAATTACCAAAAGTCTACATGATATGCAATGCATGGCAAAAAGAGTAAATTTTTTGAAAATTACACAAAATGAAAAGAAAGTAACTACATTACATGCAAGTATGCAAAGAAAGTGAATTATAAACTAAAGCAAACAAACAAAAGTAAATGGTAGGTGAAATGCAAAATGAGAGTGAAAATGAGAAAATGGCATACCGCCCTACCACCCCAAACTTTTGAATCATGTTGTCCTCAACAAGACACTAAAGTCTAGGAATGATAGGGTAGATGATCATTGTGGTGGCGATGGTTCTTCCTGTGGTAAAGGGTGTTGGTAGTAAGATCCCTAGTAGTCTAACTGTGGAGGTGGGTAGTTGTCCTGAAATGCTGACAGTGAACTCCACCAATGTTCCCCCCACTGGGGGTTCCTCTAGGACTGAGCATGTTGGAACTGATATAAGTGGTTGACTTGATAATGCATCTACTGATGGTCTAACCACATGGCATCCTGGGTGCATTGGAATCCCTCCTATGTCCTCAAAATACCCTTTGGGTGCTCAATATGTGATCCTGAGTGCTTTGGATGCCCTCCAGCTATACAAGTATGGTGGACATGTCATATGCGTTCGATGTGGGCTATTGCTACTGTTGTGATGTCTCTGCCTCACGATGGCTCACCCTGCGATTCTCTCACTCCTTAGTATCCTCCTCCTCTTGTCAGCCACCTGTGACTCTCCAAGCCCCTCAGGTAGATCTCTAGGCTGATGCTTCCATGTATCGCTAGGGTTCTCCTCTTCCCACCTCCTCAAGATGTCTAGAAAGTCCAGAGATGGACCACATCCCTCTAGGAGAGGTGTGGCATGGTAGGGAAGCTCTAGTGAAACCCCTACATAAGGAGCGTTGACCTGATATAAAATCTTTTGATCAACCACTAATATCATCGACGAGTGAGTCAAGTAGTGCAGGTCAACTAGCTTTCCTCCTTCTTCCTTTGTGTAGCTAGATACATCATATCCTAGGGCCAAAGAAATGGAAGTTATAATCCCACCCATAATAAAAGGATTCTTTCTCTTTTAGGTGATTGTCTTCATATGGTCAATAATAAGTGACCCCAGATTACGAGATTTCCCTACACCATGAATCCTAACACAAAAATATCTTTCCTGGTAAAAATTACTTGATTTTCATATCGGGCAAAGATGGTGTTCACCAAGACCTTTTGAATGTATCTTAAGACGGGATTGTGGATCAAACTAGTCTTTGATTTACCTACCACAAAATTGATTTTCCCTATGAGTTTATTCCACATTGCAGCGTAGTTTACATTAGTTTCCCCATCAGTGCTTCCTTGATCAAGTGATGATGTTGCCTCAGGAGTTAGAGTAAAGATGTCATTCACAAAGGATGTAGTGATAAGATAGGTGCTACTCCCCAAGGTGACACTGATGGCATCCTATGAGACCTTCTCTAGTATTGCAAAGAATTGTTGTGTGAGATCCACATAGATCTCCTTCATTGTGGTCAGCACCTCAAATATCCCAACGAGCTCCATGATATCCTGGAAAAAAATTGAAGATTCCCAAAATTTTCATCGTCTCCTGGAACGCATAGCGAGTGGAAATTGCTCAGTGTGTCAAGCACTCTGGATGCTTTGGCTTCTTCCATTTCTTTCTCTGACTATCAGATGTTGCCTCATGATGCACTTCAGGTGCATCATCTTGCTATGCATTTGACATTGCCTCTTCTGTATCATGTACTAGTAGTCGTCTTTGTGCTCTCGGCTGCAGCTGTGGCTGCGGTGTCATAGACGCCGAAGGTCATGCAGCTGAAAATGACGGCCAAGCTACCAAAATTGATGGGCGAGCTTCCATGACTGATGGTCGGGCTACTTCCCTACCTCTGGTGGGTAGTCTGGATGACTCCTCCATCATGGGATCCACCGCCACAACCGCATGTGGTGATTCCCCTTATGAACCAGAGGCTACCGATGCTGTCAGGAGGGCAAGAGGTGCCGGTAGAGTCGAGGAAGATGCATTCTTGGGCCGATGTCTGTATGAAATGATCTCCTTAGTCTTAGACATAGAATTCTTATCCATTTGCTTCATTTTGGATAAAAATTGGTGGTGAAAATGGGATTTTAGGTTTTCTCTGAAGAATAGGGTCGTTGGGGCAGATTGGAGAGAAATGGGGTGTTTTGCAGATGAAATGGGTGGAATCTAGAGATTAAGATAGTGTAAATGGTGGGGGGTTGATTGGAGATGGATTGGGGTGATTTGGTGGATATTCAAGGGTGGTAGGGTCACTGGGGGTATTGCACGGTCTCCGTTCACAGAGAACGGTCGTGGCATTCGTGGAGAATTTGATTAGAAGTGATTTAGAATTTTGCAAATTGGCTGACTTAAGTGTTAAGAGTCAGGATGTAGTACAACCATGTTGCGTGGCATGGACATGGTGGATTTCTCTCTACACTATTGTGGTACCTCACACAACCATTCTGAGTGGGTGGCTACATGGATGTGCTGCCTTGCATGACTGTGGTGACTCTGTTCTTCAATTCTCGATTTCTTTGATTCTTCTTAATTCCCCTATTGATTATGAATGCACCACCAAGCCGTTCCATGTCACCATGGCCCGTTCCATGTCACCATGACTGTGCTTAATATTTTGATTGTTGTTTCACACTTGAATCTCACCAAAACATCAAACCTCCAAAATGGGTTTTCATGGATTTTTTGGTAAAATTTCATCAAATTTCCCTCATTTCACCCCATTTTCACCTGCACATCTTAAAATTGTACAAAAACTAATAAAAACAAGTGTTTGTGTGTGTGTTTTCTTGGAAAGTATAGAGACAAAGAAAAAGTATAAAAAATGGAAGGTTGGGTGAAAATTCCCAAACCTAGGTGGGTTGCCTCCCACAAACGTAGAGTTTCATGCCTTCAGCTAGGCTTCTTGGAGATTCTTCAATCATTCATCCATTTGGCATCCTCTTGTGCCCATTCTTACAATAGATACATCTCTCATTTGCATTCAACCTATGTTCCTCATCCCTTTGATCACCAAATCTATCATCAAATCCTTCATCTTGGCCTTCTTCTCCCGAATGACCAATCAGACTCTTGAAGTGACCATATCCAATATCCTCATTTCAAACTCACCGGTTTGAGGACTTGTATATGTTGATCTTTATCTTCATGCCCATGAAAGAGACCATCATTATGTCACTGTGAACATGTATCTCAGCATCAGTTGTGGACAAGAATGGTCCCCCCAAGATGATGGGGGCCTTCCTATCATATGGCTCCATGTCAAGAACAATAAAATCAGTCAGGAACACTGCTCCTCTTTCCTTTCCAATAATCACCAAGACATCATCCAGTCATCCTCTAGGCATTTTGATGGAGTAATTCACCAATTGGATAGTGCAATGTGCCAGTTTCAACTTTCCTAAACCCATCTTAACATAGACACTAAATGGCATCAAATTCACACTGGATCCCAAATCAAGTAGGAATTTTCCTATGTGATGTCCCCCAATGTAGCTAGGTATGATTGGGACTCCTGGGTCTCTCCTCTTCATGGGGAGTGAGTGTTGGATAATAGAGCTCACTTGTTCAGTCAACTTCACTTTCTTTGGAATTCTCCCAGTTGACCTTCTCTTCACAATGCATAAATTCTTTAGAAACTTGGCATATGATGGAATTTTCTTGCTAGCATCCAATAATGGAATATTGATCTTCACTTGGTAAAACACCTCAAGAATATCAACATTATGCTTTTTTCTCCTCTTTACTTCTGATGGCTCATCTAATGCTTCAATGAATGGTGGCTCACTTGCTTTGGCCTTGCTTGCATCAACATGAGGTGGAACACTAGGGATGGTTGGACTTGCTAATGGAGTATGAGGTGGATCACATGGTATCCCAACATAATGTATCACAGAATCATCTTCGGAAATTTTAATCACAGTATCACCACTTGGCTTCCTTTGCTTTGCTTTGTCAACCTTTCTTTGACTTGCGGACTTCTCAAGAGATTTCCTACTCCTTAGAACTTTCACAACACTTCCTTTCTCATGGTGGAGAGGAGGAGCTAGTTGTGGCTATGGAGGAGGTGGAAGTGACACTTGGTGTTGAATTTGAGGTGGAGGGGATTTGAGATTGAAAGGTGAATTGTTGAGAAAATGGTGGTAGTGGAGGGGGAGGTGGAGTATAAGTCTTGTGATTGCCTTTGTAGTGGTATATGGGCTACACTTGCATGGGAGTTTGACTACAGAAAACTTGTGAAGAAGGCAATGGTCCACTTGTTTCATTGAATCCCAAGATGGGTCTTGAAGACAATTTTTCTTTTTAGAGAGTAATTATGGAAGACAGTTGCTCTATCCTCTCCTCTACCCTTGTCACATTCATTTATATGTCATAAAAGCTCCTCAACCCAGAGAGGACCTCTTCCTCACACCTAGAGCTGTATCTTGGACTTTGTGGCTCTTGGTAACTACATGAGTGAGGTGTCTTCTTTTCTTCACCATAGAACACAATAGAATTGACCGGGTGGTAACACGTGTTTACCGTACGTAAAACACAAGTGAATGTATCGTAGTAAGAATGGACCTGTGAGGCCCAAGTCAAACACAGGGAAGCATTTTTCCAAAACTACTACTAACTACAAATCAATCGACTAAGACAATGATGGTTGTTTGAGTTAGGTTGAATTACTAAATTAATACTAAAGCAAATGAATTAAATAATTTGAGTAAATCAGAAAGAGAACGGGTTCCTTAGGATGATGGTTTCTCCACATATATCACTTACAGTCTATCCTACACACTAATACCTATTATCTCAATTCCTGGATAAGGAGCCTGTAGCTAGAATTACCTGTTTCTGTAGTGTAATTCACTACCTATACTAATGTCAATCCCACTCCCACGGTTATTGGTTTGATTAGTTAGATTCTTTACATCAATACTCTGGGTTTCTCCTCTCAACTATTTGCCACTTTTCCCTAAGGGTACAATAAATGAGTAATTCTATGTTTTCCAACCCTTAATCCCTCTACTGAGATGATTAAGTGTCTATTAATCCATTCATGGAGATCAAGCATAAATATAACAAGCAACATCCATATAATTATATCTAGTAACGAGAGATAAATTGATACTAATGCATAGAAATCAACTATAGTGTATATCCGTACTACTCTCGGGTCCTAATGAACAAAGGCTTTTAGCCTTCCATGGTTTTCATGACAAAACACATAGAAGGGAATAAGTAAAACATGGGGAACATTGTAAAAACTAAGGTAACCCCTAGATCTTTGATTGTGTAGATGATCCCCTTTGTAGTATGTGTGGTCTACTATCTTCCGGTGGCATAAATGTCCTATGTAGGTGCTCAGATCACTTCCGATGAAGCTTTTGGTCCTCTGTCCTTCTCTTCTCTCTCTTCGATTACTGTACAATGAAAATGGGCTGCCCCTTAGGTCTGGCCATCATCCCCCTAAGTTATAGGCACGACTTAGGGTGCAAAATTTTGTCCACCGTTGGATTAGAAGCAAATCTGTGGTTGACCTGATCGGGCAGACTCGGTGGTACCAACTTGACATGTCAGTGGTACCGAGTCACTTAAGTTAGGTCATGTGATCCCTATCCCATCGATACCATCAACAATGTCTCAGTGGCACCGACTTCTTGCAAATTCAAGCTGCCTCTCTGACGTCAACTCGGTGGCACGACGTTTAGGGTCAATAGCACCGAGTTTTCTTGATTCACGTGGGGCTCTCTGATGGTATCTTGATGGCACCGACTTCTTGGGTTGGTAGCACTAAGATTTGGGTTGTTTTCGGGTGGTTCTCTGAGGTTAATTCGGTGCCACTGACTTTTGTGGTGTCAGTAGTACCGAGTTGTGTTGATGTTCCTTGTACCTGAAAACACATAAAGCATCATAAGTGCTCGAAATGCATAAAATGCTAGTAAAAAATGATTGAAATCATATAATTTGATGCAAGCAAGGAAATGTAGGCTAACTATGACATTCCATATGCACAATAGGTCATATAAATGTCCAAACTACACATGAAAACAAAGGAAAATGAGCCTATAAAAGCAACTAAAAATGCATGCATCAAACTCCCCTAAGCTTGAATGTTGCTCGTTCTTGAACAACACACTCTCAGATTTGTTTGATAAAAGTCAGCAAAAGGACAAAACACATGCATTCTTTTCTTAAACAACCCTCCTAGAAAGCCCTAAACTGACCTTCACTGACCACTGAACCACTAACTGCTCTAAAGTGACAAAAAACTGTAATAAGAAATGTCCACCCTCAGTCAATGACACTATCAAGTAAGAAGTTAACATCATAATTATTCAAGCATTTTGCTTGGTGTATTGTGTGATTCCCTACACTAAATTGCTCTTTCCTAACTACCTGCTAATTAGAAGCAGATCTCCATGTAAACATGAACAAGGAGATAAATCGTGAAGAGTGGCCTACCAATAAGAGCAATTAATTATGAAAATGGGTGGCAATTGAAAAATTCAAGAGTACAACCAATCTATTTATGTACAAGAAGAGTGAACCTATATGAATGCACAAGAATGTAATGAATGAACTTAATGCCTAATTCTCTTTTAATGAGATGATGCATGTAGGACAAGCCAAGAAAAAAATTTACTTTTTTTTCAATTTGGGAAGTTGCACTTGTGGATTATACTTGTCTTCATAAAAGAATACAGAATATACTTAATTTCTTTTTTTTTTAATTTCTTTTCAGCAAGTCTCACGTTGTGCTTCTCACTTTCTTCTCAACTTTGCTTTTGATTTTTTTTTCATTTCTCATTTTTTTCTCTACATCTCATCTTCTTAATTTCGAGTTTAAGAATCCACATGGAAAAAGAGAAAATGCATGTAATAGTGGAATGAATGCACTATATGAATTATGTTATGCAAGCTAAAATGGTATGCAAGACTATCAATGACTACGAATGCAAATCATTTTTTTTCTTTTTGTGCAAGTAAACTACCTTATATTCTATGCAATGCAATCAAACAAAAATAGTTTGAAGTACTCAAGAATTTTGAGGTGGTGAGTCGAATGAATGAATGGAAAAGATAGAATCACACAACTAAGAGACAACACCTTTCATTATATTATGATGTGTCCCTCTTAAATGACATGTGTTCAGGGTGATCCAAGGGACTATTTCTCATATATTCATTTAAGATCTCATTATGGTTTGGTCAGTTTAGGCTCAACATCTTCATCATCCACATTTCATTATTGAATAAGATTTTCTTTTATGTACTGTGTCCTAAAGCTGACTAATTCAAACACTTCCTCAGAAGGTGTTGCAGAAGGATGTTGCAACTCAAACTTTTAAAAACATGACCTTCATTTTCATTTAACACCAGAGAGTACAAGCATTTAAGATTGAAACCTTGAAAAATTTTAACTCCACAATTACACTAGATAGATGTGGATCCTACTTGCACAACTAAAAATAAAGCAAACCAACTGACTAAAATTGCAAAACAAAATGAAAATAAACATAGAAACTAAGATAAAAACTAGGATAGAATGTTGTTCCAACATCCCCCCAAGCTTAAATATGACTATGTCTGCATAGTCAATACTCTCACTCAAGAGGTGGAACAGCGACATCATGGATCAGAATAGTGGAGGTGGCATGTTCGGCTCATGGGGAGGGAGCATCCCCTGAAATGATAGATCAGATGGAGGCATCGGCAGTGGTTGTGGATACTCTCTGAAATAGCCATGGTTCCAATAGTTGTCATAGAATGGGTGCTGGTACTACTCAATCCTATGCAGATGTGTATGAACGTTCTCTAGGTTGTCCAGGAGAAGGCATTCATTCTTAAAGATGGCTTGGTGGTTCTCGTATAGCCATCCCTGAATGTCACGCACGTCGGCTAGGGCCTCCTGGTGTTGTTGCTTCTCAGTCTGTATCTTCTGCAGCATCCCGTACATGCCCTGCATGTTGTATGGGTTAGTCTCCTCCTAAGAAGGGGGTGGGGCTGAAGATGTCAAGGCCACATAAGTGTGGGCCAGCTTGTGCAGGATCGGTCGCCGTGTGATGGGGATGGTGGATTCCACCTCCTCATCCTCATCGTCATTATCGTTGTCATCCCCGCCTTCCTGTTGTGCTCTCTCCAAGTCTTCTTCCTCACCTTCATTGAGTGGCCACCTAAGGTTCTCCACCCCATGAAGGTTGAAGATGGGGTCAGGGAGGATGTGCTCCCTGAAAACACCTCCCTGGTTGCAATGTGCATAGATGACATTATGATTTCTCTACAGTAGATGCAACTTGCAGAAGTGCAGGAGGTCCAACTTGGATGTGTCCTTCAAAGGCTCGACATGGACAAATCTAAGTCTAGATGAAGTGCAATGGAGGTGATAAGGCCCCCAAATATAATCAGAGCCTTCCTCTTCACATTTCGTCTCATAGATAACATGTGAAGTAGCATAAATGACCCAAAATTCACAGTCTCCCCGCCCAATAGCCGGTAAAGGAAATAAAGTTCAGCCTATTGGCATTTACCTTGTACTTGACTTGACCGAGAAAAGATGGTGTTGATGCAGAATTGGTGTAGTATCTGAGAAAATGGATGATCAATGTCAGACATGGCACTGATGTGCTAGTTGATATGGTAACCAACTGACACCTCTGTTAGCTGATCGCATGCTAGATCATAGTCGAAATCTAATGGCATGGAGCGTTTTGGTACTTGAGGCCAGCCGAAGATATTGTTGAAGGTGCACAGTGTGAGGGAATAAGTGGTGTTGAAAAGGCAAAAGTTGACCCTGCCTTCTCTCCACTCTCTTCCTACTGTCTGCTCATGGGTGACAATAACATCCAGAGATACCAGGAATTCCAGGACAAGAGCCAGATAAGTTTTTCAGTCACCAAAGAAAGGATTGTCTCCCTCCAGTTCCTACTGCTGACACACCCAGCGCATGTTGTTTGTAAACCCAGTCATCTCAAGCAGATTGCAATCACCATATCACATTGGTATCACCTACCTGGTCTGGAGTTCCTCCTAGTTTCTGCATTCTAGTGTTGGATGTGAGCTGGTCTGGGAACCATGGTGAAGAATGAGAGTGAGGATAGGAGAATAGAGCTCGAAGAAATCCGCTGGAGCTTGTGGTAACTGTACTCTGCAATATAGGCGAGGTGGATGCCTGAGGCTATGAATGAAAATGACTACACTTCCTCCCTTCTTATAGCTGCTCACGACACTCTCGGTACTACTGATAGGAGAGTCAGTGGTATCAAGTTGTAGAGCATAATCTACGGTCGGTGCTTATGATTGGTTGATGTGTTGTGCACGGATCGCCCTTTGTCAGTGGTACTGACAGCACGGTCGGTAGTACCGACTTATGACATGGATCGGTGCCACTGACTGCTTGATGAAGTGCATCTGAGATGTTAGAATGGGACCACTTGGATTGCTGATGTGGCGAGTCAGTAGTACCGACTTCCTTGGTCAGTGACACTGAGACTTTGCATCTTGTCGGTGCTCATGAAAAATGGACTCGGTGCTCTGAGCCTGGGATTGCCCAGAAGTCGGTAGCACCGACGGGAAGTGTCATTGGTATCGAGTCCTTATCAGTTAAACTACGCTCGTCGGCTCAAATGATGTTCCAACCAAACTCATGATTTCACATGAGTGTCATTAGTTTCTCCAACTTAGCTTATGATTTGCACTTGAGTGTGTTAGTTATGCTACAATTGAGTTTATGATTACACATAAGTACCATTATGTTTCATTGAACTCATAAACCCGAGGGATCAACATTAACATCATGAGGACAAAATAATACAACATTTGCATGATTAATCATTAACTTGACAATTCTTAACTTTATCTGAATTCATAAGGTCATGACATAAATACTTGAATATAAATCGTGAAAGCCTAAGAAGCATTTAACAACATTGATTAGAGTAGTATTCAAAATGGAGTACATGGGTACACTTATAATTCAACTTGGTCATTATAGTAATCATAAGCAAATAAAACCAATAATAAATACTCAAAGTACATGGGCCAACTTACCTTTCTCTTAGAGAATATCTTAGTTGTTCCTTTAGGGTTGATGAAATTGTAATCCCATTCTTAGGGTTAAGAAACTCTAATTATCCTATAAAATCAATTAAGCATTTATTAATGAATCATGCCTAACTTGATTTCTATAAAATAATGGTTATCTAATGAATCAGGGGATGATGGAGTCAAATCAGGCTTGAAATCATCATATTTTTGTTCCTTATATAAAAGCCTTTCCAACAAATATTTTTGCAAAATTTTCTTATCACTAAAAAGTTTGTTATGATATATTAACGATTCGGCCAATCAGGAATTAGAGAAAATCTGAAATTTACACATTATCCAAATCAAGTGGCCCACTCAGAAGATATGACTGCTTTGATGTGGCTCAATCGGGCACCGCCAACTGAGAAGGGGTTCTATTAAACAACTTGTGTTACAGAGAGAGGGAGCGGTTAAAATCCCAAAATTACCAAGAAGTGCATGTTATATAAAATAATTGCACAAGGGAAAACGGACCAAAACACTATCATTTTTCTTCTTCTTCAGTCTGCAACACTAATAGCAAAACTAATAAGAAATCCTACTTTTCAACTCATTGAAATGGAAATGGGGTGAGAAAAAAAGATTAAACATGAGTTTGTCTTGCCCTATTAAAGCCAATAATATCATACTTCAACTGGGTGGTGGCTAGTGCCAGAAAACTACTACTCACCCAGACCAACCAGGAGTAAGAAGTAAGGAAGCAGCAAAGCTTCACGTTAAACCCAAAATTAGGAGTAGCAAAAACTCTAACCTCAAAATCTAAATTTGCTTGTAGAAAAAATGCCAAGAAATAATAACAAATTTGATAAATTTTCTCTTGTTCTCAGATAAGAGGTAAAAGAGAAAATAGTTTACATGCAACACAGAGCAGAAAAAAAAGCACAATAAACATTATGATGCCCCAATAAAAGTTTCTAAAAGATCAAAAGGGTGTGCAGATCACTGGACCTTTAGGACGAACACACAGTTGAAGAAACTTTTAGGTGGAGAAGAGGAGACTAGGAATAGAGAACACGAGGGCAATTAGGTATTGGGTTTCTATTCTTTGATGATCTGGGAATGGTTTTAAGCATTTTCTTATATAGCTTATAGTTCAGAGGTGTCTGGATCCCTTATGGTGATGAAAACAGGGGAGGTGCAGGGGTTCTTTTCGATAGGGGTCTCTGAAGCATGGAATCCCTTCGTGTTTTAGATTGTGTGACCAGGGAGAAATTTAGATGGTGCAAATCATGGTTTTATCTGATATATTCAATCAGAAAGGGAGATGATGTGGATTGTACAGTCCAATCATAAGATGGGACCGAGAGAGGGGGTTGACCCCGGATTCTATAGGCATGTGGGGGTCTGAGACTCCGAGTGAGAGGGGGACTCTATGTGACATAGGTAAAAACAAATCCATTTAATAAATTCAAAAATTAAAGTCCCAACTATATCAAAACTCCCTAAGATTGTTCTGGGGTCAAAAGAGGTCAAACCAAAATGAAATTTCGACCATAAGTTTATTTTAGGGCCTAGAACATTTTCATTTAATTATATTTAAGTTTTGACTATTTTTTTTGCAATTTTTACATATGTTACTATCTTAATTTAAATGCATTAAAAGATATAATAATTTGAAACAATCTCTCCTTATCTAGTATTTTTAGTAAATTTTGAGGTTGGGTGGTTTTTCACTCAAGGGCCTACTAATTATCTTTTTAGTTATATTTGGATAGACTATCTTAGGAGGAAAAAAAGAGTAAAATATTACTTCAAGATAAATATGAGTTATTTAATGCATAAAGGAACAAGATATATTGTTTATCATTACTCATGTAAAATTTAATAGATTATTTTAATTAAGTTTATTGCTTAACTTTAATCATGAAACTCCATTTAGAATTCTAAAATACATGTGTGAATATTTTTGGATGTTACAATACTGCCCACCTTGTAGGAATTTTGTCCTTAAAATTCAATTATCGACCAACCTTAGGGTTTTGCATATTGTATGCATGATAAATATCTAATATTATCTTAAAGTCTCATTGGCATACTTAACATATAACCTACTCCTGGTTAACACAATTACGTTAGAACTTGCTTAACTTGACATGATTTCATATTAGACTAGATTTTTACTTGAGTTGATATAGTCACTTTCCTGAATGCACCTATGGTGATCGTAAGGTCGGCTAAGGCTCACATAAGGATAGTTTAAGGCTCACATAAGGCCGGTTAAAGATGACATAATGCTCCTACAATGCTCACAAGGTCAATTAAGGATCACATTGCATGATTGAGAGGACTATATCAACATAACATGATTTCTTAGTCTTAATCATGATTTTCATTATTTCATAATTCATGAGCATGGTAGTGATACATTATGTTCAATTTTAACACATAATCATAAAATAGTTTAAAACATTATTTGTTAGGCTATGTAGGATTTTCCAATTTCATATATTGAGAAATAGAATAATTGTACTTTAAGTGAGCCATCATGATTACATAAGGGAATAAAAAAAACCTGACCCCTAAATAATACGTAGTATGCATGATCACCGACTTATCAATGTCAAATTATCTTCCCTTAGTATGCATGATTGGTCTTATTATGTATCAGATTAGGTTTAGGTGAATATATGTCTCTAATTTTTGTTGTAAACTCTTGTTCTCTTTGCCACCTTTGGATACATGTCAGACCCTCATGCACATGTCCCATACCACATGCACTCAAAAGAACAAGACAAGCATGATAATATATTTATATGCACATATCATTCTCTCTACAAAACCCCATAAACATGTACCCCATAACAAAAATGTGTGGGAAAAAGAGAGAGCATTCTATATACAATTCTAGAGCAATCCATCTAGGCACATAACCCTAATACTTATATATACTTATGACTAGACCTCTACTTTGATTTCCATTACCTGTGATGCCCTGTCACACTAAATGAGATTACTCAAATAAAAAACACATGATCAATCATTTATTAATCACATAGCAAGAAAAGGGGATAATTAAAACTGAATTAAACACCACAAACATGCCCATAAACATTTACATATCAATCTAACATCCTGCACAAGGCACATGCCATTCTAGGTATTGACATTGTCTGGCGGCCTATACTACAACATGTATACAAAAGATATTGTTCCACATATATACATGCCATATAAAACATCAACATATTGCTAGAAAATTGAGTCAATATACATATCATCTTCAAAACATCCCTTGTCCAGAACTGAGAGTATAATGATGACTCTAGGACACACTAAACACTAGACAACCTTTTGCTCCTATTGGTCTCTTGTTCACCACTACGAAACTGACAACATCACTAACGATCACCTAAAAAGATGTGGTCACATACAAGATGAGACCCATGTCCCAACAAGAGATATAACTCTCAACAATGTTTATTCATTACAATAGGTTATATAATTTAGCAAATTAAGAATATTAAGAAAATAGTATGTGAGAAAGCATGATGAACTTGATATAAAAATAATAGATAAAGCTATCACCTTTTAGCAATTGATTTATCTTATTGTATTATACATCAGCTATACATTACAAGAAACAAGGCAAGGTTTATCAACCAATGTCAATAGTTGTTTAACCCTAGAAAATATACTAAATTGTTGAATTACATCTTTTATGAAGTCTATGGGAGTTTGAGATATACCGCTCAAACTTCCAACTGATCACTGTGAAGTCACAATCAGTTTCGTATAAGATCTAGGAGAGTTGGAATCCTAATATCTCTTCCCCTCGGTCAGTACGAGTTTGCTGTTGTGACATATGTAGTGAAGATGTAATTAGCCTAGTCTCTCCTTTGTATATAGGTCACAACACTAGAAACGACGATATACGAACCCTATCCTCCATGGTACAACTGCAACTATCCTCAAACACATCACATATGCATATATATGAGACGTGACCTCAACCACTCTCAATCCAAGGAATGACTACAGCCATCCTCCATACATTGGGATCAGAATGACAAGGATATATCCTCCCTTCACCCCACACATACTCAACAATATATGACTTTGAGCTTCCATTCTGGAATACTCACCTCTCCATACAAAACGTTATAGCATTGGAATGATTCTACGGTATAGGGAACTACATTATGAGGTTTTAACTTGATTAGTTAATGACAATTGGGTGAGTTAAGGCTTCATTAATCTACATACATAACCTAGAAGAGTTCTACAAAATATAGGTATATAAAACTCCAAAAGATATAAAAAGTATGAGATATATTCCTTATTGCACCATCACATGATACCAATCGCTGTCACATATAAAGAGGATTACACCTCCCTTAGGGCTCAAGACAAGCCCAATGTCATTAAGACCATTCACATAATCTCCTACAAGAACATGATTATCATTTAGCACCTTGTAGAAGGTTCTACAATCATCATCATATTGTGGTACATAGGAGTAGTATGATATTGCATTAGTCATAAGGGATATGATGTTCATAAGGTAACATATTAGGGTTACCACTAGTATTATTAAGTATATTACCATCATAACAACATAAAAGGAAGGTAAATGTGATTAACCGCCATCACTTAATTTGTCAACTAAGATTCAACAAGGTTAATTGAAATAACATTACAAATCAGCACTCAAAAGTAAATCATCAGATTATACAAATACTTAGGCAAAAGCACAAGCCTTTACACTTCAAATCCCCATTGGATCATGGATGTACTTAAGTTAGTGAATCACCATCAAATAGTATGCATCAAGCACAAACCATTGAGTCATGGACCGCACATGAAACCATCAGATTCAAGGAAGGAAAAACCATTAAATCATGCACATAGTAGAGCCATCAGATCATGCATCTAGGGAAGTCATAAAATCATAGACAAAAAAAGACCATCAAAACATGAACCTAGTAAGGCCATCAAATCTTGGATCTAGAAAGGCCATCAGTTGTCAACATAGGTAGATCATAGGATGTTAACACTAGGAAGCCAATCAGATGTTGAAACTAACAAGACCATCGATTGTGAACCATCGATTCTTGAACATAGACAAGTCACCATATCCTTAACCTAGTGAGACCATCAGTTGTTAAGCTAGGTGAACCATCATATGTTAACACTAGGAAACCCATAAAATGTCAAGTCTAGGTAACCATAATTTCTCAAGTCTACGAGAGCCATTAGATGTCATCACTAGGTGAAATTATAACTTTCACATAAGGAGAAAACCATCATTTATTAGGGTTAAGGAAACCATCGATTGAACCACTTGAGAAAGAACATCAAGACCATTGGTTGTTGAGGAAAACATTGACATCACTTCTTAATCTTAAGAAAAACCAACAAAATAGAAATTAATTATGCACCATTGGTTTGTACAAGAAGCCAAACCATCAGATCATGAAATAAGAAGGAAATATGTTCATACACTTAAGAAAAAGCCACTATTTGTCACTATAAGAACACCATCAATTCATGGTCATGCAAGGTCTATAACTCCCACTTTCAAGGAAGAAAATGTGCCAATGTTAAGGGGTACATCAAGGAAGATTATGTACTCGATAACAATCACATATGCTCAAACCTTAGTCAAAGAAAGACATTTTTCTACTTGACACTACGCGTTTAGAGCAAGATCTATACATGAAAGTTAAGAGTAAGCAATAAACGTGAAGAAGTCTATATAAGTTACCTCAAGGTAGGTGATTAAGGTCCAAATTGTGAGGTAGCTCTAAGAGAGAGAGAGAGAAGAAACCCTAGCTTGAGCACTACACACATACAAGCTAGCACCTTCTCCAAGAACAAAGAAACCCTAGGTCAAAGAAGAAGAAAGAAGATGATCTTCAACCTCTAGCTCTAGCTCCACCAAGAACACTGTGGATCCAACCAAGAAGGAAGGGAGAAGAAGGTAGTGTCGAAAAGAAAACAAAGGAAGGAAGGTGATCTTACTTTATTAGGTCAAGAAACAAGGTAAGGAAGCTCCAAAAGCTTCAAGAGAGCATAGATCCAAACCCTAGAAGTGCATGCAAGCCATCTCGGCCAAGATTCTTCCTCCTAGAGATCCTTCTCCTCCACGAAGCAAGAGGAACAAACCTCCAAGCATCAAGAAGAAGAAAAGGGTGATGGAGGTGTGTAAAGGGTTCATTTTAGTTGAAGGAGAGAGGTATATAAAGCCTAGTATGTGAGAGAAAGGAAGGTTTAGGTGTCAACACATGCATACCATGTGTCCAAAAGCCAAAACCTCATGTCCATGCAAAACCAGGTAAACCATCGAATCTTGGATCTAGGGGGGGCATAGGATGTCAACCTAAACCATTGAATCTTGGATCTAGGGGGGGCATAGGATGTCAACCCCTGAGGCACTATTGACCTCCAACACTAGGTGTTCCATCTGATCTTTCCATTACTTGGTGATCAAAGCAAACTCTAACATCTCCATCAGTTGTTGCACCTCTCTTGGAGAACCATAGACCTTGGAGCCTAAAGAACAAACCATCAAATCAAAAGCATCGAGGGATGACCATCAGATCCCACACATCCAAAAGAAACCATTGGACCCCAAGATATCAAAGCAAACCCATCGAGATAGGGCATCTAGGTGAGAAACCCTAGCTCTCAACACTAGGTAGATAACAGCTCTAATTTGATGGTGAAACTAGGTTCCCAAGGATGAAACTATGTAAAACATGATATGAAAACTCATGAGGAACAACATACATGAGACTAATTACTAGAAAAACACTAGATATGGAGAAATTGCATAAAAACCCTTATAAACACATAAGTTGCAAAACTCCATTCAACAATGTCCAAACTGGGCCAAACTTGAAACATAGTTATCACATGAAATTAAATCATGGATTAGAGTTTGATTAAGGTTTTAAGAATCCAATTAAGATAAGAAAGCATGTTCAAAGACAAGGAAAGGCCAGGGGTCTTACAATCATAAATCCCTAATCAAGATTTTTCCCCCAAAATCCTACACAAACATAGGCAGGTACTTCCTACACATCTCATCCTATAACTCCCGTGTGTCTTCTTCCACACCATGGTGATGCAACAACACCTTCACCAAGGATTTAACCTTCTTCCTTAGCTTTTTCACATGCTTATCTATGATCAACACATGACCCTCAACATAAGAAACATCCTCCTCGAACTCAACCTCCATTGTCTATAGCATCTATTCTGTATTTGGGGGACACTTCCTCAACATGGAAACATAAAAGACATTGTACAACCTATGCAATTTTGGGGAGAACTCCAACGTGTATTCCACCCTTCCAACATGTGCCAAGATAGGGTATGGTTCCGTAAACCTAGGATCCAACGTACCCTTCATACCAAACCTCAACACTCTTCTAAGGGGAAACCTTGAGATACATGTGGTCTCCAACTAGGAAGTCTAACAGTCTCTAACAGTTATTGACATACAAATTTTGTTTGTTCTAACTTTCCTTCAATTGTTGTTGTATCACCTTGATCTTCATTGTAATATTGTGTACTAACTCAGGTCCCAAAATCTAATAGTCTCCTTCCTCATACAAACAAAGAAGTAATCGGCAACATCTTCTATACAAAGCTTCATACGGTGCTAGGTCTATACTTCTCTGGTAACTTTTGTTGGAGGCAAACTCAATCAAACTCAGGTGCACATCTTGACTACCAAGAAATTGGAGAACACATGCCCTCAGAATATCCTCTAAGGTATGAATGGTCCTCTTTGACTGACCATCTCTCTATGGGTGAAAAGTTGTACTAAACCTCAGTTGTGTCCCCAAATTTGTCTGTAGAGATTACCAAAACCACCTTGTAAACTGAGGACCTCTTTCAGACACTATGGTAAGTGGTATACCATGCAAACAAACTATCTCGCTGATGGAGATATGTTCTAACTTCTCTTTTTTGTATATGTCATCTTGACTAGAAGAAAGTGAGATGACTTTGTCAACCTGTCAACTATCACCCAAATGGAATCATGACCTTTGGTCACCCTTGGAAGACCAACCACAAAGTCCATGATTATATGATCCCATTCCTAGTGTGATATTGGAAAGGGTTGCAATATCCTTGTAGGCTTCTGAAGCTCCACCTTGACCTACTAACAAACTAGGCACTTGGCAACAAACTCTGCCACATCACTCTTCATACCTAGGCACCAATGCAAATCCTTCATATTATGGTACATCTTTGTACTGCTGGTATGCATCGCATACATCGAGGAATGAGGCTCCTCAAGTACCTTCTAACTCAGGCCATCAACATTTGGAACCACTGTCCTATTATAAAAACACACTATCCCATAATGTAACTCATGGAAACCATCATGCTTCAGCAACCAAACTCTAATCCGATATTTTGTATCATGGTATCATTCTCCTATCCATCTTTGAACTATTGTATCAATGTCAGCTTAACCTACAACTATACCAAGAATCTTGCCAATAGAGATACTTCAATTGTACATTCATCCACTGAGTGATACCAACATGTCCCACTTGTGACACGCCATAGAGTGCAATTGTTCTTTGTCTATAGATGATGACGAAAATGACTTTGTGCTCAATGCATCATCCACCACATTATCCTTTCATGGATGATAGTCTATCTTGAAATCATAGTTTTGATCATCTCCATCCATCTTTTATGCCTAATTTTCAGATCCTATTTTGAGAAGATATATTGAAGATTTTTATGATTTGTGAAGAATCGACACTTATCCCCATACAAGTAGTGTCTCCAAATATTAAAAATAAGAACCATTGCATCTAAATCCATTTCAGGATTTGGATAGTTATTTCATGTTTTTTGAACTGCTCTAAAGCAAAAGAAATCACATTCTTGTCCTGCATCAGCACACATCCCAAGTTGTTCTTCAAAGCATCACAGAAGACAATGTAGCCTTTCTCTTTCTCTGGAAGCACTAAGACTGGAGCATTGGTCAACTTACCCTTCAATAAGTGAAAAGAACATTGGAACTTGTCATCCCAGAAAAAATGAACACCCTTCCTAGACAACTTGGTCAGGGGTAACGCTACAACACTAAAATTATTAATGAATCTCATGTAGTAACTTGTCAGACCTAGCAAGATTTGGACCTCAGTCTGTGTCTTGGGATGCTCCTCTTGGGCTTCTCCCACTCCATCACAAACTCCACCTTCTTAGGGTCTACAAAGCACCCTTAACATATATGAATGACCAAGAAAAGATATCTCAGTTAGCCAAAACTCACACTTGTTGAACTTGACATGTAGTCGATTCTTCCTCAACAACTCTTACACGAGACAAATGTGTTGCTCATGATGTTAATCGTCCCTAGAGTATATTAAGATATCATCTATGGATGCAAATATGAACAAATCCAGATTTAGTCTGAACACTCTATTCATCAAGTCCATGAACATTTTTGGTGCATTGGTTAGCCCAAACGACATAACCACAGACTCATAATGACCATACCTAGTCCTAAAAGAAGTATTAGGTATGTCATCTACCTTGATCCTCAGTTGGTGGTATCCTAACCTTAAATTTATCTTAGAAAACATTATTGCACCTCTCAATTGATCAAATAAATCATCAATTCTTGAAAAAGGGTACTTGTTCTTCACGGTAGCCTTGTTTAACTGTCAGTACTTTATAAAAAGCCTCATAGGGCCATCCTTCTTCTTCACGAACAACACAGGGGCACCCCAAGAGGAAGTGCTCATCCAGATGAAACCCTTCTCTAGCAACTCCTACAATTGTTTCTTCAACTCCTTCATCTCAATCGGTGCCATCCTATAAGGTGCATGTGTGATGGGTTGCGCTCCATGAATGAGATTGATCTCAAAATCAATCTCTTTAGGAGGTGGAACACTAAGAAACTCATTTGGAAATACATCCTTAAGCTCTCGCACCATTCGTACCTCCTAGATACTAGAACTTCTCACCTTGGTATCTACAACTTGTGTTAGAAAAGCCTCACACCCTTTCCACAACAGCTTCTCTGCTATCACAGCTGACACCAAACACGTAGTAAGAATCTTCTTATCTCCTTGGAAGATATAAGAGACATGTCCATCACAGACTACCATGGAACTACAGTCCAACACAACCTTATACTTATCCAAGGTATCCATGCCTAGGACCACATCAAATCCATGCATATCAAGTGACATAAGGTCCACTTGAATGTTGGGTCCCAAGAAAGAAAGAACGCTAGATGGACACACCTCTCGCAACTTAGTGGAAGAAATTGAAGGGGTTTCTAGAAGAAGGCTATCAGATCTACTACAAACAACAAGACAACAACTACTTATCACCTCTCTAGTGATAAATGAGTGTGTCGCACCCATGTCAAACAAAATAGATACGAAAGCAGAAGTAGAGAAGTCAAAATAAAAATGTTCCATCTGATCTATCCTAACCCATGGATTGACCACTCCCTCTGGCTGACTCATGGCATAGAATCCAATCATCGCATGTTGTCTTCCTCGTCCTCTACCATTTGGTCCAGATGACCTTGCATGTGATGACTGACCACGTCCTCTACCACCACCACTATTGTATTTTTGCTCCTATGAGCCCCAATGACTCTACCTCAGTTATTGTTTCACTTCCTCATCCTTCATAGGGAATGACCATCTCACATGTCTGTAGGTAAATACAGGCACAAAGAAAGACAACAAAAACAAAATTTTATCAATATGTATTCCCCATAACAACATTATCGCGTCAACTACTATGAAATAGGAAAGATGGTTTAACAAGTTTATACATGGTCCTGGAGCAAGTCCAGTGAGTAAAACTCATTGCAATGCAACTATCTTCTAGTTGCTCTTGGAAGGTATCTGTGTAGCTCTTCACCACAGACTACAGGCTGATGTTTTTCTCCTAGTACCAGACAACAACCTCCTCACCTCTAGAGAAGTTCACACAGACTAACTAAAACTCATGTCGTGCTAGTAGAACAAATAAGAAGGATTTTTCCTTCGCGTTGGTGTACTAGTCACCAACTTGTTTTCCCATAATTGTTTCTCCCTTGCTATCCCTCCCTTTAGTGAGTAGGACTTGATTGAGCTCTCTATTGGTTACCACAACCACAGAGGACAACAATTATCAGAGGCTATTGAGTTGTGTTCTGGGAAGCCTCCAGTACCCCTAATATTTATAGGAGTCAGGGTCTGGGTTCCCAATCTGTGTGGGAGTGGAAAGGAGCGAACGATCATGAATTTTTGCAACCTGCAAATCCCAAAACGGTCGGTTGGCAACCAAACTGGTTGGTTCATACACGAGACAGTCGGTTCATGGCACAAACCATTCATTTCACATGTTTTCTAATTACACATGAATTTGGAAAAATTGTTTCCAATTAATGCAAACATTGATTCTTGTACCAATCGAATTGAACAACTGAAATGAGTAATCTTACTCATGAATTTGAGAATTCACTAGAACCTTCCGCTGGTACAATTGAGATGATTGGTTCACCATGTGAACCAGTCATCTCACTCAACCCAGCCGATCGGTTCACCCAGTGAGCCGATCAGTTGGTGCCCCATTTCATACAAAACTTCAGCCAATTCAGTTCCAATTAGCTTGGCACTCCAAACGATCGACTCACTGGGTGAGCCAATTGGTTGGTAATTCGGTACGCTAATTTGCTGCTTGAATTGAATATCTAAACACTTTAGTAATCAATTCAATCATTATTCATGATTATACTCACTCTTATGTATGAGTTTCTATGTGTGTGACCCTATAGGTCCAATATCACATTGGCAGTGAAAGTCCATAACTAACTTATGAGATCACAAGCAGAGAGTGGTGCTTAGTTGCACATCAGTGCTACCCAAGTGAATGGAAAGTTGGAGAAAAACTTCAACCTATAATATGTGTAAGGTGTTGTAGTGATTGTACAATTCCTTTGTCTTTGACATCCGTAATGAACTCGAGACATGGAATTTTCATCCTCTCAATGTTAAATCCATGCTCCTTGAACAAAGAGCAGACTGTCTGAGATATATGTGACCTCAATAACATATATTGATTCATATGTGCATGCCCATGTGTTTCTCAGTCTTTCTTATCAAGTGGCTATGATATCAAACTCTAGTAGGAGGGACAAATCCCATCTACATCACTCACGGTCGGTCCCCATGTGTCACATCTACCCAATCATCACCTTTATGGCAATCCTTATTTTAGGGTTACAATTAATGATGTCAAAGTATATTGAATGACATGTGATGAGTGTAGTGACTACATGTTTAAGAACCACATTCACCACCTTCACTATGATATATGACTATCACCACCAAGAATGGAGTCCAAGTGTCACTCTAAAGGTGGGTATCTAATACATTATTGCCTAACATGTATCTATGTCCTTGGTTTGATATACCATATCATGAGTAATGAGAAACTGTCATCAACCACGCACTCCAGTCTTATGTGTTATTAGTGCCTATCCACCTTCCATAGTAACAACCCACTAGGGACATAATAAATAATGTACATACTCTTAGCATTTGTATGATCTCATTGTTTAAGTCTTGTACTTGAAGACATGTCATTGAGTATTGTCATTCTTTAGACATTCACAATGATTCTGCATTATCTCATAATTGAGTGAAATAGAATGAATTGGAAGCTTTCCCACAATATAATTATTATTAATCAAATCATTTATATTATATGACATGTCAATCATTGTATGATTGAATCTCTAGGCATACCTTACCAACAATGCCCAACTTGCCCATATTTGAAACATGTCCATGACCTATACTACAGCCTAGACTGTCCTGACACTGACACTGACATTGATGTTACACTAGTTTCTCCAAATGGCAGAAAGTTGTGACGTCTCCCTTTAGTCGGGGACCATTGTGACTATACTCTTGATCTCGACTCAGAAAACGTTGACCTCTATGATGAATCAAAGTTCGTCATTTTAAAGCTACTAGATTATTGTCCTTGATATTGATCTAGTTTCTTCCTTGCCTTAGCTTCACACTTCTCTAAAGCAAACCTTTCAATCCTCCTTATAGAGTCCATAAAGGTAGAGAACTTCTCCATGTTCTCCAAAGCAGATGTTGTCATAGACAACTCAGAGATCACACCCTTCTTGAACCTTCTGATCCTCTCCTTCTCCATGGTTTCCGTGTGAGGAAAAAACCTCAACATCTCCATAAACCTCACCTCATAGTTGTCGATAGACATCGACCCTTGGCACAACCAGTCAAACTAAGTTGTCTTCTCATCTAGGTACATCTCATGGAAGTAGTGGCTCACAAACTCCCGCCAAAACTCTTCCCAACTCACAGAAGCTATTGGTCTATTCTCCTCTTGTTTTTCCCACTAATGGCCATCACTACCCTTCAATAGGTAAACAACATGCTTCACCTTATCCTCTTTTGGGAAGTTCGGGATCTTAAACGCCTTCTCTATCTAGGTTAGACACATGTTGGCATCTGTCAATCTATTATACCCACGTACTCGATAGCTCCCACATGCTTCAACCTCTCAAAGGTCTTTCCTGGACCCTAAGATTCCACATTAGGGACAAGTGCCCTAGTTTGATTTACAGGTTCCCTATCCACTAAGTGGGTAATCATCGCTATGAGCTATCCAAACATGGATTGCAAGGTTGGATTAGCCATGGTTATAGGGTCAAACAGAGGTGGTGCAGGCTATTTTTGCCTATCACGTGTACTCTACCATCAGGTATCAACCTCCTATTGCCACCTCCTGGCATGACATAGATACTCTCTGCATGCTCTTTACATTCTCCACACATATCCACATAAGCATAAGCTATGAATAGATATGTTGGATTACGCAAGAACAAACACAAAACCTAAGTCCTATGTTCCTGTAGACTTAGCAAACATAATGCTCTAGTACCAATCTAACTATGACACCTCGCAACACTAAACAATATTTCTCAAAACAAAACACATGATTGATCACTACTTAATCAGATAGAAAGAAAAGTGGATAATTAAAATTGAATTAGAAATCACAAACATTCCCAGAAACATTTACATCTCATTCCAACATCCTACACAAAGCACATACCATATCAGGTATTCACATATCTATCCAGTGGCCTCAGCCACAACCTATATACAAAAGATATTATTCCACATATCTCATGCCATATACAACATTAGCATACTATCAAAAATTAGAGTTATAGGGATGACTCTAGGATACAATAAGCACTAGCCAACCTTCTGCTCCTACTAATCTTCAAGCTTCTCTTCCTCACCACCACGAGTCTGACGATGTCACTGACGATCACCTAAATATATGTGGTGACCCACGAGGTGAAACACATGTCCCAGAGAGAGATATCACTCTCAACAATGTTTATTGATTACAACATGTTATATAATTAAGCAAATTAAGCATATAGTATATGAGCAAACATGGTTAACATGATATTGAAGCAACATATTAAGTTAACATCCTTTAATAGTTGATTTCTCTTACCATATTTTACATCAACAATACATCACAAGAAACTAGGAAAGGGTTATACACCAATGTGAATCATTGTTTAACCCTAGAAGATATACTACACGGATGGATTAAATCTTTTATTAAGCCCTGGGGAGTTTGAGGTATACCACTCAAACTTCCATCTGACCACTAAGAAGTCACAATCAGTTCTGTATAAGATCTAAGAGAGTCAAAATTCTAAGTTCTCTTGCCCTCGGTTAGTACAAGTCTGTCATAGTGGCATATGTAGTTAAGTTGCAATAATCCTAGTCCACCCTTCGTATATAGGTCACAGTACTAGAAACTAGGCTTTACTAACCCTATCATCTGAAGTACAACCACATCTATTCTCAAACACATCATATATGCATTTTTCTGAGACATGTCCTCAACCGCTCTGAATCCGAGGCATGACCGCAGCCATCCTCAAAAAATTAGGATCATGATGACATGGATATATCCTCCCTGCCCCTGCACATAATTAATAATATTAACATCATGCTTCCCTTCTAGAATACTTGTTTCCCCATCTAGCAAGTTCTGACAGTGGAATGGTTCTATGGCATAGGTCACTACATGGTTAGGGTTTCACTTGATTGGTTAATGGAAATTGGGTGAGTTAAGGCTCCTCATTCAAGTTACATACAAACCATAAAAGAGTTCTACAAAAACATGGACATAAAATATATGAAATATATTCCTAATTGCACCAACATAGGATACTAATACTTGTCACTCATAAAGAGGATTACACCTCCCTTAGGTCTCAAGACATGCCCAAGGTCAATAAGACCATTCACATAATCTCCTAAAACAACATCATTATCTTTCAACACCTTGTAGAAGGTTCAACAATCGCCATCATACTTTTGGTACATAGGTGCAGCACAAGATTGCATTAATCATAAGGGCTATGATGTTCACAATGTAACATATTATGGTAACCACTAGTATTATCAAAGTATCTTTCCATAATAAAAACATACAAGGAAGGTAAATGTGTTTAACCACCATCACTTAATTTCTCAACTAAGATTCAACAAGGTTGATTGAATTAACATTACAAATCAAAATTCAAAAGTAAATCATCAGATTATACACACACTTAGGCAAAAGAACAAACCTTTACACTTGGAATCCCCATCGAATCATGGATGCACTTAAGTCAAAGTAGAACCATAAAACCATATGCATCAAGCACAAACCTTCAAGTCATGGAGCACACGTGAAATCATCAGAATTAAGGTAGGAAAAACCATTGAATCATGCACATAGTAGAGCCACCAGATCAAGCATCTAGGGAAGCCATCGAATCATAGACCTGAAAATACCATCAAATCATGGACCTAGTAAGGCCATCAGATCTTAGATCTAGAAAAGTCATCAGTTTTCAACATAGGAAGATTGTCATATTTTAACACTAGGAAACCCATTAGATGTTTATAGTAATAAGACCATCGATTGTGAACCATCAATTCTCGAACATATACAAGTCATCAAATCCTTAATCTAGTGAAACCATTGGATGTTAAGATAGGTGAACCATCAAATGTTAAAACTAGGAAACCCATCAGATGTCAAGTCTGGGTAAACATTGTTTCTCAATGCTAGGAAAACCATCAGATGTGATCACTAGGTGAAATCGTAACTTTCACGTAAGGAGAAATCCATCATTTATTAGAGATAAGGAAACCACTAACTAAACCACTTGAGAGAGAGCATCAAGACCATCGATTGTTGAGGAAAACATAGCTATCGGTTCTTAAACTTAAGAAAAACCAACAAAACAACAACTAAGTATGAACCATTAGTTTGCATAAGAAGCCAAACCATTGGATTATGATACAAGAAGGAAATCAGTTCATACACTTAAGAAAAAGCCATCATTTGTCACTACAAGAACACCATAGGTTCATGGGAATGCAAGGTCTTCAACTCCCACTTTCAAGGAATAAAATGTGCACAAGATTAAGAAGTACATCAAGTAGTATTATCTACTCATGAAGAGCTACATATGCTCAAAACCTAGTCAAAGAAAGCAATCATTCTACTCGGTACTACATTTTTAGAGCAAGGTCTATACATGCAAGTTAATAGTAAGAAAAAGAAGGTTATATAACTCCGTTAGGGTAGGTGATGAAGGTCCAAATAGCAAGGTAGATGAGAGAGAGATAGAGAGAAAGAAGAAGAAGCCCTAACTTGAGCACTCCACATGTCTAAGCTAGCTCCTTCTCCAAGAACAAAGAAACCCTAGGACAAAGAAGATGAAAGAACATGTTTTTCAACCTCTAGCTCAAGCTCCACCATGAACACCATGGATCTGACCAAGAAGGAAGAGAGAAGATGACAGGGAAACAATGAAAATGAAGGAAGCACTAGTACATTTATGACCTCTAATGTCACTTTTCCTAACATGGGTTACACGAGAAAAACAACAACATAGACAAATCAAGGTCTGTTTCCCAGTACAAACGTCACCATTGCTCAAGTTCTGTCGATTAAGAAAAGATACAAGTACCACTTTTTCTTTGAAGTCGGTTAAGTTTTAAAGAAACTGACGTCTAAAATAGCCCGCAAAATACAATTTTTTAGGGAAAAATATTTGCCTCCAAAAGTTTTAAGATTCACATTGGTTGTGTGATTACTGATGAAAGAAACCTTTGTGCAAAATAAATCTTGCCTACAAAATTCTTATGGTGTCAATTTTTTCTGACAAAAGACATAATTATTTATCAATAAAAACCACAAAGATTTGCACAACCAGTGTCAGTTTTTGGCTAGAAATTCATGTCTTAGGGTTTGCGCCACGTCCCCACAAAAAAATCCCCCCCCCCCCGAATTACACTCTTGTGTCAGTTCATCTAGGAGAAATCGATGACACAGGACCAACTGAAATTGATTTTTGTTTTCATTCAAATAATGAACTGTTGCATCAATTTTTCAACCATAACTGACATCTAAGTTACTAGGTACGGTGTCGGTTTCTTAGTATACAATTTGACTATCATCATTGCTTAGGCAAATTTTTTCATTCGAATAATGGCCTCTTGCAATCATTTTTTAGGTACAACCAACGTATATGTCACTAAGTTAGGTGTCATTTTTTAGTATTCAATCGATGAGTGTCACCATTTTTTTTGTTCGGATAATGGCCTCTTGCATTGGTTTTTTAGCTGCAACCGACGTCTATGTCACCAGATCAGGTGTCATTTCTTTGTTAGAAACCAATGTCTATTGTCTTCGTTGTCGGTTTTTTGTAACAATGGATAATTATGTCCCACTTAATTCCACCCACAAAATTTCTTTCCCCCATCCACTATTTTGTTTCTTCCCCAATACCTAAACTAGCTCTGGAAATTTTGTGCTACTCTGCATCACTTCTCCTATGCTCCAACTTGTGTGCTCTCTGCCACTTCCGCCTAAGGAGCTAGCCGTCATTGCATGTGCTCATTCTTCTAGTCTGTGTCATTGTTGTTGTTGGCCATTGTTGCTACTCCTCCTTGCCAACATTGGAGGTTTCATTGTCACTAAAGTTGGCCACTGCTACTTGAAGAGTTAGCCACTACTGTTGAAGAGCTAGCAAATGTTGCTGAGGAGATGGCCATTGTCACCAGTAGAGACCAAGTTTGTTTTTATTTTTTTATTTAAATGACAATGTATAGGTCCCATTTCTTGCATCCTAAATGTTTATAAATAAGTAGGATTCCTAGATGTTAATAAATAAGTAGGATTCCTAAATTATCTAGGGTTTTTATGGAAATCGTTTTTATTATAACCTTGTCATGCATATGTGATGATGAAATTGATTTATGCTCTTCATTAAGTTGCATAAATAGTGTGAAATTGAGTGGAAAATTATCTTATGTTATCTCTAATAGTGTTTACCTTATTGATTAATACTTATATACAATGTTGCATGATTAATGTTTGAATTATTAATAATCTAAATCTTATTAGAAACATGTTGTATAATGAGAAACAAGAATACTTAATGAGAGAAGATAACCTAAGATTGAGAATTAGTAGGAGAAATATTATGATGCTTATGGGGAAAGGAAAAGTGTATGTCTAAAATATTTAACGAATGATAGGGTGAATGTGACTTATGGATTTATGGGTTTGTGTTTACATGGAATTTATATGAATCATAAACCTTAATCTTGGACATATATATCTATTAGCCTAGAAACCCATCCGAGATTTACCCATTAGGAGTAAATCTTAGATAGTCCCCAGTTTGGAACTATTCTTAAACACTTAATCACACTTAGGATGTAAGTGTATTATGTATATTTAGTTCGCAATGTGTTTTTTCAGTCCTTCCCCATTTGTTCTCTAAGTACATATGTTGGTGATCATACTTGCTTAGTTCAATAAATAAGGTAAGGAAGCTCTAGAATCTTCAAGAGAGGGTAGATCTAAACCCTAGAAGCACGTGCAAGCAAGACCGGATAACCTTCTTCCTCCTAGAGCTCCTTCTCCTCCACCAAGTAGGAGGGACGAATCTCCAAGAAAAAACAAGAAGAAAAGGGTGATGAAGGTGTGTAACGGGTTGGTTTAGGTGGAATGAGAGAGGTATATAAAGCTTAGGGTGAGAGAGAAATGAAGGTTTAGGTTTCAAGATATGCATGCCATGTGTCTAAAATCCAAAACCTCACATCCATGCAAAACTAGGTCAACCATCAAATATTGGAGCTAGGGGGGACATCAGATGTCAACCCATGAAGCACATCGACTTCCAACACTAGGTATCCCATCAAATCTTACCATCACTTGGCACCAAGGCAAACCCTAACATCTCCACTGATTGTTACACCTCACTTAAGGAACCATCCTACTTGGAGCCTCAAGAAAAAACCATTGAATCATAAGCACCAAGTATGATCATCAGATTGCAGATATCCAAAAGTAACCATCGGATCCCAAGCTATCAAAGGGAACCCATCAAGTTAGGGCATCTAGGTGAGAAACCCTAGCTCTCAACCCTAGGTAGATAACACCTCTAATCTGATGGCGCAAATAGGTTCCCAAGGATGCAACCATATCAAACATGATATGAAAACTCATGAGTCACAAGATACACATGACTAATTACAAGAAAAACCCTTGATATGAAGAAATTGCATAAAATCCCTTATAAACACATAAATTGCAAAACTCTGTCAAACAATGTCCAAATTGGACCATACTTGAAATTTAGCTTTGCCACATGATATAAAATCATATATTAGGTTTTGATTAAGGTTTTAAGCATCTAATTGAGGTAAGAAAGCATGTTCAACCATAAAAAGGACAGGGGTCTTACTTTACCTTTCACTTCTTCTACACCTAGGGCTAGAACATATGAATCAAACTTGTGTCTGGTGGCCATCTACTTATTTCCTCTAATACCATTAATACAAACCCCCCTTTTATGCATACATGTGAAAAAGCAAGCATCACCCACGTTTTCCATAACATGGGTGATTTTAAATCAAAGGGGTGTCACAGGAATGATAAACATTGCTAATAAAGTAAACAATCACCACGAGTTAATATTGAAATTGATTCATATATTGTTCAAAGGAAATCTAGTACAATTGATCTTGAATCAAAACTAAACAACCCAAACATGATTAAACAATATATCATCATGAAATCATCTATAAATATTAGGATCTTCTATTGTAGATGGAAACCCATTGGGAAAGTCTTTTGGAGACCTTGATCTAATCCTTAAGTTGATATTCATATGGCTCTATCATTGAAGTTGATTTGTACCTACAAGCATTGCACCCCCAAAAATTAATGCAATAAAAACCACATTAGAGTAAGCGATGTTGAGTATTGTTATAACAACATAATAAGTTGTCTATAAGGAAAAATATGAAGCTAATTGAACAATTAATATAGATTCACATATTATGATATTAGTGGTTGACCATAGTTCCTCTACTCTTATGCATCAGTTGTGCTCATAAGGTCAGTAGGGTCAATTGATATTCCAATTGAACTCATAATTTTCACTTGAGTGGAATTACTTGTGCTCCAATTGAGCTCATGATTTGCACTTGAGTGTCACTAATCATGCTCCAATTTAGCTGATGATTGCATATAAGTGTCACTAGGTTCCAATTGAACTCATAAGGCATGAGGGCTCAACACTAACATGATGAGGACAAAATAATACATCCAATTACATGATTAATCATGAACTTGATAATTCTATATTTTAACTAAATTTCATATGATCACGACATAAATACTTAAAATTTAAAATCATAAGAAGCATTTAACAACATTGTTGTGAGGAATACTTAGAAAACTTTCTAAATTGCTCTTATGCACATATGTTGGGTCATTTTTCTATACTTTCTTTGCCAGTGATGCAATGATAAATGTATCATCCTTCTCACCAATATTTAAATAGTTCACTAATATGAAACTCAACTCATCCACCAAAACTCCTTTGTTGTTATCAGCCCAACTACACCTAAAGATCGAAACTCTAAACTATGTGTAGTCAAATTTGATATGTCTTCAGTGACACTGTAATATGACATCTTAGCTTCATGTGGACTCTTATCCTATCACTAGCAAAATATAATGAAGATGCTTGAAGGATGACCCCACTATTTTGGACTACACTACTATCATCTTGAAACGTTATGTAGTACAAAAAACAATTTATATCACACCCTTCATATGATACAAAATTTATTTTTGGTTTAAATGTGAGTCGTTTGATATTATCAACAACATCATTTGATGTTTGATGTAGTATCCAGAAGACTTTATCTTCAAACAACCTAGTAAATGTTTGATTATGCTCTCTATAAAGATAAATTGAATTAGCTTTAGGATGTTTTCTATTGATAAAATTGGTGTCCGGTGATATAAATACTCACTTCATCATTGTTGTGTAAAATCAAAAGTGGGTTTGTTCCCATATCTCATAACTAATTCCTTTCCTTTGTTCTCCTAAAGTTCTATTGTCAAAATAAGTATCAATGTGATCAAACTATGAATTGGCACAAGTTTCATTGTAATTTAAAAAATGCTTGCAAAATTGCATTACTTCCCTAGACACAAAACCCTCAATAATATACCCATTAGACCAATAACAATTTTAAACATCACATTCAAATTTACTTGTGTACCATTCAAAAGGATACATCCAATGCAATACACCTATACCCAATGTCTTCACTTCTCTGGTCAAATTGATAACAAGATTTACCATGATATCAAAGAATGAAGGAGGAAATACATCTTAACTTGGCACAGGGTAACGATCACTTTTGTTTGCAACTTATAAAGATTTTCATGATCTAAAGTTTTGTTGCATATTTCATTGAATAAGAAATGAATCTTTGTGATTGCAAAACTTACATGCTTCAATAGTATAGACTAAATAGACATAAGCAATATGCATTAGGCTGTGAAAATAATGAGATATAAAACCAATCAACTTTAGATCCTTTATTGATCCGAATGTACATTGGAAGTCTATCTATGTGGTTTCTTAACATTACACAAGCACTTGCAAAAAGCTTTGTTCACCTATCTATATAAAGTCTAACAAGCATGGTGTGAATATGTGTGGTGAGTGGTGACTATTTCTAACCTTTTTTTTTAGGGAGGGACGGGAAGCCCTATGATTGGGACTTCTCGATGCTATCACTAGTTAATCAAATCCAAGTTTACAGACGACTGCAGAATCAAAGGGAAATGACTCGATAAGGAAAATCTACCTGCATTGCCCCTACGGGCCAAGTTGGCCACCTCATGAGCGACTCTATTACATCTACGATTGACATGACTCAAACTACAAAAGGAAAAGCGAAGTTTTAAATCTCTGACATCATCCGCAATGGCTCCAACATAGTCCCGACGTGCCTTCTTGGTTGTGCATGCTTGGGCGGCCTCCATAGAATCAGTTTCCACTTCAATGACGTCATATCTTTTCATGATTGCCCATTGCAGCACTGCTCTCACCGCTAGTAACTCCGACATGGTGACGCCCGTCCCTGTGCTGACCTTCTCCCCCGCTACCTCCACCAATCTTCCCTCTTCATCCCTGACAGCCCACCCAATACCCGCCCCTCCATCCTCCCCTACTGACCCGTCGATGTTTATTTTCAACATGCCTTGCAATGGCTTCCGCCATCGGCACCGCCCCCCATCAACATTCTCCATACGCCCCCCTCCCGCGTTTCCCCGCTGGCCGGCGCCCCCCCTGCCGTTGCCTTCCGCATTGGCATCTTCATTCCCCAACGCCCCTCCATCCCCTTCCACCCCCAACGCAGTGTCAGCTGCATTGCTCGCAACGCCCCCTCCTCCCGTGATGTTGCCTCCCGTCTGTGATGCCTCACCGCTGCTGGTGATTTGCAATGCTGTGTCAATGCCTCTGTCCGTCCAGCTCCCCATCGTGCCTCCGCCTTCCCTTCTGCCACTCCTAATGCCCGTCAGCCCCTCCCTTTGGGTTGCCTCTCGGTCAGCCCCGCACCCCGACCCAGCTTGCCAGCTGGCCCCTCGACGCACCGTCGACTTTGCTTCACGTAACACATAGTTGTTGCACACGTCGTTGCTTTGGAAAATTCGGTTGCACCAAACTCTCCACACTACCCACATGCTCGCCACTATCTGCTCAGTCTCACTCAAAGGCCTTCCCTCCAATGCTATCTTCATGGATGATATGATGTCCTCGTCTCTAACGTCGTTCACCCACACTTGCACCTCTCTCATCATCTGCTCCCACATCTCTATCGCGCTAGGACAGCGGAAGAGCATATGTGGAATCGTTTCCTTCTCAGCCCCACACAGCGTGCATTTGCCATCATCCACACAATGTCTGTCAAATAGACGCCCCCTCGTCACTAGACTGCCCGTGCTTGCCCTCCACAGAAAGTGAGTTGTCTTGGGTCTCCACCCGCCATGCCAGATATGTTTCCACAAAGAATCCCCTCTCTGCTGTGCAAAGGTCCGTGCTTCCTCCTTCCCAAGCAACCCCATCCAATAGGCTGATCTAATAGTAAATTCCCCGTCCCTTGAAGGCCACCACATCAGTGTATCCGCAGTATTTCTCATGCTCCTATGTATAGCACAGATCCTTCTCGCATAGTCGTCGGGAAAGCAATCCTTGAATCTGTCTTCATCCCATCGGGTACCATCGTCAGTCATGAGATCTCGGACTATGGTATATTCAGGCCCATTTTCCTTTCTGAAGCATGCAAGAGATTCCCCCTCCCCCGGCAGCCACCTATCTTCCCATATGTTCACCCTCATGTCGTCCCCCACTCTCCACTGCATTCCTTCTTGTAGCAGTGCCTTTGCACCCCATAGGCTTCTCCATGTAAAGTTGGGATTGTGTCCCCTTCTCGCTTCCTATATAGACGTTCTTGGAAAGTAACGAACTTTGAGAACTCTAGCCACTAGGGATTCTGGATTATTTGCTATCCGACATAGTTGTCTTTCCAAGAGAGCTTGGTTGAAGTTATGGAAGTCCCTAAAGCCAAGCCCCCCCTGTCATTTCGGCTTGCACATGTTTTCCCAACTCATCCATGATATCTTCCTTTCTTTATCTTTTGCCCCCCACCAAAATCTAGTAACCATCCTTTGTATTTCCGTTATGGTACCTGCCAGCAGCTGGAACATGCTCATAACATATGTAGGAATCGCTTGGGCTACCTCTTTGATGAGAACTTCCTTTCCTGCTTTTGATAAAAGCTTCTCTGTCCAGCCCTGCAACTTCCTCCAAATCCTATCCTTGATGTAGCTGAACACCTGCTTCTTTGATCTTCCCACTACTGTTGGGAGCCCGAGATAACTAGCATGTCTGTCCACCACTCTCATGTCAAGGAGTTGCCGCAACTCCTCTTGTTTGTCTGTCGATGTCCCTTTGCTAAAAACGACCTCTGTCTTTGAGAAATTTATCTTTTGTCCTGATGCCTGTTCATATTGGCTGATAATTTCAGCTATCTTCAGACATTCCACGGTGGTAGCTCGAGCAAAGAGTATACTATCATCTTTGAAAAAAAGGTGTGAGATAGGCGGCACCCCCCTACATGGCTTGATGCCATGTAGAAGGTTTTCACGTGTAGCAGTAGAAATCAATGATGAAAAAGCTTCCGCACATATAATGAAAAGGTAGGGTGAAAGAGGGTCTCCCTAGCGAAGTCTGCATGAAGGCTTTGTGCTTTGGGTCTTGTCTCCATTAAAGGCGAACACGTGATTGACAGACGTTATGCATTCTTGGACCTTAGTCCTCCACTTCAGCCCGAACCCCATTCTCTCCATAGTAGCATCAATAAAATCCCTCTCAACTCTGTCGTACGCTTTCGACATGTCCAACTTTAAAGCAAGGCTGCCCTTTTTCTTTCCCTTGTCTTTTTTCATGGCATGGAACACTTCATATGCTATGAGGGTGTTGTCCGTGATCAATCTTCCTTGTAAAAAGGCACTTTGATTCTCCGATATAATGTTGTCCATGAGAGGTTTCAATCTGTTCGTCATGACTTTAGAAGCGATCTTATATACCACGTTGCACAAGCTGATCGGGCAGAATTCCCCAATTGTCTTTGGCGTTTCTGTCTTTGGGATGAGCACTACTAGGGTGTCATTCACCTCACCTATATCCTTCTCACCCTTCCACCATCCTTTAATGTAGCTCGCCACATCCTTCCCAACAATACCCCAATAATTTTGATAAAACATGGCCTTCATGCCGTCTGGCCCCGGTGCCTTATTTGGGTGCATTTGTTTTATGGTTGTCCATATCTCCTCATCCTCTAAATCTCTCTCCAGCTCCTCCTTTTGTGCCCCATCTATCATTTCCCGCAGCCCCCTTATAACCTCCTCAATGCTCGTAGGAAAGCAAGTCTGAAACAGCTGTGTAAAGTGCTTTACAATTATGGCTTTGATGTCCTCTTCCTGTGACTTCATCACCCCTTGATCATCTTCCAAACACTCTATTTTATTTCTTCTCCTCCTGTTTGAAGCTTTTTGATGGAAATAGGCAGTGTTACGGTCCCCTTCTTTTAGTTCCTTCACCCGAGCCCTTGCAGCCCAATATTCCTCGTTCTTTTGCAGCCAGTATTGCAACTCTTTTGATTTTTCCTCCGCCCTTTCAAGATTAATCTGGTCTGGGGGAGAGCCTGCAGCTCTTTTAGCTCATTCTCAATCTCCTTCACCTTCCTTCTCCTTTCCCCAAACTTCTCAACAGCCCATGCTTTAAGACTCTCCTTACATCTCAACATTTTTGTCTTAAGTTCACTCCCTTCTTGAGCATCCCATGCCTCTTTGATGACCTCCTCACAGCTGTCCTCCCCCGCCCACATAGGTTCAAACATGAAATGTCCTCTTTTCTTTTTATTATTGCTTCTCCTATCTGCCTTCAGAATTATGGGTGCATGATCTGACTCATATATGGGCAGATGAAGCACTTTGCAGAAAGTGAAAAGGTTCCTCCACTCAAGCTCAGGTAGAAATCTATCGAGTCTCTCCTGGACAAGAGTTCTCTTTGTGAGTCCCCTCTTCCATGTGAAAGTATTTCCTTCAAAACCCATGTCCACCAGTTCACAGTCATCAATCACGTCACAAAAATTTTGCATGTATCTCTCCTCTTTAGGTGGTCCCCCTTTCTTTTCAATGTTGGATATGATCTCATTAAAGTCGTCGAAGAATATGATCGGTTCAGCTGCCTCTCCCTTTATCATCCTCATCAGCTCCCAAGTCTTATATTTGTTTGCCTGATCTGCCCATCTGTAGATGCCTGCCGCTCTCGACGTCGTGCTATTGTGCCTTTCTTTAACCACATTTGTCACATGTCTTAGAGAATAGTTTGTCACTCCACATCAATGTCCTTCCACCAGAACCCTATACCCCCCGCCCGCCCTTCACTGGAAATGCACAAACCATCAACGAACCCGCAACTCCTCTTCACATCTTCTAGCTTCCTATCAGCGATCATAGTCTCCATGAGGAAAACTATGTTGGGACGTTCTCTCCAAACCCACGCTCGGATAGCTTTACACGTGTTAGGGTCACCCAACCCCTGACAGTTATATTGATGTCTAACCTCTTTTGTTAATTATTTCTTTATATCCATTGCACATAGGTCCCTTCTAGATGTGATGTCATATTTAGTATTGTCTGGTATATTCAGTAGCATAATATTGAAGTTGTCACATATATTTTTCTCAACATGCATGACATCAATATAATGCCTAATTGTCAAAAACCATAATAAGTAGGAACCCCAAATATTGACCTCTTCTTGAATGATTTATTTTTACTTTATGGGGTACTACATGGTGTCTTAACAAATATGTTGACCATTTCTTTTACTCTTTCATAAACATCCTTTCCTAGTATAGGTTTAGGGGCGCTTCATTCCTTAGTTGGGATATTAAATGAATTGTGATACCTTTGATAAGGATGCACGTTTATGAGAAATCTTCAATAACCAAGATACATAGTATTCCCACCATATATTAGTAGTATAAAATTAGTATTTTCCTCACATGTATGGCAAGCTTTGGATATTTGCACACTATATCTAGACAAATTTCCACATGTTGGGAAGTCATTTATTGTGCAAACAAAATTACATGAAAATTACATTTTTCCCAATATGAAGCATCGTAAGTCATAACACATTCTTCATAAAGTTTTTCTTAGTCAGTGATCATGGGCTCAAGAAAATCTATCAATATCATTTCTATGTTGTTTGGGGTCAGATTTCAATATTGCAACATGACATACATATTTTTCATACACAACCTAGTAGGAAGATGTATTAACAATTATAGCAGTCTGAGTGATATGTTAGTTGTTTAATGAACCTCATGGATTCATTCCATTAATACAAATTCCAAGGTTAAATTCCTCACTTTATCACCGAATTGAGGGTATAATAAATCATTTTTTTTACTGTAACAAATCATATGCATCTCGTACGAACCCATTATTGTATGTCTTAACTTCTATATGCTAAGATAAATTGTGTGCATATTCTAGCAAATATGTGTTTAAATTGTAGTATTATATGTATATACCACATCACCCTAGTAGGAGAGCCATTCATATTCTTACTAGAAGTCATCATTTTGTATTTGAAGCCCCATATTTTGTACAATCTTTCATATTAGTGTATTCCTTTTGAAATAAGGTATGAATGAATCTTCTTAGCCTCATTTTCCATTCATCATATCATTTTCTTTGCTTGGTATGTTGAGATTGATAGCTTTTTGCTTTCATGAAGAGTTTCTTTCAAAAAAAACAAAAGACATGTGAAATTTTTTTGCTCCACCTATTTTTAGCCTTTAGAGTACATAATATCAACACAACACTCAATCTGAACTTAGCACAACCCAAACATAATAGTTTATCAATGTGAAACACTATGTTTGTAAATAAGGAAATTGGATCAATATGATTGTCCCCACAACTATCTAGCATCAAATAAACTGCATAATTATGAATTAGTTTGCTTACATCAACATTATTCATCCAATCTTCTTCCACACAAGTACCATTTTCGACATTAACTTATTTCAAAGTCGAAATCCATCCATGCTAGTAATATTAGGCCGTGTTTTGTTAGCAGTATAATGTGTCGGATGGGATTCAAATCCTACCATTTCCTGAAATCCTATGTTTGGAATGGTTCTATTGGTTCCAAGATCTGAGTCCTAGGTAAACAAAAATCCTACAGGAATGGGACTCGTTAGTTCCACACATCCCCCTGGTACTAGGGTGATATATATCTGTGAGACTACGTGTTACGACCCCACCTTCCGATAACCCCCAATTAAGGGAGACCGAGAGGTTGAAGCCGTACCCATAATTTCCGGATCAAAGGTTCAGCATTTAACCAAGAACAATTATTAAATTTCAACGGACTATACTGGAAAGCTGTAAGAAAATAAACGTTTGCTTACCTTTTGAAATTTTGGATCTCTAAACTTCTATCCACATATGAATTTCTACTCTACTAATCCTCCTTGTATTTTAATTCATGTATATCTCAATATGACGATTTACTGTTTGTCCTTTTGGCTTTGTACCTAAAACGCCGACAAACAAAATGTTGGTCAGCCAAAGCTAGTATGTGGGGGAAACAATAATCATGCAATTATTCATAACAATGTACTGCATCCAATTACCATTTAACAAACAATTTTACATTTTAAATATAAATGCACAATCCATGCCTTCCCTATCCTCCGTGATGTCTCTTATAGTAGTTCCCCATTAAACCCCTCATGGTCCCACCTGTAGGTGAACCAGTTTCTAGGGTTGAGTCACATGGCACTACCCGTAACTAGCCCACTCCTTAACTCATGGCATGCTAAAGGGTCTCATGGAACTACACTTGGTAGCCCAATTTCGAACCCATGATAACCTAGACCTTACTATAGGTTACCCCTTTTTAGCCTTTACAAGACACAGAGGTGGATTCGGATCTAATCCAGTTATATATACATATTCATGGTGATAATCATAGTCACTTTATAGTTGCATGAAATAAAAGACATCCAACAGTTATTTTCAAGCAACTGATAAACACGTTCGGAAATCACCGTGAAACTAAAGAGATTATTCATAAGCATAACCACATACCTGTCAGGAAGATTTGAGACAGAATAATCCATGCAAGTAAGAAATACAAGCAAGCAAGCACTCATAACAAGATCCTGAAATAACCATATAATTTCCTTTTATTACTCAGGTCATCAAGATCTATTAAACCTAGCTCGCTTCCTAGGGTTTCTAGTTCACTTTTAGGGTTTCCATTGCAATTAGGGTTTTGCCTTTACTTTTAGTATCATAAACCCTAATTAAACAAAACTACATATAACAATCAGTTTCTCATCCTATTTCTCCTAATAGGATTAGGATCATCATTTAACAACATTTTTCCATATTTTCAAATTAAATACGATCACCTCTTCTTTTACCCTAAATTAGCCAACTTTTCATGTGAAACAGATTGAAACTCAAGTTTAATATTCAACAAGTTAATACTTCTCAAATTAACCTATTCATCCTCAAAGATTCATCCTTTATACTCAATTGGAGTTTCTAAGGTTTCTTACAAAACCCTAACCATCTCAATTATCTTCATTGAGAATTCTCTAATCCAAACTATGTTCAAGAATCACTATATTACAGTTGTATTCTTGCAATATCGTGTTATGACCACTAAAACTCATATTTACTCAAATCAGGGTTTTTAGTCCATTAAACCATGTTCAAGATCATAAAACCCTAAAACCAGCATACTAATCATCCTTTTATGATTTTACCATTCCTTTTACTCTTAACAGGTTAAGATTGATCAAAAACATATAAAAGATTCATCATGTTCATTTCTATATCATTCTAGGTTTTTTCCTATCAATTAATGCATTAAAAGATGTAAAACCCTATACTTTTTTTTAGTTTCAAGCAGAATTAGGCTTCAAACATAATTTCTTTGTGTTCCTATCGTTCTGAGGATCAATTTTCATATATGACTTGTTTTAATCCGAGTTTCCTAGAATTAGTTACGATTTTAGCAAATAAAACATAAAGTAACCAATAGGGAGGTGCCACGTGGGCAATGAACTCCCATGCATGTACCTCGTGCGCGCCCAACTTCAGATATAATCAAAAGACGACTTTGCCCCTGGTTAAGTTAGATGTTCTTCAGCCCGCGGAGGGGCATATCTGTCCAACGCGCTTTGGTCACCTTCAACCTCACGACGGCTCCCAGCAGCCGCCCTAGATGCCATGGGCGCCACTCCTGCTCCTCTCCTACGGCTTGAGGGTCGCCGCCCTTGGCCGCCCCAGCCTTTTTTCTCCTTGGCGCACGTAAGGCGCCCCCAAGATGTGACTGACATGGTTGTTCTCGATCGCAAATAGCCTGCAGTTGCTGCCGCATAATGCAGCTAGGTCAGGGCTGAACGCAGTCCGACCTCTCCTTCCTGGAGCCCAACGGCCATCAGGGATGGCCCACCCACCTCCGTCATGCCTCTGCGCATGTGAGGGTGTCATTGGATCGTTGCCAAAGTTGGTTGATTCATCGTGCCAAGCCCGCACTACATGCCCGACCTGCAGCCAAGCAATGGCTACTGCACGAATTTCAGAGCACGGGGAAACGGTCGTGCTCCTATGCGGCATCATGGGAGCATCGTGGTACCTTCGAACTCCGGTCTGTGGCTCCTCGTTGTCCCAAGGGTGGGACTACCCCCTTGAATAGGGTTTTGCCAAAGAAGATGAAGAAGAAGAGGGAGAAGAGAGAAAGGGATGCAAGGATCTCCTTGGGCTCGACCCATGGGTTCTAACCTTTTTTAGAGGAGGGTACGAAGCCCTAGGTGGGTTATCCACAAGTTACCAAGCCCTTTTCCCAAAAGAAACTCTTTTCCTTCAATGTGAAGCAAGTGTCTCTCTCTCCTAATTATCTTCTTTGATAATCATTATTCTAGAGATGTTAGAATTTCAAAAATCATCTCATTTATCCACTTAGTACTTGCCTTTTACTTATTTGTCATGAAATAATGTTTTCTTTTAATAGAAAATGCCACCTTTTTAATAATAACGCAAAAATTCATTAACCATGCATCATATTATCCTCTTATGTTCGATTATGGGTATTTTTCTCTTTCGTTACTTCATTGGGACTCATTGGATCCCAAAAAAACTTAAATAATTCGAATTTCCTTTTTAAGGAATACTCATTATCCTTCTAAATGCATCAATATGCATTATTTCACATTATCTTATTTATTTCTCATTGAAATATCTCTTTTTGAGGATTTCTCTTTATTTCTCTTTTATTTTCCTCATTGGTATTCCTTTTAACATTAGAAATCCTTGGGATACGAAATCCTACTAAGGATAACTCAATTCTACCTTTTTCCACTTATTTTCCACATTTTATCATTATTTTCAATTTCTTTCTTAATAAAGAAATACTTAGTGGATATTTTCTTTTCTTATTGCATTCTCTATACAACTTTGGACTCCTTGGAACCCAAGGAATCCAAGAGGCACGAAATCCTCTTTGGATGTGCCTTATAGAGGTTTCCACATTTTTGTTTTCTTTATTTTTATTATTTACTCAATAATGGAGTTTCTTTTGTCTTTTCCTTTATTGGGCCCAATAGCCAATAAAGCCCACAACACAATCATCAAGGCTATTGTAAACGAAATCCATTTATTCAAAACAAATTATATTATTATTTTTCCAAATATCTTTAATATGACAAATTACATTTCTCACCAAATGAACCCAAAAATTGGGGTTGTAACATCCTTCCCCTCTTATAGGAATTTTGTCCTCAAAATTTTATCAAGCAAATAAACAATTCAGGATAAGACTTTTCCATGTCCATGATTGGCCCCTATGTGGCTTCACCTTACTCATGGCGCTTCCAAAGAACCTTTATCATTACATATTCTTTTCTCTGAGTTCTTTCATCCTGGTGTCTATAAACTGCACAGGTGACTCAGGCCATTTCAGCCTCCCTTAGGGCTCACTAGATTCATTGCTCAGCACATGGTCTAGGTACCTCACATAGTGCTCTAAATTGGACACATGGAACTCATCACACATTTCTTTATCCTGAGGGGTAAGATCAAACTTAACCCTCTCCACCAAACCATGACAAAAGAACCCATGCATCAGGGACTCATCTCTCTTAGCTATAACTTAGAGGGGTCAGATTTTCATGTCACATACTCTCCCATAGTGAATTGCATGTCAATCTACTTTGCATCATCTTACAAATCATGTCGTCCTTAGGCTCCTTTCATCCATTGCATGATCAAAGCGACTTCATCTGCACACACTGTGGTCCTTTCTTGACCTTCGCGAGGTCCCTTCACCAACATCATCTTAATAAAGGGGTGACCGACACAACCTCCCTTGCAGATCTTCTTTACATCCCGATACTGGCTATGGTGGTTATCATCACATCTTACAGAAGACAAGAACTATCTCTATATATCGCCCTGAATGAGCACACATGCTCTCATCAGACACTTTAGTCTGGATCGTAGTAACCATTAGGTAGGGGGGATAAACTATACTAACATCGATTTCTTCATGTACCTACTTCCACCTTATGGAAGTGAACCTTTAGGTCACACTCAAGAACTTTTGAGCTTGCATCATGGTGTAGTTGAATCGTCTCTTTCTCATATGTAGTTCAACCAGATTTGTCCCTTAATAGAACTCTTTCTTTCGTATGTCATCTAGGTAAGGCGATCTACCATAACCCATGTTGCATCTTGACCTGTCTTGGTCTAGAGAAGACTTACCACAACATCCATAGTGATGAACTCCCATTCCTTCTCTGGGATTCTTTTATCTTCTATATCGATACACTGGGCTATTGATGTTCGTCCTTCACCTCCTGGCTTGCATGGAAACATACCACATGCAACTTCCTCTTAAACATCCAAAGTACCACTGTCACCTACTATCTTCGTAGTACCATGATGTATGATCTCATGTATTATCATGATTCCTTAAGATCGATTCCTCAGAAACCCTAAACCACTCTCATCAGGGTTTTATCACCTTCTTTTCCCAAGAAGTGCATCTGAGGTTCTACAACCATCCTTTCATTGCATCACAGCCTAGGCTGGATAACTAAACAACTACTAACTTGTTCAATAGATCTTGTTACATCTGAGTGCTAACCAAACTTTATCTCTTTTCTCAAAATTAAGGTTAGCCGAACAACCTCTTCTAGCCTTTTGCTATACTAGGCAACTGCATCACAATCACTTCACATCCTTAGGTATTAGGTAACGTTGAATACGTACACCTCCATGTATTTCACTCATTACCTCATCTCAGCTCTAAGTCTATCTTCATCAAGAAAACTCTGAGCGTATTCTCTTGGTTTTTCGAATACTTGCATAACCCATAGCTCATGATAAGACATCCTCATAAGATGACTACCTTGTTTCTCTTAATGTTTGTAAACCATCCATGTATCATGCACTCCTACTAGGATATGTTATCATATCTATCCTCATACCTCATAGCAACATTCCAACTCACATCATCTTTTATCCTTGGTGTATGGCATGCGTATTGTCCTATCTCTCACTCCCATAACAAGAGGAAATAAGCATTTGGATGCAGTCCAAATATAGAGTTCTTCCTATTCCAAGAGTAGAGATGGTACATCCCACCTTGCCAATACACCTTTAAATCTAAGTTGAAACGTGCCGCTTATGCCTCCACATCACAAACATCTCGATATCAAAGTTACTTCCATGGGAAAACTGGTCTCGAACCTATTTGTGTCCACACACATTCCTCGGTCATCTCCTCTAGGTCTATAGGGTGCCGGCACTTTTGGGGTCATCCCTCTTCCCTCATGCATCTAGAGAGTGCCCTACTCATCTGCCCTTTGGGTCCCATGAGTTCATGGAGGTGATCAATCTCCTAACCCATGGCCCTCAGACAATGATAGTTGTTACCTCCCAACCTCATGGTCATGTGCAACTAGGGAATTAGGCACTCCCACTTCCATCGGTCTTATCCCTACCTGACCCTAGGATAGACTTAGGATTCCATCATAGTACATGTTCAACTTAGAACCTTACCCAAGCCTTCATCATCTCTCTCTCTACACTCATGGGCTGACTTTCATCCTTTCATAGGTGTCATGGCAACCTGCCTATCTTGGTCAGGCCCCACACCGGTTACCCCATGGTAACACTACCACATGCACTTGGAGATGGTTATCTATGGGTCTACATGTTCATTCTCATACCATGTATTTTTCACTTAGCTTCTCAAGATCCTATGAGACCTCTTTAGGTTACCTCAAAACCAACAAAACTGGTATACACCCTACAAAAGGGTCCCTCTCCCAGGATGAGAGGAAACTACACCTTGATAACAAAGGTCACAAATGTACCTATGTTTAGGGTCTGCATCCACATGAGCATGCTTAGCCCTAGCAAGCTACTAAGGTACAAGCAGACACCTACAAAACCATGCTAGGTCACACTTGTTCTCATCCTCAACATTAGACCAATTTAGTTGTGAGGGGTTCATCAAACATACCTTTAACTTAAGGGGTTTCCTTTTTCCTCTAAACATGAGGAGTACCATGCTCGAACTTATAAAGACTCAAATCTTCATCATGAGAATCAGGTATACTACTTCCCCTCTTAGGTTTAGGTTCGCTTTCTAGGTGTCCAACTACATGCTCAACCTCTTAACCACGTATCAAGCATGTATAAGGCATGACATGCACTTCATGTCATCCTTCTATTCAAGCAACACTTTAGAGTTGAGTCCTCCTCAAGAACAAACAACACGGTATAAGGCCTAAACCTCTTCAAGGTTTAAGGAACTCATCTTCTCATCTATACCCTAGGTACAAAGGTACCAACAGTCTCATCCTCTCTCTCATGGCAAACCAAGATATCATCCGCCTCTAGGGATCAAGCATGTGGCGACCACTATCATCCATTTAGATCGCATCATCCTCAACTCCCTACTTTTCCTCATATCTCAGAGTCCAGGATTCCAACCTTCTTGCGTGGGTCCCGCTCTCTCTCTCTAGAGCTAACTCCTCAACCAGCCACACCATTAGAGGTCCTCTCTTCATGAAGGATCAAGCTCACAAGCATACCTCCACGTGGGTGAAGCCTATTACGTTTGCTCAAGGTTATCTATAGCTCTTTATGCTTATCTCATAAACTATCCTTCATACTCTCCTGGTCAGGGTTTCACCTATTGCTCCCACTACTAACGTACTCTGGGTTCATGCTATGCCCTACTCGCATAAGCCCATCGGGTTTCTACAGGTCCTTCACTAACCTCATCATCGAAGGAGTTATCCTTTACTCTAACATGCACGACCCTTTCCAGGGTTGGGTTTCCAAAGGTGCTAGGTCACCCAGGGATCATATGGCATCTCAAAGGTATGTTCTTCCAAACACCCGGTCTATCGTGGCATCTATTCACCACGTTATCTCTCTCTAACCACCACTTAGGGTTAGGGTTAACATCATCCTCAGAGGATGTGCTAGGTCTCTACTTGTATTGGAGATTTCTATCTCCAAGACTAACTCTCTTTATCTATCCACCCAACGAGAAGGTCTAGCCTCAGGTCTCTTTTGAGGTCATGACAACTTATGTCATACGACCTAAGCATGTATCTATCCTTTAGTTTGTACTTAACCTATTAAGCTTATGTCCATGACATCTTATTTACATGCTTTTCATTAATTTGGTGGAGGATTCTTTAGACCTTATTAACCTTACCCATACCTCTAGAGGGTGATGAGAAGAGAGAGAAAACCCTAATCTTAAGGTCCTTAATAGAATTTGAGTTGAGAAGGGATGAAAAAGATGAGAGAGTCCAAAAGGTATCTTATTTCGAATCATACCCTAAGACTTTGGCCAGACAGTCACACGGATCTGGGAGTCCTCATATTCTGACTAGCGGTGTGGAGGAAAATATTGCCAGCCCCCAGTCGTGATCCTTTTCTAGACACATCTGTCTTTTGGATAATCCTCTAATAACTCCCTTGGGTTCTATGGAGTTTGTAAAATTTAATAATTATTAATGGTTAAGTGAGGAACCTACCCTCTGATACCAAATGTTATGACCCCACCTTCCGGTAACCCCCAATTAAGGGAGACTGAGAGGTCGAAGCCATACCCATAATTTCTGGATCAAAGGTTCGGCATTTAACCAAGAACAAGTATTAAATTTCAACAGACTATACTGGAAAGCTGTAAGAAAATAAACTTTTGCTTACCTTTTGAAAACTTGGATCTCTAAACTTCTATCCACATATGAATTTCTACTCTACTAATCCGCCTTGTATTTCAATTCATGTATTTCTCAATATGACAATTTACTGTTTGTCCTTTTGGCTTTGTACCTAAAACGCCGACAAACAAAACATTGGTCAGCCGAAGCTAGTATGTGGGGGAAACAATAATCATGCAATTATTCATAACAATGTATAATAGCCAATTACCATTTAACAAACAATTTTACATTTTAAATATAACTGCACGATCCATGCCTTCCCTATCCTCTGCAATGTCCCTTATAGTAGTTCCCCATTAAACCCCTCATGGTCCCACCTATAGGTGAACCAGCTTTTAGGGTTGAGTCACATGGCACTATCCGTAAGTAGCCCACTCCTTAACTCATGGAATGCAAAAGGGTCTCATGGCACTACACTTGGTAGCCCAATTTCTAACCCACGATAACCTAGACCTTACTCTAGGTTACCCCTTTTTAGCCTTTCCAAACCATAGAGGTGGATTCAGATCTAAGCCAGTTTTATATATATATATATATGTATATATATATATATATATATATATTCATGGTGATAATCATAGTCAGTTTATAGTTGCATGAAATAAAAGACATCCAACAGTTATTTTCAAGCAACCGATAAACACATTCGAAAATCACCGTGAAACTAAAGTGATTATTAATAAGCGTAACCACATACCTGTCAGGAAGATTTAAGACAGAATAATCCATGCAAGTAAGAAATCCAAGAAAGCTAGCACTCATAACAAGATCCTGAAATAACCATATAATTTCCTTTTATTACTCAGGTCATCAAGATCTATTAAACCTAGCTCGCTTCCTAGGGTTTCTAGTTCACTTTTAGGGTTTCCATTGCAATTAGGGTTTTGCCTTTACTTTTAGTATCATAAACCCTAATTAGACAAAACTACATATAACCATTAATTTCTCATCCTATTTCTCCTAATAAGATTAGGATCATCAGTTAACAACATTTTTCCATATTTTTGAATTAAATATGATCATCTCTTTTTTTACCCTAAATTAGCCAACTTTTCATGTGAAATAGATTGAAACTCAACTTTAATATTCAACAAGTTAATACTTCTCAAATTAACCTATTCATCCTCAAAGATTCATCCTTTATACTCAATTAGGGTTTCTAAGGTTTCTTACAAAACCCTAACCATCTCAATTATCTTCATTAAGAATTCTCTAATCCAAACTATGTTCAAGAATCACTATATTACAGTTGTATTCTTGCAATATCGTGTTATGACCACTAAAACTCATATTTACTCAGATCAGGGTTTTTAGTCCATTAAACCATGTTCATGATCATAAAACCCTAAAACCAGCATACTAATCATCCTTTTATGATTTTACCATTCCTTTTACTCTTAACAGGTTAAGATTGATCAAAAACATATAAAAGATTCATCATGTTCGTTTTTATATCATTCTAGGGTTTTTCCTATCAATTAATACATTAAAAGATGTAAAACCCTATACTTTTTTTAGTTTCAAGCAGAATTAGACTTCAAACATACTATTTTGTGTTCCTCTTGTTCTGAGGATCAATTTTCATATATGACTTGTTTTAATCCGAGTTTCCTAGAATTAAATACGATTTTAGCAAATAAAACATAAAGTAACCAATAGGGAGGTGCCACATGGGCAATGAACTCCCATGAATGTACCTCGCGTGTGCCCAACTTCAGATATAATGAAAAGATGTCTTTGTCCCTGGTTAAGTTAGATGTTCTTCAGCCTGCAGAAGGGCATATATGTCCAACGCGCTTTGGTCACCTTCAACCTCACGATGGCTCCCAGCAGCTGCCCTAGACGCCATGGGCGCCGCTCCTGCTCCTCTCCTACGGCTTTAGGGTCGCCGCCCTTGGCTGCCCCAACCCCGCTGCTCCTTGGCGCACGCAAGGCACCCCCAAGATGTGACCGACATGGCTGTTCTCGATCGCAAATAGCCTACGGTTGCTGCCGCATACTGTCGCTAGGTCAGGGCTGAACGCAGCCTGACCTCTCCTTCCTGGACCCCAACGGCCATCAGGGATGGCCCGCCCACCTCCGTCATGCCTCTGCGCACGCGAGGGTGCCATTGGATCATTGCCAAAGAGGGTTGATTCATCATGCCAAGCCCGCACTACCTACCCGACCTACAGCCAAGCAATGGTTGTTGCGCGAGTTTCAGAGCGCGGGGAAATGGTCGTGCTCCTATGCGGCGTCGTGGGAGCATTGTGGTTCCTTCAAACTCCGGTCTGTGGCTCCTCATTGTCCCAGGGGTGGGACTACCCCCTTGAATAGGGTTTTGCCAAAGAAGATGAAGAAGAAGAGGGAGAAGAGAGAAAGGGATGCAAGGATCTCCTTAAGCTCGACCCAGGGGTTCTAACCTTTTATAGAGGAGGCTACAAAGCCCTAAGTGGGTTATCCATGAGTTACCAAGCCCTTTTCCCAAAATAAACTCTTTTCCTTCAATATGAAGCAAGTGTCTCTCTCTGCTAATTATCTTCTTTGATAATCATTATTCTTGAGATGTTAGAATTTCGAAAATCATCTCATTTATCCTCTTAGTACTTGCCTTTTAATTATTTGTCATGAAATCATGTTTTCGTTTAATAGAAAATACCACCTTTTTAATAATAACGCAAAAATTCATTAATCATGCATCATATTATCCTCTTATGTTCTATTATGGGTATTTTTTTTCTTTCTTTACTTCATTGGGACTCATTGGATCCCAAAAAAACTCAAATAATTCGAATTTCCTTTTTAAGGAATAGTCATTATCCTTCTAAATGCATTAATATGCATTATTTCACATTATCTTATTTATTTCTCATTAAAATATCTCTTTTTGAGGGTTTCTCTTTATTTCTCTTTTATTTTCCTCATTGGTATTCCTTTTAACATTAGGAATCCTTGGGATACAAAATCCTACTAAGGATAACTCAATTCCACCTTTTTCCACTTATTTTCCACATTTTATCATTGTTTTCAATTTCTTTCTTAATAAAGAAATACTTAGTTGATCTTTTCTTTTCTTTTCTTATTGCATTCTCTATGCAACTTTGGACTCCTTGGAACCCAAGAGACACGAAATACTCTTTGGATGTGCCTTCTAGAGGTTTCCACATTTTTCTTTTCTTTATTTTCTTATTTACTCAATAATGGAGTTTCGTTTGTCTTTTCCTTTATTGGGCCCAATAGCCAATAAAGCCCACAACACAATCATCAAGGCTATTGTAAATGAAATCCATTTATTCAAAACAAATTATATTATTATTTGTCCAAATATCTTTAATATGAGAAATTACATTTCTCACCAAATGAACCCAAAAACTGGGGTTGTAACACTATGACTCGTTACCCACCATTCAGATTAGGCTCGTTTCCATCAGTGCCTCTGCCACTAACCAGAAACCAAGTCACCGGAACTGTAGTACCCCATCGAAGTACTACCGTGGCTATAAATGAAGTCACTGGAACTGTGTGTGGGGTTTCTTAACAAGTTGACTGGTCGGAGAGTGTCTTTCCAGTAGCGCTGCATGATTTTCACTCAGCTTGTGGACAGCTCATTCTACGGGACACAGCCACCCTTCTATGACTGGTTTGCATGTGAACATCTACAGCTGATAGTGAAAATGTGTCAACCAAGATATAGGGATCACTCACCTTGTAAACTTCCTCAAGTTTGTGTAGAAACGTCAGACCAGAACCAAAGTCTCCCATTGTCACATTCTTTTATTCATAATGATCGAAGTTAATTAGTGTGTGTGATTTTTTTATTAAGAATGATGATCAAAGTTATTGTATATGAATATGGTGTCCAGCTTGTTGGCAGTTATGAAGTAGCAGAAAGAAGGCACAGGCGATATCTTCTTACAATTTTTGTTGTCGTTAATTCTTACATGTATTGCATCCAAACATATGATGGAAAATACCACTCCATCCAGTCCATTGATACATCCCGATCTAGTTCTTTCCCATCAACCAAACATGGCCTTATGTATAGCCCTATATAATCTCCTTATACATGACATGATTTTTTATTTCCTCAATAGTGTTGACTTTCAAGTTATTACTTGGATTCCTACATGGTCAATAAAACCTATCCAAGTTGTCTCCTATATTCCTTCATAAATTGTATGAACTCATCTAGTCCACTCGTAAACTCCAGAGTGCAGCAATTTGGAATAAAAATCCGATATCAATCCATTATATAATAACATAGTAGATAATTGTATATTGAATCTGTTGTTAAGTTTAAAAAAATATATGTTTGAGATGAGACCAAACTTATTAGTTTTTACCACGATATTTAGAATTCATATTGATGAATGTGTACTACCTATCCAATTCTTGAACACTTAGTCTCACTAGTATGTGTATAATATGTTTTTAGTTTTCAAGAATATTTAGATAGTATTTTCCTACCTACACATGTACTTAGAGAATGAATAGGTAAATGACTATTGAAGTATCTTGAAAGACAAACACTCACTATACATTTACATCATAAGTGAGATTCAGTGTTCAATAATAGTCCCAAACTATGAATTATCTAAGATTTATTCCTAATAAGTAAACTTTGAAAGTTTTTCTAGACTAATAGGATACATGTATTCAACATTTTTATTGATAAATGTGTACCACCTATCCCATTTTTTAACACTTAATCTCACTAGTAAGCCTATAGTTTGTCCTAAGTTTTTGATAAATATTTCAGTAGCATTTTTCAACAGTCCGTCAACTACAACTAATGTAGATGGGCGCACACCCACCTACATATATATTAAGAGAACAAATGGGGAAAAAACTATCAAAATATCATTAAAACCAAACACATAATATACACTTACATCCTATGTGAGATTAAGTGTTCAAAAGTAGTTTCAAACTTGTTAGGAATAAATCTTGAACAAATTTCCAAGCCAACATAATACATGTGTAACTTTTAAATACAGATACTATTGAGGTTAAATTCATATGATTTAAGTCTAAATTTAGTGAATTTAGGTTAGATTCATTTATCCAAAAACATGCATGTATTTAAAAGCCAAAAATGCATGTAATACAAATTAGGTCAGTTCATTCACCAATTCAATTTTATTCTTTCATGTATATATTGCATGTCCAACAACATATATAGACATGCAATCTTAGCATAACATTAAACCCTAATATAACCCTAAAATGCCACACATATTATTTATAGATTAAGAACACACAATTACTAAATATCAGTATTTAAATCAAAAGCATAGAGATTTCTAGGTAGGCATGCTAAATGAAAAAAGACAAGATAAAAGATAAGAAGAAGAGATGAAGAGTAAGAAAATGTACCTAAATGAACTGAGAAACGATAGAGAAGAGAAGAAGAAGAAATTGCGGTGGAAGGGGCCACACAATCGATGGTGAGAAGGAGGATGTGAGGGAAGTAGGGCATCGGTGGTGGAGAAGAAGAAGCACCATGGAGACAATGGTGACAAGGGAAGGAGGATGCAGTTGCGCCTGTAGATGGGAACCGATGAGAGATAAGAAGAAGTAGTGTTGGATGCCACACCAATGATAGACGAAGCAACAAAGAGGTGATGTGACCACGGAAGTCGAGGGATGAAAGGCAATGGTCGTAGTGTGTGAGGTCAGTGCAAGGTCAGGTGCTAGGTCACCATTGCAACAGAATCAAATTAATAGGTGAGACAATAATGAGGGAACTATATTTCATGGGGTATAAGTTGTACAAAAAAGCCAATTGCTTGAATAAAACCTAATATTATAGGTAATATATGACTGTAATTTTGATTATTCATGCTAAACTGATGCAACAATATTGATTTCTTGTGTCAATTTTGGTAGCAAAACTGACACTACAACCATAAACCATTACCTTTTCTCCCTTCAAATACACCTTCGATTGTGATTAACTAATTCTAGAAGCCTCTTTAAAGGACTTATTTATTCCTAGATAGTGCCATGAAAAATATATAACATCAAATTTCTTTACAAAACTGACGTTGTAATTATTTAAAACATTGTTTATTTCCAAAATTGTCGTGTTAGTTTCTTCTAAGAAATCAATATAATATTTTTTTGAAGGCAAGATCTTTTTGCGGTTAGTATCGTGAGAATCTTGTAAGGTTGATTTATTCTACAAATGATGCTACATATTTTTGCCATAAAATTTGCTGGAAAATTAAATATATTGGGCTATTTATTGCATTGGTTTTGGATTATGTAACCACCGCCATAGGAAAAGAGGTACCTGAATTTTTTTCTCAATGAAAAATGTCAACATAGAGTCATTCTCGCTCTAATGTAAATGACATTATAAGTTGTTGCGTCACTTATGTAGTAATTTTGATTCTATATTTAATGCTTGGTATAATATAAATGACATTGCAAGTCGTTGTGTCGCTTATTTAGTAGAATTGGTGCTATATTTAATGGTGATATATAGGCCAAATATGTGCTAGTGTATGCTACTTCTTTAATAGATTAGTCCATTAGTAACTTTTGTTACACTTAGAGTGTTCGATATAAACTCTTAATTGAAATTCTTCTAATATGTCATTGTTTGAGAGCACACTTGATTTTTGACACACAATGTAGTAAAAAAACTGGTCTTTAATTCCGGTGCACCCGGTCAAAGAATAGCTTCATCATTGAAATATCTATCTGAAGCCGGACATGAATAATGTTGCATAGCTACAAGGGAAAAAAATGGTGTGGTCCACCATGTTCCACAAGAGGCCAGGGGCTCGCAAGCTTGGTGAATCAAAATATAGCAGTCCTAAAGCTCATAGAAGTCACATAAAGACACTAGTGAGTAAAAATCCAGAAAACCAATTGTAGGTGTTGACTTCGTATAGCCTGAGGAAGAAACCAAAAGGAGAAATAGGAAAAGAGGGAAAAGGAAATACCTCAAATTAGGAGGAAACAAATCCACTAGAATCTTCCAAAGAGCATAGGGAAAATGTTTGATCCTTCCCAACTCTTCACAAAGTTCAAAAATGTTGCCTCGGTAGTCGGCGCTAAGGAGTCCTGAATGTTGTCTTGGGATTCTAGGGCCCCAAGGATGATCATGGGTGGATTTTATGGGGGTCTGAAGGTATGAGATGCCAGGAAGTGAGGAAAGGAAAAGAAACAGTGAAAGAATAGAGGATTGTGGAAGGTGGGTTGTGGACTAGTTATGGAAGTTAAAAATCTCAAACTTGTAGGGATCACACGATGTAGTAAAATGTGGGGAGTGCAAGGGGAAAGTCAGATAAAAGAAAGCAAGAGAGGAGATAGAAAACGTGATTGGAAAGGAAAACACAGTCTGTGTGCGAGAAAAGGAAAGGGAATCCATGAGGCAGAAGGGAAAAGAAAAGGTTAGACACACACGATCCTAATTGAAAGGATGATATAAAAACTTGGATCAAATAAAAGAAAAACCTAAATAGCATGACAGGCGCATCAAACAAAACCTTAGGAAAGCCATGATAGCAATAATTAATTAGGTTAAATTTTATGTAAAACATGTCGTTCTTTCTTATTTTGTAAGTTCCAATTAAATCCAAATTTGGCATCTAGATTATTTAAGGCTTATAAAATTTTATTTGGTATCAGTTTTTATTTTTAAGACATCTAATACTTTATTTAATATTTGTATTTCATATCATATATTTTCTTTCCTTAATAAATTCGAGGGATCTAGAAAAATTCAAAAGATGGTAAATTTGGTCTACAATAAAAGTTAAACACGAATATTCCAATTTTGACATTAATTTCTCTTTCAGAAAATTTACTATTTTATTTAATATTTTGGACTTTAAGTTATATTCTCTCTCTTAAACTAAGCTAGGATAGATGAGATTGTCCACTTAATGTGAAAATTCACTCATAGACTGATTTTGGTATGTAGAATTTGAATGTAGGATTTATTTCCACTTTCAATGCCATTTAACAATTTATTTAATATTTTTGGTCGTTTCTCATCATCTCTTTTCTAAATGAAATTAGGATAATAATCTTTTTTTGAATAAGGTGAAACTTGGAACCTGAGGTAATCGGGACCCCAATAACATATTTTTACCATTAAATTTATGATATGAGAATTCCTTTTATGAGATATGGCACCATTACGATTTTTGAATCATTACCATTATATTTATCAAAATATTATATCTTTATCATCAAGATTCACTTAATTGAGTCCTTTTATCTTCAATTCGTTTCCAAATGGATTTTCTTATATAATTATATACGAATTTCCATATTTTACTTCTTTGACATATTTAGTCCATTAATTCAATATTTATTTTGATAATAGAACATTTATTAGTATTTATGGACATGGAATTACCAATTGTTAATACAAATCATATTATACATTTTATTGAGCCATTATGTGAGTATTATAAGAGGAAAATACATGTCAAATATTAGCACATATATATATGTTATTATGTATTATGTGATGTTGTTTCCAGGACCTATTGCCAGATAGTATGTTATATGCATTAACATTATTCATTAGGGTAAATTGTATCCTTGTTTTCTCAAAATTAAGGAACCGAACTCACTAGATTTCTAATTATGGAATAGGGTAAGATTATAGGTTTGAGTTCATTACAAGACCTAAATTGGGTAAACACCTAAACCTAATGCAATTGGATAGCAGAGACTCATGTCAAAATTCAAATTCCAAAATTATAAGGATTTAGTTAAGGATAAGTCAATGAAGTAGGTAGTGCCTAGTGCAAACATTGGATTGATTTGTATGGAGGTGTTGATGCCATATATGTATGTCACAATATAAGAGTAAGTAAAACCCTAAGGTGGGTAGTACCATCCAAATTTCAAGAATAAAATTTAATTAAGGTGGATAGAATTGTAACATCCCAAATTTGGGTAAAATAAGGGAAAAGTCTTAATATAAATTTCTCCACTAGTTAAATTTAAATCTTTGTCCTAAATACAACTAAACCCTAATTTTTTAATTTTGAGATTTAGTTATTTCATAACACCCCTAGTGTAACTATTATAATGTTTGTATCATGGTCTCACTAAATTTAGAGATAATATCACATTTTGAGTTCAATTGTAATTCAATTTTATTAAATATAACCTTAACTAGATAATTAGTGAATCATAATGGGTTAAGTGAAATTGACCCATTTCATGTGCATACATCAGTCCAATAGAATTTGTGTGAATTCATTACAATGACAGTTGGTCTTCTTCAAATCATGATCCCCTCATCAATCTTAGATAATTCTAGATAACTAGTATGGGCTTAACCTTGAAAGGGAAGAAAATGTGTTTTTGACTCTTAGAACTGAAATTTTTGTTATGTTGGACTTTTTCACGATCAAGTGGGGTGTTACATATTGACAACCCAATTTAATTCATTTAATCAAATATTATGATTAAATATTGGCTAATGATGAAATTTATCTATGTTATATAACATATTCCCATATTTTATTCATCTACAATCACCCATTTACCACTCATCGAAGGTTCAATAGACAAGAAAGTCATTTTCTAAACATAAATGAGTTTTATAAGGCTTTTCCCATTAATTCCCTAGTTGAGTGATCATATATAAAACATTCAGTTCCACCTCTAATTGAAAATTAATTTGCTCTCTTTAAATTCAATCAAATTCATGTCTTTTTTTAACCTCAAAAAAAAATTCATGTCTTTTTTAGCAAGAAATAGCAAAAGGGAAGATCTAGTCTTCAAGATTTATAAGACCTCATCCCTTTTTAATTTAATCAAATTTATCCACCAATGAAAAAATCTCACAATCGAAAAAATTATGATATATCTCTATAATATTCTAGAAAATTGCAAAACTTTGATATTAAAAAAACTTTGTTTAGTGTCAAGGGACATCTGGTGGAACCTAACATTCTATAGAGTTGCCAAGGCATAATCAAATGTTCTTCCAGTAGAAAGACCCATGGAAAAGATTCTTCAACTAGAGTTTTCCCAGGGCACAAAATCCCGATTTGTTTATTTCCTTTTGCTTTGATGTGATATGATTTGTTAGCAAAATTTCTTTTTAGGACGTTGAACCCTTGAACCCAAATCTATAAGTATAAATACGGTTATATAATCCTCCCTTTTGACTTTCTTAAAGATATAGAGTGACTACCTAAGGTCCTATTTTGAATCTGATCAAGTTTGAAATGAGTGGAAGTGTGGGAGGCACAGAGAAGGCGATTGGCTTCTCTTATCCAGGTGGATTTCCTCATGGAAGTGATGTCGATGGAGTGCAATCTTCTTATTCTGCTCATCTGTATTTGAATCTGGTAGGCAATTCTCACATAGCATGGGCGGGTCTCTTCATGAGGCAACGGAAGGATGATGCTCATGACTATTGATGAAGGAGATTAGGTTTGATGACAGGAAGTTGTTATATCCAAAGGAGATTGCTATCATGAACTTGGAGAGATGAAGTAGATATGTAGCATGCTATATTATCAAAGCTAAACCTCACTGGTCATCCTAATCTGAATCTCTATGTCATCTCTGGTAGATCTGAGGTACCATTGAGGCAAAATCTAGGGGTAAGGGTTTCTTTGTTATTGATTTCTCTTGCGATGAGGATATGAATAATTCAATTGGGGTCTCATTTCATCTACAGGAAACTACTTATTGTGAAGAAGTGGGAGTGAGGTGAACCCCTAGAGAAGCTTTTCATGACGGAGTTACCTGTGTGGATTAGGATTTTTTATCTTCCCTTGGAATTTTGGAATGTTGATATGTTTAGTTATATCGGCTCGTTACTTGGTAAATCGATTCAGGTTGATTCTGTCACAAAGCTTTTCAGTAGATTGGAGTTTGGTCATACACAAGTGTTGATGTCAATGGATTCCATTTTCCCCAAGGAAATGTCGACACTTAGCGATAATGGATATGAGAATAAACTTCATATACAGTATGAGTGGTTTCTGGATAAGTGCTCTCACTGTGGAATGTTTGTCATGAACATAGAATTTTGTCTTGGTAAACCACAAGTGTTGGCCAGAAAGGGCCGACATATGTTTTGAGTTCCCAAATAGAAAGTATAGAGCTCTATTGAAATTGAGAAATTCGTTGAATCTGCTGATGTTGATGTTGTTGAAGTGAGGGTTGTTTCTTCCCAGGTGGTGTCTTCTCTTGTGGTTTGTAATACTCCCAGTCCTCTGGTCTTTGAATTCCCAGTAGTCAGGACTTCCAGAAGGAAAGAAGGCCTTGGTGCATCCGAGCCAAAGGCGCACACACTAGCCAACTAAGGGTGGCTAGATGCACTCCATAGGACTCGAACACATGTGTGGGAAAACTTTTGAAATTTGTATTGGCCCTAACCAAGTCGATCACAAAACTAAATAGGTCACCCGCAAGTGCACGGGGTATTGTTGTAGTATAGGTGATTGGCAAGAATAGGGGTCGGTCCTAAGGGATAGAGGGGGAACTAGAGCTAGGCTAGTGTTTTCTATGTTCCTAGTGCAGAGATCAAGGTTTGAGGGTTTTAAAAGGGTTTGTTTGTTGATTATGATAAATGAACAAGCAAGAAAGGCGGAATTAAACCTAAGTTATCTTGAACAAGCAAAATTAGCAAACTAGGTTAACAAACTAGCTAAGCAAGGGTAAGAGTAAGCTACACTATAATAGACAAGCGAGAAGTAATGTAGATGCTAAGTTAACCACTAGAAAGAGCAAGAACCTAAGTTAACATTAAAAAGAAGAACTAAACAATTAACTAGGTTAAGCAAAAACAACTAAACTAGACTAGCATGAACAAGCAAGCAAAGCAAGTTGGGTTTTAACAAGATGATTAAGGTAGGTGGTCCGTTTGGGGGTGTAACTTTGATATTAGTTGGGGGAGGTTATTAGACAAGCATGGTTCTCATTTTACATATAGATTACCAAACCAAACAATAAGACTAATGCTATTAGAATGTACCCTATACTACTAGTAGAAGACTAGGGTTAGGTGTGATTCTAATAGGATTAGCCAAATCTAGGTTTCTAGGATAAGTGGTATTGAGCAATTGAGGGTTGAGGGTAGAGATGGGAGTAGAGATGAGGATATTTGACCTCATGCCACTAGCCATTCTATCCTTTAGAAGACCCTAGGAAATCACATCAATCCCACTTATACTAGTAACTTAGGTCTCATACCAAGTAGTAGGAGAGGAGATAGGCATGTAGGAACAAAGGGGACTAGTTAGGGATCCCCTATTGGGACCTAGGAGTCACACCTAGGATTGCCACATGTATCCCAATTCCCCTAGTAGCATGGTATCATCAAACACCACCAAACAAGCAATTAATAGCAAAAAGTATAAATCACAAGCATGGCAATGGGATAAGAGACACAAACATGGAGCAACCATCATAGATAAAAATGAGTTCATTACAAGCCAAATTTCCCCCAACATGGTATCAAAGTCACATTTTATCCCCAAACAGCCCACCACTAGGGGCTTAGCTAAACATAGTCAAAGAAATGGCCAAAGAAAGGGAAAGAAGGGGAAGAAACTCTATGGAACTCGGGGAAGTAGCCTTCTTCTTCACCTCCTTACTGCTGGGGACATCCTCTCTCCTCCAAGGGTGCATATGAGCATGAAGATATGGGGATTATGGAGGAAAACCTAGAAAATTTGGTTTCCAAGGTGAAATGGAGATGGAAATGGTGGGTGGAGAGCATAAATGCAAGGGAAATGCACTAAATGCTCAAGGGGAGGAGTAATGGAGGCTAGGAGAAGCTAGGGGAGTAATGGTGGGTGTTGTGGTCGTCACCCATGTATATATAGGTGGTGGTGGAAGAACTAGGGTAAGTAGGGGTATTGTGGGAAAATCCATGTAGAAAGTGGTAGATTTAGGGTGGCAACACAGTCGTGTTGAAGAGCCACGACCATGGTAGGGGTAGATGAGGATGGTTGTGGAGCATGGATACAGGCGTGTTGTGGAAGGGTGGTGAAAGTGCTAAGTAAGAGGTGGCCACAACCATGGTGGAGTGCCACAGTAGTGTTGGATGAGTAGCACCACGGCTGTGTTGGGTAACAGGGCCGTTTTGGAGGGGGAGGACTTGGTCATGGGGTAGAAACATGGGTGAGTTGATCTTCAGAGGCCATGGTCGTGGCGGATTGGGGGCAACTCCCTATTGATTTTGTTGATTCTTCTCAATAAACAGTACGACCGTGGGGGTATGCCCACAGTCGTCTTCAGCTCTACTGGCCATGACTGTGTTGGTGGCCACGGTCGTGGCCATTTGGGTGCAAAATCCATGTTGACTCTGTTGATTCTTCACAATAAATGGTATGATCGTGGGGGTATTCCCACGGCTGTGTTGGGATCTGTAGTAGGAAAATTAACTTCAAATTGCATCATTCATGGATTTCTTTGCTTGATGTTGATCCTTGGCCATTGAAGGTAGTTTGATGGAGCTTTGGGGCCTTCTTTTGACCCCCTCCTTCTCTCTCATTCACCCTAATCATGGTCCAAGTACCTGAAAATGATGCAAAGAACATCCATAAGCGCATTTTGTAATGATTATCATATTAGGGGAAATGGCTTGTAATCTAACATGTTTAGATGTGATTTAACTACAAAATGGCACAAGATGGAGCCCTAAAATAGGGCTACATCAGGCCCCCCTCTTAATTTTTCCAAACATCCTAGTGTGCAATATAAGAATTTTGAGTTCTCTAAGAATAGGTTCTCTAGTCTGAATCTTGATGATGTGATTGAGGGTAATGGGGAGGTCGGGGAAGTGTTCATAGAAAGAAGAAGTCCTAATGAGTAGTTCTTGTACTATAACCTCTTGGAACGTCAGGGCCACAAATAAAAAATTATCACATATCCAAGAGGAGATTAAGAGGATGAAATCTGATATTGTTGTTATTCTAGAATCTCATGCTAGTTCTATTGGTTTTGATAATGTTGTTAAGGCTATGTGGATAGATGCTCAGTTTATTATGAATGGTGAATTTCACTCTTTCATGAGAATTGCTATTCTATAAATTTATCCTTCCATATGAATTAGAAAAAATTCTTCTAGTTTGTAGCTTCTAAATTGTGAAGTTATGTTTGGTAATCTTTCTTTCATTTTATTGGATATCTATGGAGTAAATTCTGATAAGGATAGGAAGATTTTATGGGATGAATTAGTGTGAATATATCATTCTATTAATAGTTCCTGGTGTATAATGGGTTATTATAATGATGTACATTTCAATTGTAAAAAAATGGCCAAACATTTGCCTTCTCTTATGTCTATGAGTGGCTTTAATGCTCTTGAAGCTACTGGTCTTCTGAAAATTCCCACTCAAGGGTCTTATTTCACTTGGGACAACAGCAAGAAGAAAGGTTTACCAACTTATTCAAAGACTGATAGAGTATTCTATAATCTTCAATTTCTTGACTGCTATAATGAATCTTGGGTTCAGTTTTTTCTTCTCTCTATAGTGATGATAGAATTATTACTTTGTATCTGTCAAAGATGTTGGATCTAGGGCTCTAGAGGGGGGTGAATAGAGCTACAAAATTTCTCACAAAACATACTAGAACTTCAAATTATATCAAATTCAAACCAATAGCTTAAGGCAATTTGAAGTCCTATCTAACAAGCATAGCAAGGATGAGAGAGATTGATAGCAAGCACTTGACAAGGTGATGTAGAGTGGTTCCATACTTCAAACTAGAACTGAGTCAGTCCACTACCTAGAGAGGTCAACCTCTAGGACTTTGCAAGTGCTTTTCTCTATATTATCACCAATAAGAGTTACAACACAAGACCACCAAAGGACTTACCCATCCAAGCACAACGAGTATCCACCTTACCAAGGACTTACCCACTTTGTAAGAGTCTTCGGCCTTCATGAAAACCCACTCAAGCACAAGTCTTCCACCTTCAAGGAATTTGCCAATCCTCTTAGATCTTTAGTATTTTCCTTCTCCTTCACTTGGAGAAGATCACCACCTCTTCATAAACCTTGAAGAGGACCAGCTACAGCTTCTTCTTCACTCGAGGAAGCTTGCTTCAACTTTTCTTCATGTAGGAAGGGGATAGGGAAGTAGGAGAAGATGAGAGCTTTACATGCACAAGGGTGGAGCTCTCTTACAATATTCCTGACTCACTCACAATCACAAAATGAAGTGTAAACTAGAGAGAGAAAGGGGTCTCAAGGAGTTTCAACACACTCAACTATAGTAAGGACTTAGAATGGCATGAATGAGCAAACTTGGAATGAACTGCAAGGGGTCCTATTTATAGCTGGGGGTGCTCCCTTGAGTTGGGGATCACTTAGGGTTGAAATATAGCCATTTTCCACAATGCAACAGATCTATTTTCACCCAAAATAAGTCACCAATGGTTATAATCATTTTTTCTGCATTTTTCATAGAGTACATTTGGTCGAGTTTCAATAAAGGTAACTTAACTGATCAACTAAAAGACAAAGTCAATTTTCAAACTATCAGTCGAGTTTGTTCTGGGGAACTCGACCGATGAGCTGAAATTGAGTTTGCTCAGTGAGTTGATCGGTCGAGTTCTGTGAGTGTACAACTCGACTGATGGGTCATCTTCAAAAAATCCATCATAGGATCGGTCAAGTTTCCAACTCGACCGATGAACAGCCTGTGACAAATTTTCAAAGTTGACTTTTGGGTGATTAAACCTTGGTGTTTTATGTCCCTCGTATTTGTATCATCTTAGTTACAAGTCATATCATCAATACAAGTGATTATAAAACTCTTGTAAGGTCATCTGAAGTGATTTCCCAAATTGCACACTTGCATTGCATTTGACTTGAACTTGGAAAAGCTAGGGCTTGTGTAATTTGATCCTGTTCATGTACCTAAAGCCTGAAATCAATCTTTAACAAACATATTAAATACATAGAATGGAATGGTTAAGTCATTATCAAAATATGGACAATGTAGAACTCTCAACTCAACATTCTCCCCCTTTTTGACAATGACAAACCATTCCTCAATCATATTGAAAAGGATATTGAAATTATACCTTTGCCTTGTGAATTGTAAGGGGATTCAAGATTTAAACAATGTGAATTTCTCCCCCTCAATCTATGCTTACTTTAACTTGCATAGTTAGTCTATCTACACAAAGTAACATAATACATACATACTATATGGTCCTTTGGCAAGTCACATGATAAAGCATATAATGAACAAGTAAAGGATCACATAGGCAATAAAAACAATATGGTTGAGCTTCAAGATATTGAATTTCTCCCCCCCCCCTTTTGACATTATCAAAAAGGAAGGGGGGTAGAAGAGCATAAAAATAGGTCTTCTCCAAGCACAACCAAGCATATATCCAAAACATGCAATCTTAAAACATACACCAAACAGAGACGAGATAAACAAACAAGCTAATTCGTAATCAAAATATGGTGAAACATGGCACCAACTCATAAGATATAACATATTAAAGAGTAAGAGTGCACAAAATTAAGATTACAACCCAGAATGCAAGCTCTCATAAACCAGCTACAAGCCAAACTGATGAAAGCTAAAAAGATAAAATAGTACATCTCAGATTATGTGCTCAGATGTTTTTAATACAAAATAGCCTAGAAAGATATATATGATCAGCAAACTAGACTAAAAACTAAGAACAACTAGACATCTAAGCTATCTATATCAACAACATCATCATCCTCAGCATCACGCTCGTAGTCATCATATCTGTCTGAAGGTGCAGCAGCATCGCCTTCATCACCGGAGTCACCAGCAGAGCCACCAGAGCCATCATCATCATCAGATGCAGCACCATCATCCTCATCACCATCAATAGCCTCATCAGCATCAGCATTAGTAGCCTCTACATCAACATGTTCCATCATCTCTTCATCAGCAGAGGAACTGAAACCATGACTGGGCCAATGAGCATTTTGCTCATCCCAAGACATACCAAGAGTATGGAGATCATTGGCCTATGGGAAGGAGGGAGAAGAACTTTCAAGGCTGGCAAGCAGAGTGGCCAAGGGTCTAGCAGGAAGAGGTAGGACAATGGGAGTAGGTCCACCAATAGCAGAGGGTGTGGCAGCAGCAGAAGGTACAGGTGGAGGGGATGGGTAAAAGTGATTGTATGCATAGGATGCATAATCACTTCCTGGGTAGGGCTGGTAGGCTGGGTAGGGATGTGCACAGGACATTTTCATGTTGGACATGATTGAACATAAGTCCTAATGCAGGTGCTCCTAGACCTAGAGGTTGTATGCCTATTGACGTATCATGTATTCGATGAGGTCTTCATTTAACACATGAAACGAGGCACAGGTAGGTAAGGTAGGCTGAGGTGGTGGAGGTGTTGGGGTGGAGGTAGAGGCACCAGGTGTGGTGGAGGAGAGGATAGGCACACACTTTTGAATAGTGGTCTCACTAATACAAACTCCTTTCTGGGTAGGTTTGTAATGAAAGTCGTGGAAAAGAGATTTTTCAATGGCAAACCGAAATAGATCACATATCAGGGAAGGGTAGGGAGGGTGGATGCCACGTGTATTCTTGCCTGAGTCGAAGAAGGTCATATGGTGGAGGATGTATCTGGACCACTTGACTCTGACATTCTCTAAGAGGAAATACATGATCAGCGTAGTATTCTCTACAATCTCTGTTTGATTTTTCTTCAGATGGATGTTGTAGTTAACAACTAGGGTAAGGATGCACCTCTTGAGATCCAAGGCAGAGGAGGGAAGGGTGCTTTTCTTCTTATAGGGAAATTGAGGCTTCTTCAAGTAACAATGAATGTCAAGAAGAGTGAGATCGTATTTCTTGTAGAAAGCCTCAGGCTCGACTAGGTCAAAATACTCAGGGTAATCCTTACGCCAGGTGTTAGTCTCATCAGTACCTGAGAAAAAGATTTTTAAGGTATCCACTGAGACTTGGAATTTATTCTCGGCTATCATTGATGTTAGGACCACTTGAGTATTAGGAGGGGGTGTGAGGGTGCCTTAATTCCAACATAAGTTAGCATAGAATTTGTGAACCGCTTTCATGCTAGTTATGGAATTGTTGTAGAACGTGCATTCAACACCCAAGGCGGACAGATGGTGAACGTGTAACAACTTCGCAACTTGATCTATGACCTCTTGGCTTCTAGGTCTTTGCTCAAAGAGGGTGCAAAAAGGGAAAGGATTCCAGGGAAGGAGGTCCTTATACCTATTTATAGCCTCATTTGAGACAAAGAGAGTCTCATTAAAGGAGATCAAGTGGGAAGAGGATGAAGATGACGGTGCATTAGTAGGGGCATCTCTCTTCCTCTATTGGAAGACATGGAGATGATCAAGAGAAGAAAGAAAGAGAAAGAGCTAAGATGCACCACTAAAAACATTCACAGACCTAGGTATAGTAAGGGGAAAGGTCTAGGAAGGTCTAGCTAGGCCGGATTAGGGCAAGGTTGAGGAAGGGAAGGGCAAGGGTAGAGAGCTTAGGGCTAATGGAGGTGGAATTAGTCGACATTTCTCTAGTTGAGAGGGAGAATAGTCAGCCGAACCCAACTTAATAATGCTCTAGAACAGCCATCGCTCAAGTTATGTGAACTCAGAAACTCGACCGATTGGCTTTTTAAAAAATCTCTCGGCCATCGATCGGTCGAGTTGGCAACTTGACCAATGGTCAACCTGACCTAAAACCAACAAACTTAATTTCTAGCCATTAGAGTGCTAATTAAATTTATTTTTCAAGTCTATTATTTATCATACATAGGCACATATCACTCATCATTGGGTACTATTTTGCGATAAAACATGTGTTTACAAAAAATACCCAAAAACAAGATAAAAGAAAGGCAAAATGAACATGAAAAATGGATTTTAAGCATATTAGAAAGCAAAGATTATCAAAACAGATACACGACATATAGGATAGATAACAACTAGCTAAAAGGTATATCAGATTCATTCAAAGTAGTTATAAGAAATTTTGATCTAATAAAGTTAAATTGCTCTCTAGCTAGAGGTTTGGTGAAAATGTCTGCCAACTGATTTTCCGTGTCCACAAGCATGATATAGATATCCATATTGGCAATGTGATCATACAGAAAGTGATGGAAAACCTCTATATGTTTATCTCTACTATGCAAGATAGGATTGTATGATAAGTTAATTGCACTAGTATTATCACAATAGATAGGACAAGTATCAAAATGAATGTTAAAGTCTTGGAGCATTTGCTTCATCCATAGGACCTGGGCACAAAAACTCCCAGTTGCAATGTACTCAGCCTTGGTGGTTGATAATGCTACCGTGCTCTATTTCATGGAGAACCAAGACACCAAGCATGGTCCTAGGAGGAAACAAGTGCCACTTGTGCACTTTCTATCAATCAAGCACCTTGCATAATCTGCATCACTATAAGCAGTAAGAGTAAAGTCCCTTGACTTGGGATACCATAGACCAAAATTTTGAGTTTTGGCTAAGTACCTTATAATCTTATGAACAACTATAAGATGTGATTTATTAAGATTTGATTGAAAGTGAGCACACAATCCAATACTAAACATTATATCAAGTCTAGAGGAAATTAAGTAAAGTAAACTTCCAATCATACCTCTATAGAGATTCTCATCTACCTTCTTACCTTCTTCATCTTTATCAAGTTTGGAGGTGTTTGACATGGGTGTCCATCAGCTTGGTATTCTCCATCCCAAAGCGCTTAAGTAGTTCATTTGTGTACTTGCCTTGGTTGATGAAGTTCCCATCTTTTTTTTGCTTGATTTGAAAGCCAAGGAAAAATATGAGCTCACCCATCATACTCATCTCGAATTCACTCTACATAAGATCACTAAATTCTTTACAAAGATAAAGGTTAGTTTTGCCAAAAATGATATCATCAGCATATATTTGTATGATAAGAAAATTGTTAAAAGTGTGCTTTAGAAATATGGTAGAATCCACTTTGCCCATGATATACCCATGATCTAACAAAAAGTTCTTTAATTTCTCATGCCAAGCCCTTGGTGCTTGTCTGATTCCATAGAGAGCTTTTTGCAACAAATAAACATGGTTAGGTAGGCTATCATGTTCAAAGCCCAGAGGTTGTGCAACATACACTTCCTCCTCAATTGTACCATTTAACAACGCACTTTTAACATCTATTTGATATAGAAGAAAGTCTTTATAACTATCAAAGTCAAGCAACATATGAATGGACTCAAGTCTAGATACAGGTGCATATGTTTCATCAAAGTATATGCCTTCCTGTTGATTGTAACCTTTAGCCACTAACCTTGCTTTGTTCCTTACCACTTTCCCACTTTCATCAAGCTTGTTGCGGTAGAACCATTTGGTGTCAATGATCTTTCTATCACTTGGAGTTGGCACAAGGGTCCAAACTTTGTTCTTCTCAAATTTCTCTAACTCCTCTTACATAGCTAGGATCCATTCTTCATCCCCAAGAGCTTCCTTGACATTCTTAGGCTTGATTTGTGAGATGAAGGTGTTATTGGCATGTTCTTTATTGAATGCAGCCCGCGTCTTCACTCTTTCAAATGGATCACCTAAAATCAACTCCTTTTGATGATTCTTTGCAAACCGAGGGGTTGGATCCTTCTTCTCATCATCTTTGTCTTCTTCTTGAGTGGCCACCTCTTTTCCCTTTTGGGTGTTGTTGAGCTCTTTTAGAATTGGAATTACTTCACCTCCAACATCATCATTTGAAACAATATCTTTGGGAATAGAGGGGTTAGTCTCAATAAACTTTACATTTGTGGATTCTTCTACTTTAGCAAGATCAACATTAAAAACTCTATAAGCCTTGCTGGTAGTGTTATAGCCAAGGAAGAAAGCCTTATAAGATTTCAGATCAAACTTGTCGAGAGAAGCTTTCGTATTCCAAACAAAATAAGGACATACAAAAATATGGAATACTCAATAGAAGGCTTCCTACCACACCATAGCTCATAGGGGGGTTTCTTCAGCGAAGGATGAGTAAAAACCCAATTTTGCATAAATCATGAGGTACTAACAGCTTCAGCCCAAAAATTCTTAGGAGTATCATACTCTAGAATCATGGTCCTAGCCATCTCCTGTAAAGACCTATTCTTTCTCTCTACAACCCCATTTTGTTGAGGTGTCTGAGGTGAAGAGAAGTTGTGTGCATAACCCGATTCTTGACAAAAATGCTCAAAAAGCTCATTTTCAAACTCTCCCCCATGGTCACTATGGATGGAAATAATATGGCAAGAAGCTTTATTCTCAACTCATTTATAAAAGCTTGAGAAAACATCAAGTGTATCACTTTTAGAAATGAGAAAGAAGGTCCAAGTATATCTAGAGAAATCATCGACAATAATAAGCAATACTTGCAACCACAAAGCAATTGAGTTTTCATTGGTTCAAATAGATCAATGTGAAGAAGGTCAAGAGCTCTCTTGGTACAAAGGATTCCTTTGTATTTGAAGGAGGACTTGGTTTTCTTTCCTTGGGTACAAGGTTGGCATTCCTCATCCTTTTCAAAATTCAATTTGGGAAGTCCCTTGACCAAGTCCTTTTTGCTCAACTTCTTCAACTAAAGCATATTTACATGACTAAGTCGGCGGTGCCAAAGAGAAATATCAATCGAGTTGACTACTAGGAATCTACCAACAACATGCTTAATAGAGTCAAGAACAATAACATAAACATTACCACTTCCAGTTCCCTTATATATAACTTGGTAGGTGAGGGAATCTAGAATCAAGCATTCAAAGGAAGTAAATAGCACAAGGTAACCATTATCACATAGTTGACTAACATTAATTAAACTGTGATGTAGGCCATCCACAAAAAGGACATTCTTGATACACAAGGATTCACCTACATCACCCTCACCTTTGACTTTACCTTTCTTGTTGTCCCCAAAGGTGACTGATCCTCCTTTCTTTTTGGTGAAATTGTTGAAATGGCTTATATCACCCGTCATATGCTTAATGCAGCCACTATCAACAATCCATCTTCCTTTTTCTTACAAGAAAGGAGAATGTCAGTTCCCAACTCAAACTTTGGGATCCAAAGTTATCTTAGGGACCCATTTCATCTTTGGGTTGGTCCCCTTAGGCTTGTAAGGACAATAAGTAGAGTAATCATCATCGCATTTGCAATAAGAACAAACCATAGGATTCTTAATGCTAGAAGACTCTCCTACAAAGAAAGAGGTCTCCTTGCTCTTTTTATTACATTTGTCTTTGCTCTTTCCTTTTGATGTTCCCCCTACAAATCCCAAACCACTAGTACCACTTTGTTTGGTAGAATGGTCAAGGATTTCATTTAGGGAGTTCTTCCCTTTGAGGAATTTCTGTAGGTATATATATGGTTATCGTCATTTAAGGAAATAATGGTAGAATTCAAACTAGATATGTCATCCCAAGCATGCACAAGATCAGCCTCAAGACATAAAGCTTTAATTAAATATGAATCCTTTTCAAGAGAGATAGAAGCAACACTAACACTAGGCAATAAAGGTCTAGAAGATAGATCATTTACTTGACCAAGTAACCTAGAATTTTCAGATTTAAGCATTTGGATTTCTTTGATATAGACATCTCTCTCTTCTCTATGAGCATCAATAAGGAGCTTAAATTCAACATTTTCAGTTTTAACTATTTCAAGCTCTTTAAGGCAATTTTCATTTTTCTTCCTTAAGATTCTCAATGTTCTTAAGGTAGATACAATTCTCAACTTCAACCCCATTGTATTGGAGCTCAAGATCAAGGTATTGCCTTTGAAAATTATCAATACTCTCAAGATTGGTTTTCTCATTCAATTTAAGAATTTCAAGCTTAGAATATAGATCATCAATAATTTTTCCTAACCATTTTCTTTTAGATTTACATTTTGCAAAAGATGAACGGATAGATATAAGTCCATAATAGATTCTTGATATAACTCATGCAAACTTACCTCACTTACCTCACTTACCTTACCAATATCTTCACTAGTAGAGGCCATGAGTGCAAAGTGACACTCTCCATCTTTTTCAGAGCTTGAGCTACTTGAAGATGAAGCTTCCCAAGCTGTATGAGCTGCATTCTTGTATCTCTTCTCCTTCTTGTCCTTCCTCTTGTATTTTCTTGCCTTCTTGTATTCCTCTTCCTTCTTTGAGCTGCCCTTGTGGTGTGAATTTTTTGACTTGGGGTATTCACTCTTGTAGTCCCCTTTTTTCCCACACTTGTAGCATCTCGGAGTAGAAGAGGAGGAGGCTTGATTTCCCTTGAAGTGTTTTCCCTTGATGTAGTTGTCTTCATGCTCATTTGGGCCTTCATCTTCACTAGAGGAGGAGGGATAAGTTTGGCAAGCAAGTTGTTGTTGAAGGATGACAACCTCCACTTATGCTTTGAAAGCACTATCTTTGATCTTCTTGGCTTCCTTCTCTTCTTGCTTGGCTTTTTCTTCTTGCTTGTCAAGCCTAGGCTCATGGGCTTGGAGGTTTCCAATGAGCTCTTCGGTTGGGATGTCACCAAGGCTCCTCACTTCTTCAATGGAGGTGACCTTTGACTCCCATCTCTTTGGTAGAGTCCTCAAGATCTTGGAGTTGATTAGACCTCTATCCAAAGTGTTTCCCAATGCAGCCAGCCCATTGATGATGACATTGAGTCTTGAGTACATCTCCGCAATCCCTTCTTTCATACCCATCTTGAAGTTCTCTAGAAGGTTGATCAACATGTAGATATTTGCCTCCTTGAATTGCTTTGTGCCTTCATAGGTGATGCACAATTTGTCCCAAATCTCATAGACTGTGTCCCAAGATGAGATCTGGTTGAACTCCGTTGGGATGAGGGCTGCGTAGATGATGCTTATGGATTTGGCATTGAGTTGGGATTCCTTGAGTGCATCTTCACTCCATGTTGCAACAGCTCCATATGGATCTTTGTAAGGTGTGACCATCACCTTCCACATGTCAAATTTCATCCCTTGAATGTAGAACTGCATACGCCTCTTCTAATAGAGGAAGTTGGTGTCATCAAAGACCAGAGGATTCATGGAGAAGCCTCCCTCTAGGTTGAGAGAACCAAATAGGTTATTTCCCATCTTCTCATCTCGTGGGAGATTGTTGGAGAAGGTCCTTGTCTCTAATACCACTTGTTGGATCTAGAGATCTAGAGGAGGGTGAATAGAGCTACAAAATTTCTCAAAAAATAGATTAGACCTTCAGATTATATCAAATTGAAACCAATAGCTTAAGGAAATTTGAAGTCCTATCTAACAATAATAGTAAGGATGAGAGAGATTGATAGCAAGCACTTGACAAGGTGATGTAGAGTGATTCCACACTTCAAACTAGAAGTGAGTTAGTCCACTACCTAGAGAGGTCAACCTCTAGGACTTTGCAAGTGCTTTTCTCTATATTATCATCAATAAGAGTTACAACACAAGACCACCAAAGGACTTACCCATTCAAGCACAAGGAGTATCCACTTTACTAAGGACTTACCCACTTTACAAGAGTCTTCAACCTTCACTAAGGTCTTACCCACTCAAGCACAAGTCTACCGCCTTTAAGGACTTTGCCACTCCTCTTGGATCTTTAGTCTTTGCCTTCTCCTTCATCTAGAGAAGATCACCACCTCTTCATCAACCTCTAAGAGGACCATCTACATCTTCTTCTTCACTCGAGGAAGCTTGCTTCACCTTTTCTTCATGTAGGAAGGGGATAGGGAAGTAGGAGAAGATGAGAGCTTTACATGCACAAGGGTGGAGCTCTCTTATAATATGTCTAACTCACTCACAATCATGAAATGAAGTGTAAACTAGAGAGAGAAAGGGGCTCAAGGAGTTGCAACACACTCAACTATAGCAAGGACTTAGAATACCATGAATGAGCGAACTTGGAATGAACTCCAAGGGGTCCTATTTATAGCCGGGGTGCTCCCTTGAGTTGGGGATCACTTAGGGTGAGTTGGGGATCACTTAGGGTAAAAATATAGCCATTTTCCACAATTCATCAGATCTATTTTCACCCAAAACAACTCACCAACGGTTATAATTACTTTTTCTACATTTTTCGTACAGTACATCTGGTCAATTTTCCATAAAGGTAACTCAACCGATCTACTAAAAACAAAGTCAATTTTCAAACTATCGGTCGAGTTTGTTCTGAGGAATTCGACTGATGAGCTAAAATTGTCTTTTTCTTAGTGAGTCAGTCGATCGAGTTTTGTGAGTGTACAACTCAACCGATGGATCATCTTTAGAAAATACATCATAGGATCAGTCGATTTTCCAACTCGACCGATGAATAGCCTGTGACAAAATTTCAAAGTTGACTTTTGGGTGATTAAACCTTGGTGTTTTGTGTCCCTCATATTTTTCTCATGTTAGTTACAAGTCATATCATCAATACAAGTGATTACAAAACTCTTCTAAGGTCATTTGAAGTTATTTCCTAAATTTCACACTTGCATTACATTTGACTTGAACTTGAACAAGCTAGGGCTTGTGTAATTTGATCCTTTTCATGTACCTAAAGCCTGAAATCAATCTTGAACAAATATATTATATACATAGGAATAGAATGGTTAAGTCATTATCAAAATATGGACAATGTAGAAAATATCAAGTCAACATAAGTTTATTAGGAATGGGTCACCTTTCATATTTATAAATGTCTGGATTAGGCATCTAGGCATTCTTGACATTGTTTGGAATTGTTGGCAGGAGTGTTCCTTTGTCAAAGGCCCTCCTGTGTACAAACTTTATCATAAATTGAATCGTATGATGGGGTTCTTGACTAATTGGAACAAAAATATTGTTGGTAATTACTCTTCTAGTGATCGATGTCTAGAGAAGGTTGTGTGGGATTTACAATCTGAAGCTGAGAAGAATCCTCTTGATAAGTATTCAATATCAACTTGTTATTTCTAGAAGGGATGCTCTTGTTGTTGTTGATGTTGAAGAAAGTTTCCTTAAGTAGAAGTCTAGAGTTTTGTGGTTGACTGAAGGTGATTGTAATACTAGTTTTTCTTACAATTCCCTAGGACTAGAAGATTGAAGAATAACATTTCCTTTATAGACATTGATGGTGCACGAATCATAGATCAAGCTATTACTAAAAATCATGTTGTTGAGTATTATGAAAATCATTAACTCTTCTTCTACTTCTATTAAAGACTGGAAAGATGAATGGTATCCTCCTCATATTTCTATTGATCAAGAAAATTGTATCTATAGATAGGTGACATAGGAGGAAGTTAAAGAAGTGACTGATAGTTTGAACTACAATAAGGTGTCTGGACCTAATTGTTATAATGTGGATTTTTTGAAATCAGATTGGGAGATTATTGGAGAGGATGTGACAAAAGTTGTACTTAATTTTTTTATATAATTATAAATTGTTGAAAGAGAGTAACAGAACCTTTATCATCTTAATTCCAAAAAAATTGGATGCTAGCTCCATCAAGGTTGGAGATTGATCTCTCTTTGTAATGCAGTCTATAAGGTCAATACCAAAATCTTGGCCAATAGATTGAAGGGAATTCTGCCTAGTTTGATTGACCTAAATAAAGGAAGGAAGATTGGGGATGCTTTGCTTTTTGCTAATGAGATTCTCAGTAACTTTCCTAATGCTCATGGCTGTCCTAAAATGTGCATGAACGATGATTTAACAAAAGCTTATGACACTGTGAATAGAAAGTTTATTCACTTATTGATGATCAAAAAGGGATTTCCATAATATTGGATACATTGGATCAATTCTTGTTTTGAATCCACATCCTTTCAAGTTTTTATTAATGGTGTTCCTTATGAGCCTTTTTTTGGGGGAATTGGAGTTAGGAAAGGTGACCATATTTTACCTTATTTGTTTGTCATCGTTATGCAAGGATTGAGTTTTATTATGAATGGTTTTGTGGATGAGAAGAGAGTTATTTCTTTTTAAGCTTCTAAAGAGTTTGGGATTTCACATTCAATTTTTGGTGATGATCTCTTTCTCTTTTCTAAAGGAGATGTGAATAATGCTAAAACCATTAAGGAAGCCTTATCTTTGTTTGGAAAGATTTTTGGTATGAGTTTGAATCCTTTCTAGATTCATGTGTTCGTTAGCCGGAATGGTGATGAAAAACATATCACCTCTTTGTTGAATATTGAAGTGAGTTCTTTTCTAGTAAAATATCTGGGGCTTCCCTTGTTTACTAGGAGACTTACAAAGAATATGTGTCTTCCTATTATGGACAAAGTAAAAATTAAACTGAATTATTGGAAGAGTAGGTTTCTTTCAATGGCTAGAAGGTTGGAGTTGATCAATTCTACTTTGGCCCTGCATTATGTCTTTTGGTTTGTTGAATTTCCTATTCCTAAATCTACCATTAGAGAGTTGGGAAAATTATTTAGAGACTTCTTGTGGGGAGATACAAAAGTGAAGAAGAAGTTGCATTCGATCTCTTGGAACCAAATCTATAAGCCAAAAAAGAGGGTGGACTTGGTATTATATGCAGTGATGACTAGATGGAGGTTGGGCTTTTAAAAAATATTTGGAATGTAGCTCAGAACAAAAAGTATCTTTGGGAAACAAATGGCTTCATGAAAGGTATTTGAGTAGGGATTATGTTTGGAGTTGCAGGACAAAATACAACAATCATTCTAGTCTTTGGATAAAGTTACTTTCTATTCATGATAGATATATTGATGAATTTGAAGTTAGAGTGGGAGGTGGTGCTAATACTCTTCTTTAGCTTGGTCCTTGGTGTTCAGGATGAAAGACTCTCTCAAGTATTTTGGGAAAATCACTAATGGACCAAATTTGGTGATATTAATCAGTGTAGGGTAGATGTTTATATAAATAATGGAAATTGATGTTTTCCTAATTGGCGAGGTTCTGGAGATGCTTGTAGGTTCTTCAGTTCTATATGAAAGCCATCAGGTGAGGCTGATACTGTGTGGTTTAATGGGAAGAGGTCTCCTAAATTGAGGGAGATCTGGGAGACATGTAGATGACTGGGAGATGAAGTTGGTTAGGTTGTATGGTTGTGGTCTAGCCTATTGTAGAGAAAGATTTTTGTTATTATTTGGAAAGCATTCTAGAATAGACTTCCTAGTCAAGATTTTTTGAAGTACTTTGGGTTTCAGATTATTTCTAGAAGTATCTTGTGATGTAATCATGTTGAAGATAGTGACCATCTGTGTAACATCCCTAACTTGGGTTTAGGGGTAACCATGTTTGATTAGCCTAAATAAGTTGCTTATAAATTTAATATAATTCTCTAAAGTGTTTTTTTATCAGGTAATAAACTTATGTTTCAAGTTTGGTCATGTTTGAATAATGTTTGAGCAATGTTCTCATGTTTTGGACCAAAATGCAACTTACCCAAGATGAGGGGCTATATTGCAATATGTCATATGTTGAACATACCCCATGTGTTTTAGAATCATAAGAGAGAGAATTATGCTAGGTGATGGCTTGTGGAAAACCTAAATTCCAAGTTTGAACTTGTTTGAATAATGATAGTGCCTTGTGCACAAATTTTGGTACAAAATGTAAATTACCCAAAATGTAGGGTTGACATACAAATTACCACCTCTATAGTGTCCCTACTCTCTCCTAGTATCATCTAGAGGAGAGATAAATAAGGAGGCACTATGTTTGAATCATGTTTGAATGATGGTATTCTTGGTGATGAAAAGACCAAGAAAGGGTTGAATGTGAAACCCTAATTTGGGCTTGTATTAGGTTGTAGAGTTCATATGAGAGTGCCTATCAGCCAAGGAGCCATAGAGGGAGTCTCATATTGGTTTTTGAACTATTGTATTTATTCATGACGAGTTGTGCATATCAAGGAGGTGAAGTGTATCAGTTTTCAACTTCCTTGGAAAAGTTGTACCAGGTTGTGAATAAAGTGGTGATTGAGTTGAGATATCTTATCCAACAAGATAAGTGATGGCCGAAATATCATCTATAATTTATACTCAAGTGTTTTTCATGTCAAGATAAATATTATTGCATGCAAGTACAAGTGTCAATCATGCATGGACATGTGGCACCTAGTACCTTAAAATGATGACACCTCATATACACACTTTTTCATGAACATCAAGTATATATACCCTTCCTTTCACCCATAAGTGAAATTTTCGAAATTTATCACCCCCTTGCTCTTAGATATCGTGCATAGAGTCTTAGTATTGTGCATAGGTGAAGTAATATCATGCATAGAGCTTGGGTATCAGACATAGAAAAGTGATATCGGCCATAGCAAAGTGATATCGGCCAAGTGAAGTGTTATCGCCCAAGTAAGGGATATCGGCCACAAAGTGGTGATGTATCATGCATAGTGCTGAGGAGCTCAAGTCTTGAACCTTTTATAAGCTCATATTCAACCTTGGGAATGTGAATCTTTGGAGCTTGGAGCTTTTAAGTTTCTCTTGAGGCGGGTTATATAACTTGAACTCAACTATGTTATTATTTACCATCAATCTTGCCTTAGTTAAATGATTTACTTTCAATCTGAATTTTCTTGAATAATTGATGAACCCATGAGCTCTAGTAGTGACCTAGGACTATTTTCCATGATCTAGAACAGTAATAACAAGAGTCTAGAGGTTGATGATGATGATATCATCATGGTTCAACCCGATATTGGGTTGAAGCACCTCTAACTTGTTATAGTGAAGTGAACATATCATTAAAACGATACAATGAGGATGCATACACCTTAAACATTATATGATGATGAATTATACACCATTTTCACCATATGGTGTCAAGCATACACCATGTGCACAATATGAGTTCAAGTATACATCTTATGCACGACATGGAATCAAGTATATGCTCAAAACCTGATATGACAAACCCTAGATGATGAGTAACTGATATGGTGTGAAGCACACACACACCTCCTTGCCCGATAGGGTGTGAAGCACACACACACCTCTTTGCCTGATATGGTGTGAAGCGTGCACACATCTCTTTGCCCGATATGGTGTGAAGCACACACACACCTCTCTTCCTGATATGGTGGAAGTACCTCAAATCCAATGTACTTGATGGAGTAACACATGAAGTGTGTTATGTCAAGTAATACATTAAGATGTAAAGAGTTTAATGTATCTTGATTAAGTGGGCCAATGTACCTTGAATGAAAGGGGTTGAGCCAATTCAATAGAGTATGATGCAATCAACATCCTAGGGAGGATGAGAGAGAAACTTATACATATGTGATAATCATGTTAATGAGCATACATTGATACTCCTACTATGAATGGAGTATGAATTAGGGAGATCTTGAATCCTTAATTTGTTAATAAGGGGGAAACCCCTAACCCTAATGAAGGGTGATGATATGATTTGAAACGCTAATTGGTTAATAAGGGGGAACCCTAACCCTAATGAAGGGTGATGATATGACTTGAAACCTTAATCGGTAAGAATGGGAAACCCTAACCCTAATAATGGGAAGGTTGTATTTCTCCAATTGCACGGGCCTTGTGAGCCATGTGAATAGTTGTTTCCTAGTGAGAGGTGACAAGATGTTCAAATGGAAACCCCATAACATAATAATAATAATAATAATAAATGGTTATAAAGATCATGTCCTCACATATATATCGATCAGAGACGTCGGCTTCTCTCTCTAGGGTTTGCTCTGACTTCTCTCTTCCCGGTGGCACTGCTGGGGGGAGGGGGAGTCTTCTCAGGCATGCCTCTCCCCTGGCTTTCAACCACGCCGACTGAAGCTTGATCTATTCTCGGAGAAAGAGGCGTCCAGTTGCAATCCAGTTGCCCGACGGTTGCCCCTTTCGGTTCTGGAAGACGAGGGTCGAGTTGCGCTGTGAGAGTCATGATTGATGAGTTCGGAGCCATCGATTCAATCGACTTCATCTCGTTCAAGTGAGACGAGTGGAGAAGAGCCTTCCCCTATCGTCGATCTCGCTACTTACTCATCTGGCCCTGGAACCTGTGCCTCCTTCCAGTTCATGGGGTCGTCGCCTGCATCTGGTTTTGCTTAGGCATCCTAGATGGAGCTTGGGCTCCTCGACGGACTTTTGGACTGGACTCGCTCTGGCGTCGTCTTGTCGTGCCACTTCATCGACCTAGATGCGGTCTGTGCTCGGGTCACATCCCCTGATCTGGGGCACCATCCCCGACGTTTGGCAGGGTTCCTCGCTTCAGCGGCGCCTTCCTTCTGACCCTCCCCTGGTGGATATGGAGGTGGCGGGTCTATCTGGGAGGCTGGGGTTCCTACTGTGGTCCTCCTGGTGACTCCTCGTAGCTACTGGTTCGGGTGGCGGTGCCTCCCAAGTTCAGATTTCTTCCCTGACAAGGCGTCGGTCCTCATCTTGTCAGCAGCGCTGGCCCATCCAAGGGGTTCGTCCTTAGCGGCTACGATAGAGGGTGGATCTAGGCTTGCCGCTTGTCAGCGCTTCCTAGAGCCATTGCTCTGGTGACATCTCATCTTGGGTTATTCAGCCCTAGATCTGAGATTTGATGGTTGGCCTCCTTGTTGGGTTAGTAGCGGTGCTTTCCTTTTTGCTGGTGTGCTGCTCCTTCCGAGCTAGCTGCTACAGGGTGGTGGTTTGCGGCTGGACGTGGTGATCTTCTCTTTCTTCTCTGCAGGCGGATGTGTCACCCTCATAGGTTGCGCCATCCTCAAGGATATGCCAATGTGTCGTCTGCAAGCAGAAAGGCACTTGTTAGCTAACAGGCTGCTGCTGTTCTCTGGGTGACTCCTAGGTGTTCGATGATATGTCTCAGTGCAGGCAGGGGCTTCGTGCCCTTGTGTGGGTGCCTTTTACATGTCGAAGTCAAAGGTGAAGAAGTCTAAGGCAAGGGAGGTGGGGTGGGAGCTTCCTCCTAGCGGGATGGTTGTGGTAGATCTATCCCATGGCTACTTTCTTGGCCTTTCTTGCAGGAGGAGTCAGGGAAGGTGTTGAAGAAGGGAGCTTGTGTCCCTCCCATATTTGTGGGTGTTGTTATTGCAGTGGAGTTGACCGGTTCCATTTTCAATTCTTTTCTTGGCCAATCAGAGGCAAGTTGGGTCAGCTTGGTCTGCTTAGGCTTCTCTAGTCAACTTTAGTCGGATGTGGCATCTGGATTTGGTCCATCTTCTTGGGTGCTTTACTGAGAAAGATGATCTCTACTCCTCTCCTACTTACAGATACAGGATGATGGGGTGTGGCCCTTATATTTTTGGGTGTTCATAATGTCTTAGGGCTAGACTTCTTGATCTCTTGTGTATGTTTGTAAGGGCTGATTGGATGTTTATTTTTCTTGTTTTGCCCTGAGTGATGGTCTAAGTACCTTGATAACCAACTGTTTGGTGTATCAGGGATTAGACTCTTTTAGGGGCACTTATGTACCTCAAGTTTTGGTTATCAGTAACACGCTTTTTAGACCGACCAAAAAAAATGGTTATAAAGATAATAATGAAATCTTGGTCATACATTCAATATGTTTATAGCCAAATAAGGGCTATAGTGTTTTGAATATGTTAAAATGAGATATGAGGAATACTTGTATCATGTAAAGGATGTGAATGGGTATGATGGCTTGACCAACGTATAATTCCTAGTAAAGGTGATGTGGTATTCAGTGATGAGTTTAAGGGATTGATATCCCATATTGAAAGGGAAACATAAAGGTATTCCAACTACTATGGAATCCTTAGCAATATGGCCACGGTTTCACAGGATTGGTATAATCCAATACCTGGATATGGTTTCACAGGATTGGTATAATCCAATACCTGGATATGGTTTCATAGGATTGGTATAATCCAATACCTGGATATAGTTTCACATGATTGGTATAATCCAATACATGGATATAGCTTCACAGGATTGGAAATACCTGGATATAATTGTACAGGATTGGGATAACCCAATACCTGGATATAATTGCACAAGATTGGGATAACCCAATACCTAGATATAATTGCACAAGTTTGGGATAGCCCAATACATGGATATGATCTCACAGGATTGGCACAATCCAATACCTGGTTGAACTCTCATGGAATTGGTACAACCCAATACCTGGCTATGATCTCACAGGATTGGTACAATCTAATACATGGATTCAATCTCACAGGATTGGTATAATCCAATACCTGGCTGAACTCTCATAGGATTGGGATAACCTAATACCTGGATATGATCTCATAGGATTGGCATAACCCAATACCTGGATATAATTGCACAGGATTGGCATAATCCAATACCTAGATATAATTGCACAGGATTGGTATAATCCAATACCTGGATATAATTACACAGGATTGGCATAATCCAATACCTGGATATAATTGCACAAGATTGGTATAATCCAATACCTAGATAGAACATATTCATAGGATTGGTATAATACAATACCTAACTAGAATATTGGTTGAGGCCAACAGATAGAAATGAGAATGATTCATGGATGTCATACCATGACAATATTATAACAGGATAACCTTGAGATGTTGGTATAGTATGATGGGTAAATGATACACATGCTCATCATATTCCTTATAAAGTGAATAGATGATTTACTACTCTATCATTGACAATTACAATGATTTAAAAGATGAGAAATGTTCTAATCTGCTTATCCACAATGATTAACCTTGCTTAGTAATATAAAAGAACCCCTGCTCAGTTTAATCTACTTACCTGCGATAATAGCATTGATGGAAGAGAGTTATATCTCTTGTTGGGACAATTGTCTCATGGACAGTAGTAATAGCTCAGGTTGAGGGTACTATCTATCATGTCTTGTAGATAGAAGTACTATGTGTTGTCTATGTACTCTCAGGTCCTTGGATTTAGTACATGATGGTTTTATGAACAATTTGAGATTTTGGCTTGTATGCCTCGAGGTTTTATGTTGCTTTAGTATATGTTTTGACAAAGCAATTGTTATATGTTATCCTTGAGATGAGATGGTACAGTGTATGTACAATGTGAACCCTGATGTATATAAAGTTTTGGTTCTTTCATTAAGAGTTTCCAGGAAATGGATCTCTTTGCAAAATGGTTTTAGTTTTTAGTGATTTTTGTTAATCTGTTGCTTATGATTATTCTGCATAATTAGTAATGATTTGGTTGTTAGTTTGGTGGTGGTCGTTACAATATGTTCTTCTGGTGCTTGTTTTCTAAGGAGTTGTGGACTTTCTTTGAGTCAATATATGGCAAAAAGATGAGACATTGGTAGGATATTGTTGATACTAGTAGAGAGGCCAGGCTTATTGTTTCTATGTCTATTAATGTTATCTGGAAATCAAGGAATCATAGGTTTTTCTCCAACCAATATAGGAAGCTGGAAGGCATTTGGGCATATGTTGTTGTGGACAGAGATCTCTTTGTTAATAAGTAAATTTGTTGTATAGATAGAATAGATAGCATAGTTTGTTTCTTTTCTTTTTTCCTTCCATTTTCTTCTTTGTACATATGACTCGCTTTTTGCCAAATAACATGAAAAGGAGGAGGTGTGATTCGTTCAGCAAAAAAAAGAAAAGACAGTGACTACCTCACTTTGTACAATGATTTATTTTCCAATTCCTAGAATATCATTCTTCTAGAACATCAAACTACTATACTAGAAGGTTGTGGAGATAGAAAGAAGATGACAAGTTATACTTGATCTTATTTTTATTTATCATTCTTTATTTAACTTTTTCAAAACTTCTTAAATAACTATATAGCTTGCCTAGTCATAAAAACAAATGTTTCAACTTGACTTATCATCCACTTGTTCATAAACTTCTATTCTAATGACAATTTTCATGATTAACTTGAACTAGATATTGACTTGCTAGTCTATTCATTACTCAATTGAGGATTTCTTAACTACATCTTCAGAGTGTAAATATAGTCATCATTCACATTCTTTTTCTTGATCATATTCATAATAAATCATACACATATTAAATTTGTATTTAATTGTCTCTCTCTTTTTCTTCTCACATCTCATACTAGTTGTCTTGAACATATTTTCGTCGTGGATGATCATGTGGCAGTTGGAATTCCATAATAGAAGTTATGGATTTTAGGGATGGTCATACAAATTCAAGGTCATCTTGATTCCTAAAAGACTAATGTAATAAAATAATGATTTTATCTTTTTTTCTAAACCAAATACTAAATCAAATAATTTTCATGAACCTGATGATTCCACCCATAATTGTTGATTTTCAGGCGACAAAGGGGTGCCTAACACTTTCTACGATTATAGTAGGATTGTCGATGTTGGTCTCTTGATCATGTTTTCTATGTCTTATCTTCCCTCGGGTGGAGTCACTTTTTGGCCTTTTTTGTATTTTTATGCCAATTTTAACTGCTATCTACACTTTTCTCTATTTTTGTCCTAAAATTAGGATGTGGCTATGAAATTCCTTATATATTTTTTTGTAAGCTCTGTAAGTAGATACTAAGAATATTTTTCATTGATTTTTTTTCATAGGTAAAATAGTCTAGGAAATCCACTGGGGATATCAGAAAATTAAGCTACTTTTTTAATATCTCAAGATTCCCTTTTTGGTTTGCTTTTCATTTAGATTTTACAATACATTTCCCTTATTTATTTTTTCTTTGTTATAGTTTCATTTACTCTTAAGTTTTAGGGTTTCTTTTAGGCTTCCTTTTAGGATTTTCTTTTTGGCATTCATATTTTGATGCTCTTTTGTTTATTATGTAGTTGTATAATTTGTTTTTGAAAGAATATATAAAATAAAAAAAGGAATATTAAGATTTGAAAGGTTGTACACTTGCAATTTAAACTCTTATAGACCCATGTGTCTACAAAATGAGTGTCAACCTCAATGTTGGATCCCTAGATAAGGCATGAGAATGTTAGTAAAGGTACCAACACAACACATTGCTAGACATCAAAAGTCCTTGAGGACACCACCACCCTCTCTTAGCACTAATGACTTATTATGCCTTAGTCATGAGAAGTTGTGGGAGCAGTACCATATCCATCAAAATAGAGTTACTCCCATGCAAGTGGCATCCCACCATATAGAGGTTAACAGCCAACACCTCCTTACATATCATGCTTGAGTGGGGACATAAATAATAACTAAACTCATGGACTAAAGGGGGTTATCTTTATATTCTACAAATGTTGCTCTCCTTTTTTCCAATATTGTTGATTTCTTTATGCCTGAGACTACTTCTCATTAGTTATCTTGCATATATTATTCACTAGTTGCTAAAATCTTCAAGTTTGAAAATAATCATGTCAAACACTAGCAATAATGTCTTACGAATCCTACAATCTTACAAAATATTCCACAACTTACCCTATGCTCATATACTAAATATGAATTTGGGATTTAACTAACATATTCTTGATGGCCTACTTTGCAAATGTAGGTTGTTCAAATTAGCTCTTAAAGTATATCATGGCTTGACAACCTCACCCCAATATCTTTTGACATGATTCACACTGGAAGGCAATCTGGTTATGGTCATATCACCTAAGCCCAACACTTAAATCCTAAACTACTATACCTACAAAAGGCTATTGAAATTCTCTTAAAACCTTGAGTAACCCTTCTTATGGACACTTATATAAAAAGTCTAATCATCAATCAAACACACTAAAAAGAGTTTCCAAATTCAAATAAAACCCCTTCATGAGGACTTGTCAACTTAAAGATTAGTTTCAAACCTCCTGTCTCTTACCTAAAGGCTGGCCAATTTTTACCCACAAGTTATGTGATTTTATTCAAAGAAACCACATTCAACTTCATTTTAGACTACCAAATGTAGTATCCCTTAGCTATACATAGTTGTATGCTTGGTCCTACACATGTACTCACAAAGAATATCTCTTTGGAAGCTATAGACTTGCCTTGACCCCTTCAAATGTAGATGTTCACAATCATGCACAAGACTACCTACTAATGAAATTTAAACTTAGACTTAGGATGAATGAGAAGTCATACTCTTTCTATCTAATCCAAAATATCTTCCAACTTTATTAAAATGTCACCCAGTAGAATGATAGTTTCCTATTATTTACAGGTCCCTAACCATGACCTAAATTTGGACCACCCCCTATGTAGAGGTAGCCCTATGGAGCTAAACCCCATGTCTTTACAAGAGAGTCGAAGACACATGAAATTACTTAATAAATCGAAGTAAATTAAAATTAAATCGTAACAAGAGGTGGTGCAGTTATTGGTGCACTAGATTCTACGCTTGGAAGTACACAGAGGTGCTCGTCCTACAGTAAAGAGACCTCAAGCCAAATTTCTAGATATTAGACAAGGATGAATGTTTGGTATGGTTTAAACTTTATCACATGAATTGTGGATAATATGACACCAAATGTTTACTTCTTTAAATTAAATATGTTGAAAATGATCTTCTAATTAATCAAGTCAATTTAGAACTAAATCTAGATTATCTTATAATCTTTGAATCATCAAGTAATTGTATAGTTTAAATTTTGATATGCATTGGCCCCTTATGGAGAGTTGACACATCCTATCATGGGACTATTTGTGTTGCTGTGTTGCTTTAGTTCAATAATTACATGCACAAAATGTGCATCATGCATGCATTGACCTCTAACCCAACTTGATGTAGCCTCATTGTGAGGGCTCCTAGTTTAAAGTGATCATAGCGTCCATCACACGACCCATTTCATGGCCCAAGATGAATGCTTTGACCAAATGAGGTAGCCAGATAAGCCCTCCCAAAGCTCGCACACTATTGACCGATACAAGCATACTAAGATGCAATTTGTTAATTTTGTATTCTGCAGTTTTAAATTTTTCAATTAACTCTAGAGATGTATTTAATATTTAAATATATATGGTTGCATTGTGATGTGACATGTTTTCACGAATTAAAATAACTTCAAATAAATCATGTGATTAGGATAAACCGGCCACAATTTAAGATCTTACATCAATGCAAGTAATGATCCAAACATATTTAATTGTCGCAATTTTTTAAAATTTCATCTAAAATAAGTAGCATACTATAAATCCATGTGCCTCCATTATGTTGTATGTTATTGTAAACATATCACATGCAGCATGGATAAGTGTAAATTACATTTGTTTAGGTACACAGATATTTGTTGATATATATCCACTTGGCACACAATAGCCAATTCATCTTCAGAAAAGGAGTGTGGAAAACTAATTTCATATGTTTTCTTTGATCTGAGGAGTTTTCGTGTGACGTTGGCTACCGAAGGAATGGTTATATTTAAATCGACATTAACTACCTCAACCACCAGGAGGGAAACATTGCTATATACACCTGTTGATCAAAAGAGTAGAGTGGTGGCTGCTGTGGTAATCGATAAATCCCACGTTTCTTTCCATTTCGGTTTCACCCGTCCAACTTGTTGGGCCGACACTGGTTATGTCATATTTAGAAACGCTTATCCGTAAAGGGGCTCAAAAAGGGAAGCGGCCTAGCAGGCACTGACAAGTCATTCGCTCTTTCCAACTTTGTCTATCTTTGCTTGCTCTTTCATCCTCTCCTCAAGTCCATGCAAATCTATATAGGCCGGCTCCGCAACTCTTTATGCTTTCGGTGGCGCCGCCCAAGGGCTTGGGAGCTTTTTCCCTTTCAAGAACCAGTCCACACCTTCATCCACGTCATGCCATTATCCATGGATGAGGAATGTGTTGGATGACGCTGGTGGTTTGCTCTTTGGCAAAACTGTCCGGATAGATTCTGGGAGTGGTTATGTTCCAGGACGGATCATCATCTCAAAGGATTGATAATATCCAATCCTTGGATACTAAATAATAAATATGAGTTTGAGACTGAATTCGTACTTGGAGATGCAAGTGCCCCAGAGAATTAGTGAGCAGGCAAAAGATAAATTAACTCCGAACGACATCGATTGTGGAGATGCCAAAAAATATGGGATAGGAGGCCCCCTACCATGAAGTGTTCAGCAAGCATACTCGAGTAAGCAAATTATTCTGGATAACGAAAACTGACGGTGCGCTACTGCCTTACAATATGATCTTTTCATTCCACGGTTACATTTGAAACCGTCAAAAAGAAAGTGTCATTTTTCTGATTTAAATCGTGCTTGTCTTTGTCCTGTCGGCCAGTCACACTCATATTTAAATTCCGTAGTGGTTGGGGTGGTTAGGGGTTACACATCACTCGCATTACCTTTGTTATTATACCACCGTCATTCTGATTTCGCGAGCATAAGTTAGTGTTTAAACTTAAGGGTGGATCCCACTCCCTCTGCAAGCATTATCTCTTGAAGACTTTTTCCACGAAGGATCAATCCTTCAATTTTACTTCTTAAATGAGGGCTTCATAGTGAAACTATTATCATTCTTATTCAAATAAAGACTAAAAGAAAAGTATCAAGTCAATATACTTGTATAACCACACTCACATGGCAGCATGTGCAGTTTTGAACCATTACAAGCAGTAGACTACAATGTCTCTGCATAACTTTTGACAAACACGCACTTGTTGAAGAAAACAATGGATTAACAATATAAAATTGCCGTTACTTAACACCCATTTTGGTTCCTTCACCTCAGTTTGGTTGTTCCCATGCCTCGAGGCTCGAATCCCAACATAGATCAATATGTGTGGGGTAATCCTCCTTACGAGTCCTCACTTTCAACTCACACTAATCAGCTCAATTGGGTGAAAAGATGTTCCGGCTGAACAGGAGGATTGGGTTGGTCATACAATTTCTTTTCTTTGGATACTAAATAATATGAACAACCATCTAGTGGGCACGTTCTTGGGGAAAAGCGATGGGTTGGATTAGGGGTTGGCTTTCATCATTGAGGCATAAAGTAGCAAGGGTGGGTTGGGTCAGCCACGTGGCTAAACTAAAAAGTGCCTCCAATTTTGTTAAGTACACTTTTAGTTATTCTATTGAGGAATTTTGCTTCTTTTGTCTTACTATATAGTTTTGTGTTTTACTTTATATTAGAAGAAAAAAAAATTGGAGACAAATCATATATTCATAAAAAATATCTATGAATAGTTTTCATATGTCTACATGTTTGTTCATACCTTACAACGGAATTTGTTGTGATGCAACTATGTGTATTAGAGATTCAAAATCAGAAGGAAGGTGAATTCTATGCTTTCTTTCTTACATTTGATGTTAAGGCGCACCAATCAACTAGGTAAGAGACCTATAACTATTCACATCTATCACAATAAAGGGAACAACTCAATCATCTTAGTCTATCAAGATTATTCAAAAGTCCTTATAGTCACTCAAGGTCCATGCATTGTATCCAAGTGATTCACCCTAAAAAGGTAAATTTTCCTCACCACCTTTGGTGTCTTCTTCATCCAAATGTTTAAGTAAATTGCGAATAATATCCCCTCAATTTTACCCAATTCTTCATATTGAGTAACAAACTTGATGCTCATTATTGTTTACCAAAGTTATGACATATACTTCTCATATTTCAAGCTCTTTTTTCTCCCCAAGATAGGCAATGCCATGTATGTCAGTGTGTTAGGGTGCCTCACACTTTTCTAATGCATAATAGAAGCCTTCTCCGATATCTCATATCGTGGCTAACACCTTTACCATTGTTTTTTGCTAACTCACTTTTGGTTGTCAAAGTTCTTGAGTTAGCCTTGTGGCCACTCTTTTTATGGTTTTTATGCCCAAAACTAGACTTATCATTATTTAGGGTCCCCCATTGTCATGCTATTGTAACATTACTTTTTTTAATGTATTTTCATTATAGCCGAATGGTAGTGTGGGTTGGACCTTGATCCAACATATATTTGATACTTTTAGATTGAGGTGGGTGGTGGGCCTTCATTATTTAAATTATTTGGCCATGGCTCAATCCCAAGAGGCCCAATATAGTTACTGGTTTTCTCTTTAGGTATATCAGACACATGATCGACCGATTCCTACCTAATAGTATGCATTATGTGAAGGGAACAAGAACCTTGTACCTCACCTTATTGCTTCTTGTTAAGGTAAAATTGTCAACAACAAAAAGTGCATTTGCTTGAGCATGCCCTACTTGCTGCATTGCCTCTGTTTCTTTGTAATTGTCCTCGTTTATAAGTGTGTGTGTGTGTACGCGCGCGCGCTCTCGTCGTGAAATTATCACAAAGAATTCCTTCTACGAGGTCCAAAGATTTCCATACCAAGATGACGAGGTTTAGACGAGACGAAAATGATCTATTGTAATTATGATCCGGTACATATAATTATGATCTATTGTAATGTGGCAGGTCAGGATTACATTTAAAGTTTTGAAGTAGTTCATATTTATCACATACCCAATCCATTTCATTCCTGTGATCATACTACTCGTGAGAGTGCTACCCCGCGGATTCTCTTGGACCACAAAAAAGAAGAAGGAAAACAGGCCATATTACCGTAATGGATCAGAAAAGTCTGGAAGACTAGAACTAGAAGCCAGGAAGGACAAGGATCTGGGCCGGGCTCACGGAGCAGCCGCCACCCAGACGAGGTCGTTCTCGAAGATGAAATGGCACACCTCGATTTTACCTGGACCAGGGCCTAAGGCAAGGAATGCGGCATGTCTCGGCCCCCATTGACTCGTATCCATATGACAGATCGCAACGGCCCGGTTCAGCGCCTGGCTTTCTGCAGTGCCGTTGGCGGCACCGGATCCCCCGGGTCCGACAGTCAACTCGGCGTCGTAGACCATCACGCGGGGCACCATGTGGCAGTAGTACACCAGGTAGGGAAACAAGCTCTGGTGGCACGACACGGACCGCGTCTCGTTCCCGCCGTTCCGGGGCTTGACGGACCGGACTTGGACGATCTGGCCGGATCCTGCGGTGGACGACGTCGTGGAGGCCGTGGCGGAGCTTCCGAGCACCGAGGAGGCGAAGGTGGCCATGTCCTCCAGCGACGTCACGCACCGCTTAAGCTCGCCCTTGGATGGCGGATTCTCGCACTCCCTCAGAGTCTGGGATAGCGCCAGCGTCATGGAGTCGCCGAAGGTGCGGGCAAGGAATGAGACATCGGAGGAGCTGAAGGGGAGGAGGAGCATGGCGAGCTGGCGGGGGAGAAACGAGCGAGGGGGCGTCCTGTCGCGGATATCTGGGAAAGGAATGTTGCTGCCGACTGTAAGGGTTGAACGGCGGAAGAACTTACCAGGCTCGACCGCCAGTGGCCAATGAGAGTGAAGAGTAGTGTTGGAGACGTTGCCGTCATTAGTGGTGGCTATGGTTATTGTACTAGTACTAATGAGATTAGCAGCAGTCGTCGTCGTGGAAGACGAGTTCCGGTAGTCTTCAAAGGTGGCGGTGGTCCGGAAGTAGTCTTTAAACGACGTAACGTTCCTTCCAGGCTCATCAAAATACGTCACGAACATCGCGTTAGCACTACCAGACGCATCACGGTTATACTCCCTAAACTCATTCCTCGACGAGCTAGTCGACTCACCATAGCTCGAGAACCTCTCATACGGATCATTCGTCCGCCGCCCGTACACAGCAAAGACATTCTCCGGTTGCCCGGACCTCTCGCCGCCGTATGCCGTGAACTCCTCGTTCCCACCATTCCCACCACCATTATACGCCTTAAACACGCTCTTCCCGACACTCGCACCAGCCGAGTACGCACTGAACGCACCAGTAGCGCCGTTGGCAGTATCATCGTAGGACTCGAACTTGTTCGTGACCATATTCGAAGCCGACGCATTGGCGTACCCTGCAAAGTCGGTGGCGCCGTTGTTCGCTCCGGTGCCGTAGGATGTGAACCCGCTGGTGGCGGTGTTGGCGCCCTCGGAGTAGGACGCGAACCGCTGTGTGCCGCCACTGGCGGCATTGCCGTACTTTGTGAAGTCCTGACGCTGGACGTTGCCCGGAGAGCCGTAGCTGTTAAACTCGGAGCTGCCGCCTGTTGCGCCTCGTGTGTATGACTGGAACCCGGACCCGGCGACGTTGGAACTGGAGGTGTAGCTCGTGAAGTGCTCTCGGCGGCCGACGGTGTTCGGGCCGTAGGTTGAGAAGCTGTCCCGGGAGACGCTCGTGCCAGTGGAGTAGTTCTTGAAGTAGTCACGTGAGAAGTCCCGCGGGCCGCCCTTCTTTCCTGTACCGTAAAGGCTGAAGTGGCGATTTCTGTAGCCATCAAAGTCAGTGTTGCTTGCAGGTGGCGCCGCTCCAGCTGCTAGTGTGGAGAAATTGGCGCTGGTAGCGGTTGGTGGGAGGTGGCAGTAGAGATGGGCGGCGGTGCAGAAGGACGGTAGGCGGGTGGTGAGATCGTTGTCGCGGGATTCAAAGAGACGGTAGAAGGTTGATACCTGTGTGGCGTTCAGCGGGGATGCCTTTGCCAAGAGGAAGGCCGGGATCGGAGTTGTGGGGAACAGGCGGGACCAATGGCGGAGAAGGGAGGCTCGAGGAGAGAATGGATCAGTGCGAGGCGTTGTACCGACGGTGTTCGGATGACCAACACCGGCGACTGTGAGAGGGAAGAGGAGGACGAGGAAGAGGCAGAGTCGAAAGGAGAAGAAGCTCATTGTTGTTGTTACTACAAGGATGCATGAGAATGCAACAAGGCACTCACCGGTAACTAAGAGGGATTCAATAAAAGGCCACTACTGGAATAAAAGGACCAAGTTTTCGGTTCTGCGGCAGTGGAATCCGAGAATTGGTTGAAGTCGCATCGATAACAACAAGCATGGGGTCAACAACTTTAGTTAGCAATTAACTGCATACACACCCATGCATGAAACAGAACCAAATGCTCTCAATACGCAAGGCTCGCCCGCGTTCCGCATTATATGTTTGGGTAATCAGTTGAAGAGAAATAACAAAAGTGGAGAACCACCGATGCTTGTTTCGAGGGCAATAAGACGACACAACAATGAATGACAAGTTTCCATGTTTGACCACCGATGACTGGCGGATCTTGGTGAAAATGTTTGGGTGGGCCAAAACCACCTCTATGTAGTTAAAGTCTACTACAGTATAATGAAATGTACTACTTATCGGGTATCTCTATTTTCTTTGAAATATACAAGTAAAGATGAATTAGAAATATCAAAATTGTAACATCACATTAGTATATATATTTTTAAAACCATCATATAATGTTTTAGAACTAAGACATATCATTTTACTTCTAAAATATGGTATTTTATTTTTTGAGATTTTTGAATTAACTAGTAATCAATTCAATTTTAAATGCTTAGACAATATCACTTTCAACACAAATAATCATAATATCAACAAGAAGCACGTTGTCTATTTTAATACAAAATTTTGGCTTCATAAATATCAAGCATTTACATATTAGAGTGCCGACAAAATTTAAAGAGTCAAAATGTGATGAACAAGTCAAAATTATAAATAAACAAAAGTTGCTATTTTTGAAAGAAAATTGATGATGACGTGTATGGAGATTAAATGACACACGTTTTTCCAAAGATGTTGATCTTAAACGCATAAGTCAAGTATGTGACACGAGAAGATTTGGCTACTATGTCGTTGATAGTTCATTGAAACTTTTTTAAAAAAGGAACTAATAAATGCTAAATAATTATTTTTTTGGTACAGAAAGGGCGGGGTGCCTTTTTTACTAAACTTTGGGGAAAACGGTAGTTACAGAATATAACCACAAAAACAAAGAAAATAAAGGAAAAAAATTGTAAAGACTATGAGAACTAATTGTACATGTTTATCTAAGTAAAAGACCGATATCTCTACTTTAGATACTCCAAAAATCTGCAGCTTCCAAACTCGAGCCATCAAAAATTCTTTTGTTCCTCTCCCTCCAAAGCATAAACAAAACCCACGTGGCAATGATCTTCTTCTCACCTTTCAAATATGTTAAGTCATTCAGGTTTCTCAAAAGGAACTAATGCTTCCCGAACACTAAGTTCCAGACACACATAACATAGCTATAATCAAATAAGATGTGTTCTGAGTTCTCAACAAACTCCTCACATAAACAACATCTAGACACCAGAATGTAACCCATCTTCTGCATATGCACATTCGTGGGAATCTTGCCTACAAAAACTTTCCAAAGAAGTAAAGAGCACCTTCTTGGGACCTTCTCATCCCAAATCCATCTCCCCCAAGGCACAACTGACAATTTTTTCCTAGAGATGTTCCATCCATCCTTCATATTGAAGGTGGTTTTTCCTCTGAACAGCAGATAGTCCTCGCTATTAGATGGCTTAGTTTGATTCTTACCTACGAGTCTTCCACTCCCCCTGAAATTAGGAAGATGTCATTCATCATCTTTGATACAATTACTCACCTTGCAATTCATCCCTTTGCCCATCATGTAGACCAATTGAGAATCGACCAGGTCAAGTAGAGTCCCCCTATCATTCATCCAAGGGTCCCGCCAGAACGAAAACCTATTTCCATTACCCAAACAAAGGTCAATATGCTCAAGTAAAAGCTTCCTCTGCTCAAGTAGTCTTCTCTAGAGCCAATATGAACATGCTTTGGCTTCAATAGACCAAATAGATTCATCTTTGACATAACTTCATGTACCCACTTAATCATAATCCATCCTTTTTAGCAGCCACGCACCAAAGGTTCTTTAACAGCCCACCAGTAGACCAGTCATGATTGATCTAATACTGAGACCTCCTTCCTCCATAGGTCTACAAATGAGCTCACAAGAAAGTACATGAAGATGCTTCTTATCCAAAAAACCATTACACAGAAAGTCTCTCATCATCTTCTCAATAGTTCTTATCACTGATTTGGACAGAGGAAAGGCAGAGGTCCAGGAGATGCTATACGTAGACAAGGTAGATATAATAAGTTAAACTCTACCTGCTTGGGAGAGTAAGCGTCCCTTCCAAGAATCTAACCTTCCTCTAATTTTATCCACAATGGGAGCACACAAACCCTTCATCAATCTTCTTGAGAAAAGGGGCATTCCTAAATACCTGTCCGGCAAATTGCACACTTTTATGTTAAGGATATCAGAGATATTACTTTCAGCTGCCAATTTGCTAAGGAAAATATGGCTCTTTTCATTATTGAGTCTGAGGCTAGAAACTTTGCCAAAAGTATCAAGAATGTATTTAAGTCTTTGAGCATCCTTAACCTCAGCTTTAGAGAAGACGAGAAGGTCATCAACAAACACAATGTGGAAAACACTAACTTTATTCAATTTGGCAACATGTCTGAACTTCCCTTTTTGAACCTCAACATTGGTAATAGATGTCAACCCCTGCAGAGCAATGACAAAAAGGAAGGGAGCCATGGGGTCCCCTTGTCTCACCCCATTAGATGCATAGAATTGATCAGTAGGAACTCCATTAACCAGAACCTTAAAGGAGGCTGAAGAAAAAGTTTCATTCACCCAACCAATCCAACACTCTGGGAAACCCATTTTTCTCAATAAGAACAAGATATTGCCCCTTCTGACCGTGTCATAGGCTTTAGCTAAATCCTCTTTAACACACATGATCTTCTATGAGCTAGTAAAATACTCAAAATTTCATTGGCCAATAAAATTGCATCACCAATTTTCCTACCCTGAATAAAAGCAACTTGCTTATAGTCAATAAGCTCAAGAAGAATAGGCTTCACTCTGTTGGCCATGATCTTCATAATGATCTTGTAAATAACATTAAATAAAGAAATTGGTCTAAAATCCTTCAAATTTGAAGCGCCAGCCATTGTGGGAATAAGAGTAATCAAGGTACTGTTACATTCTTTAAACAACTTTCTGAGCTGAAAAAACTTTGAACAACCTTAGTAATATCATCTCCAACTATATTCCATACACATTTGAAAAAGAGAGAATTATATCCATCAGGCCCAGGGGCCTTATCATCCTTCATATTCTTCACCATGTCTTCAATTTAACTTTTAGTTACTAGCACCCTCAGCTTATCATATTGCTCACCAAAAATTCTAGAGACTACCCACTCCTCATTCCAGTTAACAACTTCCTTCGATGAACTATTAAACAAATTATCATAAAACCTCTTGACATTATCAGTAATGATGTTTAAGTCATAAGCCACATTACCATACTGATCAGTTAGCATATTATTTTGTTTAGCAGTCTTCTTGACTTGATGGTAGCATAGAAAAAATCTGAGTTCCTGTCACCCAATTTAAGCCATTGCATCCTACTTTTTTTTAAGAAACTCTCTTCATCTTCCATAGCTTGAATAGCTTTCAGCCTTATCCTAGATAACTCCTTTTGTTTAGTTATATCTCTAGGATATGCTTCAATAAGGCCTTGTATTCTCATTATTGCATCTTCAAGTACCTTTATGTTGGACAGGTAGTTACCTACACATTCCCTGTTCCACTTTCTAAGAGATTTAGTGACGACATGAAGTTTTTGATAAACCCTGTACATAGCAGTGCCAGTGCAAGTCACCCCCTCCCATGCATCACGAACAATGGATTTGTAAGAAGGGTTACTGATCCATGCATTAATAAATCGAAAGGGTGAAGCTCCCATCTTCCTTCTATCAAATCTAATTAGTGCAATGATCATGTGATCACTTACTACATAAGCTATCACTTCTCCCCAACAACAAGGAAAGTTAGAGAGGAAATCCATGCTATAGAAAATACGATCGATTCTAGAGAAAGTGCTCAAACCCTTATTATTGTGGTTGTCCCAAGTAAAATAGTGACCTTTGGTAGAAATTTCCATTAAATTTGTATTATCAATAGCTTTATTAAAGTCATTCATGCTTCTCTTAGAAGGAAGGTTCTTTCCCAATCTCTCTTTGACCAATCTAACAACGTTGAAATCACCCAAAACACCAATTCAAAGGTTTCAGACTCGCCAAAGACACAATGGAATCCCATAACATAACTCTATCAGCATCACCATTAGCCCCATAGATAGCGGAGAGGTCAAAAGCCAAAGCTCCTCTCTTGACCACACATTGCATAATTTGATCGTTGGATAAGACTTTGTGTATCTAGAGACTAGGATCCATCCAAAGAATCATAATTATGGTATAAGAATAGAAATCCGAGTTGTCCAAATGGGAAGCTCCTTGCACACCTGATTTGCAATGGAATCCCATAACATAACTCTATCAACATCACCATTAGCCCCATAGATAGCAGAGAGGTCAAAAGCCAAAGATCCTCTCTTGACCACACATTGCATAATTTGATCGTTGGATAATACTTTGTGTATCTAGAGACTAGGATCCATCCAAAGAATCATAATTATGGTATAAGAATAGAAATCCAAGTTGTCCAAATGGGATGCTCCTTGGCACACCTAATTTGCAAATGCTTGAACGTCATTTCTTTGAATCCTAGACTCAAGTATAATGTAGATGTCCACCTTATTCCTTCTCATATCCTTCTGAATGTGAGGAACTTTATTCGCATCTCCCCTCACATTCCAAGAAACTATAGTGAATGAATAGTCATTTGGAGGAAGATTCACTCCCTACTCCCCTTCCTCAAAATTAGACAGAAGGGAGTACTTATTTAGTGATGACGAGATCATTTTGTTCACTAAAACTTTTTGAATAACTTTGGGAGGTGATTTTGATTTCCACCCCCTAGTTTCCCAAATATCTTCAAGAGAAGGAAGGGGAGTAACTATCACCTATCTACCTCTAGCAAAGATAGAACCATTACCAGAATCACCAATGTTTCTACCTTTCTCACCCCTATTATCACTTCCTTTATCAACACAGGTCAAGACAGGTCCTCCAGGATCTGCTACCACCTCTTACCTTTCTTTGTATTATCTTTGGATCTCTCATGGTTACTCAACTCGACACCATCTCCAATTCCTTCCAAGACAGTGTTATTTTCAATATGCTCAGGAATGTGATCGATAACATCGATGAACACTTCAGTCTCCTCAGCCGCTACAACTCTATTAGGTACCCATTCCTTAGTCAATCTTTTCTTTGGGGCTCTTCCTTCTTGCTTCCTCAGATCATCACACAAAGAGGACTCATGCCCATATAGACCACAGATCGAGCACTAAGTCGGCTCCCACTCATACTCGAACTTGATTGTGTCCAGCTGACCATCATCACTAATAATCTAGAGCTCCTTTGGATAGGAGAAGTTTGAGGGAATGAATACATGTATACGATCAAATCCAGTCTCCTAAACTCCAGTGTCATTCTATTAGGTCAGAGAGGAGTACCTAAGACAGAGCCAATGTTATTGAACATTTCAACATACCAAAGTTGAAGGGGAAGACTGTGGATCTTAAGCCAGATCGGGATCTCTATCAACTTCATCTTCTCTAGCGGTTCTCCTTGCTCCCATTTCGTAATGATGAGAGGCTTTCCCGCCATGAACTAGGGACCATCATCCATAGCCATTTCCAGATCCTCATCATTTGCAAACATTACAATGAAGAAGCCCTTCCTCGAGATATGACTTTGATAGATCCTTTCACACCTTCCATATCAAAGCAAGATGTCAAACTAGATCATAGGACAATGAGGTCTGAGTCCCACCACATAACCTACCACCGTCCTGCTCCACCTAGCCAGGTTCCTCTCAGCAATGGCCTTTGGGTAGATCATCTTCCCTTCCACCATTTGGACTTCCATCTTAGTTAGATTAATCAGACCAATAACATTCTTCTCTTTAAACAAAGTCGACCAATCAATTCTCTCCTTCGCCATAGAAAATCCATTTGATGAGCCTCCCACGCTCTTCAACACTGCAGAACCCTCGCTCTGTCCTGGATCTGGAGGGTCAGACATCGTCGTCATCTCGACAATTGTCCCCTCAGTTGCCAGAGCCTCAGTCGCAAGAGCAATCATTTCACTCATACTAAAGAGCCTCTTAACCTTTCCTAGGGTTTCATAGATAGGTCCAACGAATCAATAACACATACAATTGCTTCATATTTGGTAAAGTCGGTATAATGTGAGGGGAGTGATATAAATAAAGAAGAAGAAAAAATATTTTTGGATAGACAAAGTTATATAAAAAAGAGAGATTATAAGGGAATTAACAGGAACAATTATTTGCCTACTCTCCACCATATTTTCTAAACCTAACCGAACTCAAGAAAGTTAAAAGCATGAATATATAGTGGGAGATGTGTTATAAGTAAAGGGAAAATGTGATAAATGTGGAGAAAAAATTAAGAAAAAGGTAAAAAGGAAACAAATTTTGTAAATAAATTTGACAGAAACTTAAACGTACATAATATTTTATAGAGTATTTGTAGAAAAATTTGACTTAAATTATGGAGGAAAAGATAGAAAATTGTTTAGAAATGAGTAGGTGAATTAGAGAGAGAAATTGAGTTATAAAGGGGACACAAATATTTAGATAGAATTTTATAGAAACATATCAAAATATAAAGGAAAATATTTATGTTTTCTGCAATATATATTAAAAAGTAACATAAAATAAAATTTGTGATATATATTTATTTTAACCAATTTATCTTACATATATTAAAATATTTATAATGAATAATATGTTGTTAAATTTCACAAGTAATCCGGATCTATACATCTAGGAAGCAATCAATCCTAACATGGACATTTTAAAATACATAGTATCATAGTGTCAAACATGTGTTCATCGTGTATAATTTGTTTTTCTTTTGTTAAATAAAGTAATATCTACTTCATTGTTTGGTTTCAATGTATTACAAAAATGTCTTCACAAAAGTATGGACAACAAATTATGCTACAAGTCCTTTTATATGCCCATCATTTCATGTATGTATATTCTTCTTGTGCTAATGATGTAGGTCGGTTTGCTTCTCTTGGCACGTGTAGTGCATGCTAAAAAGGATATTAATTCTTTTTATATATAATGACAAATTGTTAATATTGCATGATGTAATAATATATTTATTAATATAATTAGTAAAATATGCATAATTATGTAATCTTTAAAACATCATTATATATTCAAAATAAGCATAATTTAGTGATACACATTTCTCCAATGATGTTGGAGATTAAGTGATATACATTCCTCCAAAGAAACATGATGACGTTCATGGAGATTAAGTGATATACATTTCTCCAAAGATGTTACTCTTAAACTCATAAGTCAAATATATGCCACAAGAAGATTTGGCTACTATGTCGTTGATAGTTCATTGGAACTTTTTTGACAATGAAACTAATAAATGCTAAATAATTGAACTTTAGCTATAGAGAGATCCAACTGATTAATAACACATATAATTGCTTCATATTTGATAAAGTTGGTATATGTGAGGGGAGTGATAGAAATAGAGAAGAAGAAGAAAAAAATACTTTTGAATAGATGAAGTTATATAAAAAAGAGAGATTATAAGGGAATTAATAGGAATGATTATTTTCCTACTCTCTACCACATTTTCCAAACCTAATTGAAGTCAAGAAAGTTAAAAACATGAATCTATAGTGGGAGACGTGTTATAAGGAAAGGAAAAATGTGACAAAATGTAAAGAAAAAATTAAGAGAAGTAAAAAAGAAACAAATCTTGTAAATAAAATTGATAGAAACTTAAATGTACATAATATTTTATAGAGTAGACAAATTTGACTAAAATTATCGAGGAAAAGATAGAAAATCATTTTAAAATGAGTAAGTGAATTAGAGAGAGAAATTGAGTTATAAAGGGAACACAAATATTTAGATAGAATTTTAGAGAAACATATTGAAATATAAAGGAAAATATTGATGCTTCCTGCAATATATATTAAATTGTAACATAAAATAAAATACATTATGTATCTTTATTTTAACCAATTCATCTTGCATATACTAAAATATGTATAATAAATAATATATTGTTAACTTTCACATGATTGTATATAATATAAATATGTACATCGAGGAGCAATCAATCCTAACATGGACATTTAAAAATGTATAGTATCATGGTGTCGAACATGTATCCTTCATGTATAATTTATCTTTCTTTTGTTAAATAAAGTAATATCTAGTTCATGGCTTGGTTTCAATGTATTATAAAAATGCTTTTACAAAGGTACGGACAACAAATTAAGATACAAGTCCTTTTTGGATGTCCATCATTTCATATATGTATATTCTTCTTGTGCTAATGATGTAGGTTGGTTTGTTTCTCTTGGCACATATAGTGCATGCTAAAAGGGATATTAATTTTTATGTATATAATGATAAAATTATTAATATTACATGATGTAATAATATCGTTATTAATACAATTAGTAAAATATGCATAATTACCTAATCTTTAAAACATCATTATATATTTAAAATAAGTATAATTAAGTGATAGACATTTCTCTAAAGATGTTGGAGATTAAGTGGTATACATTTCTTCGAAGAAATATGATGATGTGTATGGAGATTAAGTGATAAACATTTCTAAAAAGATGATGCTCTTAAACTAATAAATCAAATATATGCCACGAGAAGATTTGGCTACTATGTCTTCGATGGTTCATTGGATTTTTTTGAAAAAGAAACTAATAAATGTTAAATAATTGAATTTTAACTGTGGAGAGATCCAATGAATTAATTTCACATACAATTTCTTCATATTTGATAAAGTTGTTAGAATGTGAGGGGAGTGTTAGAAATAGAGAAGAAGAAAAATTATTGTTGGATAGACAAAGTTATATAAAAAAGAGAGATTATAAGGGAATTAATATGAATGATTATTTGTCTACTGTCTACCACATTTTCCAAACCTAATTGAAGTCAAGAAAGTTAAAAACATGAATCTATAGTGGGAGATGTGTTATAAGTAAAGAGAAACTGTGATAAAATATGGAGAAAAAAGTAAGAGAAAGGTAAAAAAGAAACAAATCTTGTAAATAAAATTGACAGAAACTTAAATGTACATAATATTTTATGGAGTATTTGTAGACAAAATTGACTCAAAATTATGGAGAAAAAGATAGAAAATTGTTTTAAAATGAGTAGGTGAATGAGAGAGAAATTGAGTTATAAAGGGGACACAAATATTCATATAAAATTTTAGAGAAACAATTGAAATATACAGGAAAATATTTATGTTTCCTGCAATATATATTAAAAAGTAACATAAAATAAAAAATATGATATATCTTTATTTTAACCAATTTATCTAATGACGGAACCAAGGGGGGCAAGAGGGGGTCACACCCTCCCAAAATAAAAATAAAAATGAAGTATTTATATAGAAATCAGTATATGTATATATAAGAATATATAAATATATATACAAAAGACATACACTTGACATACATTTGACATGAACTATGTCGTAGCCTAGTAGTTAGTAAATGTCTACAACACACTCAGCCTTCACCCACATAGGTTCGACTCCCTAGTTTCACATTTTTGGGTTATGAAGCGTTAACAGTGTTGCTTTCACACGCATATGTACATTGCCATTATATATATGAATAAGAGTCTAAATATAACTTGACTTGTACCATATCCTACTAGTTACTAGATATGAGTAATGGTGATTTCTGTAAACTATGTGGATTCCAATCTCAAATTTCATATCTTTTTAGTTGTGATGTGTAACCAATACACTTTCACATGTATAGTATATATACATTGATATTATATATATAAATAATAGTTAAAAAAATTAGAGTATGAGCAGTTTCGCAGCTCATTGGTTAGTAAATATAGCATGACTTGTATTGTAGCTTGTTGGTTAGTAGTTCTGAGTAATGGTGCTTCCTTTAAACCACGCGGGTTCCAATCTCAAATTTCATATCTTTTTGGCTGTGATGTGTAACCAACACACTTTCACATGTATAGTATATATACATTGATATTATATATATAAATAATAGTCAAAAAATTAGAGTATGAGTTGTTTTGTAGCCCATTGGTTAGTAAATATAGCATGACTTGTAGCGTAGCTTGCTGGTTAGTAGATATGAGTAATAATGCTTCCCTTAAACCATGTGGGTTCCAATCTCCAATTTTGTATCTTTTTGGTTGTGATGAGTAACCAACACACTTTCACATGTATAGTATATATGCATTAATGTTATATATATAAATAATAGTCAAAAATTTAGTATGAGCTGCTTCGCAGCCCATTGGTTAGTACATATAGCATAGTGCACGCACTCCTTGGCTTGTGGGGCTCATGTTCAATTCTCCATTTTGTCCACTTTAAGCAAATTTTGTTACAAATTACTTTTAAATTTTTGATGATGTCTCAATGTATGATAAAGTTACAAATGTATATTAACATAGATTGTTTAGTAGTTTGTTGGAGTGTAAAGATTGTGTAGTGAAAACTGTGTAGTTTCATTTTCACTTGGTTCAATCTCTATCAATTACAAAATTATTATATTTTAGTATTTTCTAAAATTTTACTGGCCCCCCAACTATAAAGTTCTAGTTCTACCCCTGAATTTATCTTGCATATATTAAAAATGTATAATGAATAATATATTGTTAACTTTCACATGATTATATATAATCCAGATGTATACATCTAGGAAGCAATTAATCCTAACATGGACATATAAAAATATATAGTATGATAGTGTTGAACATGTGCCCGTCATGTATAATTTTTTTTCTTTTATTAAATAAAATAATATCTACTTCATCGCTTGGTTTCAATATATTACAAAAATGTCTTCACAAAAGTATGTACAACAAACTAAGCTACAAGTTCTTTTTGGATGTTCATCATTTCATGTATGTATATTCTTCTTATGCTAATGATGTAGGCTGGTTTGTTTCTCTTGGCACATGTAGTGCATGCTAAAAGGGATATTAATTTTTTATATATATAATGATAAATTCTTAATATTACATGATATAATTATATCTTTATTAATACAATTAGTAAAATATGCATAATTATGTAATCTTTAAAACATCATTATATATATAAAATAAGAAAATTATGTATAATTATAAAACGTATTCTAAAAGTATATATGATCTAGTTTTGTACAATAATTTTTATATCCTTCTATTTCTATGTTGTACAAATCAAATACAATTATATAAGCATAGATTTCTAATAGAAAAAGTTTTCCATATGTATTTATCTAAAAAAGTGGTCGAATAAGAAGACAATCTATAGTAACATTTTGACTAACATTATAGTTAATGAAATGAAATTTTAATGTTAAAATACTCACTATTAGTTTTATAATTCACATTGATCTCTTTTTCACCAACTCAGAATAGTTGTTGTATTAATCTTAAATTTATATAGTATATTATATCTTATTATGTTTGTGCATTATAATTGTATATTATTGGTTTGTCTTATAATATTAAATGATTGTTTGTATTATGTTTTATAACTATGCCATATTTGTTGAAATAAAAGATATTTAAAAATAATAGTTGACCATTTCTTTCATTCATAATCTTATCTAATAGTTATTATTATTTTTATATTTCAATCTATTTGAGAGAAAATTAATTATATTGTACTATCATACTCTTATTTCAATAACTATCAATCATATACAACATTTTTTTTGTGGGAGGGGGGGCATCAGTACAACCTAACCTAATATTTTTAAAAACTCTTACATAGTATCTTATTTAAAATATATATTTTTTTCAAAAATATTTTTTTTGGGGGGGGGGGGGGGGGGGGGCAGCCCGCAAGAAGATCCGCCACTACCACCGATTAACTCTGCCAATACAAGTCTCAAGTGGTTTGAATAGATCGGTGAATTGGGGAAAATTATTTTATAGGACATGTCTTGTATTTTTTTGTATAGGTCTACCTATCAATATACATCATCTCCTCTTCACTCTTCTATAAAACCTTATTACTTAAAAGAAATAAGGAGAGGGAACCGTGAAAGGAAAAGATGTGGAATACTAATATGGAGCTTATGGGATAAGCTACGGGGGTTTCAGTAAGTTACAAGGCCATGTTTGATTTGTAGGAAATGATTTTGATGGGATTAGAAGAAGGCTAGGATAGGATGGAATTCATGTAGGATAGGAAGCTTGTGATCCTATCTCCTGTTTGGATGAGCACACTAAAGAATTAATTCTGTCTTCTTTGTCATCGGCTTAAACAACTCAAACATGATCCATTCACTACTTTGGTCCTTGGAGTTCACGGACGTAAATTTAAGTTAAATACCACAATTTCATTGGAAATTATATTTTCTATGCGAAATCAGAATAAGATTATAGAAACTTGAATGAAATGATGCGTGTAGTTCATGAATAGTTATCATCACATGTCGAGTTGAATACAACTACATGTTATAGTATGTTCCAGTTCTCTGCGGCTTTGCATCGTGCACTCTCTTAACACGGTAGAGGGGGAGAGGTTTCTACTTAAGCCTTGCATGATGGAGTTGAAGTCATTGCACCAAAGCAATTTCTGCCAGATTTGTGCATGAGAGAGGCTTATGTTAAAGATCTCATTTTTTTTATGTGGCCCAAAATAAAATAATATATTTATTTTTGTTCTCTGAAATGATGCATCCATTGGGGTATGGGAAGGTTCTCATAACCACCATGCCTCTTCATGATGGTTAGAGAGACATTAAGATAATTCTATATATTGGACTAGTCCTTTCTCCATGGAACTAACGTAACTGATCTCATCCATTCGGAGTCCTATCGGAAGAGAGAAACCAGAGTGCCAAATACGAAGAAAATACGTTCTTTGTCCCGTCTTCTTCCTCCGGCCATCCGCTTGGAGGGCCGCTTCCGCTTTGCCTCCGTCTGCTGCATCGAGACGTAGAGAAAATCTTGTCAACTGCAGGACTGTGATGGATGCTACACAAAATCCTGGTATGTATATATTCCATCAATGGTATCAGAGCAAGGATTATCGTTCCTTAGACAACTGTGTAATCTGTTTCGTTCCTCGTATTATTCTATACGAATGCTCGTTGTCTTCATATCACAATGTTTCCGTGGCTCGAAACTGAGACGTTTGAATCATGAAAATGAGATCAACGAGTGTGGAAGCGATTAGCAGCGGAATTATCAAAAATCACTAAAAATTAAAACTTTTTGTAGAGAGAACATCAAACGATAAAACTCTTTCATAAAGAAACATGATAAGTTATTTACAAATTGATCCCTCATTACATCTCTGTAAACAAACACATCTCGAGAGTTACAACATCAACTACCTTGTTAACTATACAAGGTAAGATACAAAATCTCGAGGCATCATGCCAAAATCTCAGATATACTGACTCCTAGGACCTGAGAGTACAGAGACGACACATAGGACATACTATCTACACAACTTGACAGATAGTGTCTCCACCTGAGGATCACTGTTGTCCCTGAGATTGTTGCTGCTGCTGCTCACCCACTGGTGGGTTCCTTCATCCTCGGCGTCTACCTAAAAATTCGAATCCCACAGGGGTGAGACAATTGAATAATTGTCCCAGCGGGAGTTATAACTCTCCACCAGAAGCTTTGTTATTGCATTAAAGGAATAACAAAAAGCAGTAGAAATATAAATATTCAACAGCAGGTAACATTATATAAACTATGTGAAGCAGCATCCTTATAAGTAATCATTTCAATTATAACTTAATTGAATGACAAGACATATAACAATAAGGAATATGAAGAACATGAATACTAGTTACTTAACTAGAGCACTATAAACAATGTATCATCAATCATTGTTTCTCGTAATTTAACCTAAGAAAATATGCTATGCGGCTGGTTACATTTTACAAACATATTTATGCCCTGAGGAGATGTGTTACACCTCTCATACTCCAACCGACCATCACTAGATCGCAATCGGTACCATACATAGGTCATCAGGAGAGCCGGATTCCTATGACCTCATCACTCCTCAGTCAGTATGAGGATCATCATGCAGGACATCTCGTGTCTCTGCTATAATAGCTTTCCAGGGTATTCTGGCAACTTCACTATTTAGAGTTACAGTGGCGTTCTGTACTCTCTTCGACATCGAGGAATTTCTTGCTTATCTCTCATCGCTGCGGCATTAACAACATCATCGGGAGATTAGTGATACATCATCCCAGAATAAACATATAATGAAGGATTGAGATATTAGTGATACATCTTCTATTAGATCCAACATTAGGACGTAAGGTTATTTGCGTCTATAACCCCCACATACTCAAAAGTATGTGCTCTAGGAGTTCCTTTAGGAAAACCTGTTTCACCATCATTGACATTGATGGATCTATGGTCAGGGCTCTACATGATATCGTTATACTTGATTAGTTAAGTACATTACTACATTCTTTAACATCAAGCATGTTTTCAAACATAAACCAATAAAACAATTGCTATAAAGAAAGAGTACTATTTGTATCAAGTTCACATTACATACTTTAAACATTGGGATATCAATCCCTAACCATCCCATCATTGTGATTCAGGACTGTGGGTATTCAAACCCTTGAATCATCATAACACTTGTTATCAGTAACATCTTATCATCCAGTCATTTCATCAGTATGACCTTTGATTATTGCAATGCATATATTACTCATGGCTCATTCAGCCTATCAGGCTCACATGTTACCACTCACCAGATAACATTGCATATCATTATACTTGAAGCATGTAAAGTGTTTTCAATGCATATGACATCATAATCCTTACCTGGATATGATCACCTCTTTATGAAAACCTACATGGTTAACATTTACTAATAACATGCACATTGTAACTATATCAGCACATTACAAGTTCTTTTCAAATGATATATAGGATACCACGGCTGTGCTATCTTGCACGGTCGTATAAGAGTAAGTCACCACGGTCGTGCTTTATTACACGGTCGTGCAACAAAGGTTTCACCACGACTGTGTCATATTAACACGACTGGTTTCTAGGGTTAGGATTCTCATTCAATCCAATTAGAGTTATTCCACCCCTTAGTTTGATTCGGAATAATGATCCCTTATCTCATACTTTAATCATGGAGTTTCATGCTTAAAAGCATAACTCAGAATTAGGGTTTACCTGTTCATATTATCACATCACCCTAGATTAGGGTTTACTATTCACACTACATCACATTACCCTAGATTAGGGTTTACGGTTCATATTACAATGAATTGAGATCATATTATCATCATGTATGAAGATTACTTCCATTAATGCCCTCAAATTGGATTGAGATTCATTAATCATCATAATTAGTATTTCCATGATCTCACTATGAAGGATCATACCCTAATTAGGTGTATTCATATATGTTGGAAGTATATTACTAGATTCTCAAACATATAGGGAGTCTTCTCTCTCCTATTACTAATAGATGATGTTTACATCACTCTTGAATAGACTAAGTCAAAGCATCTTTGATTACATAAGTCATGTCATCACCATTATCGTCATTAGGGTTTGCTTGATCAAGGGGTATTGACTACTTAAACCCAGCAAGGGTACTTTGGTAATCTTCACCATTGACCCAAATATACATTAATTCACTAATTACTTAACCCCTTAATGAATTTAGGTATCTTTAGGGTTTAGGTTAAACAACTACTAAACCATCTTAACCTTCAAACCATCAAACGTTCTTAACATAATTGAACCCCAAACGGTCTTGTACTTCAACCTCCAAACGGTTTGAAACCGCATGACCACCAAACGGTCTTGAGACCGTTTGGTCCAAACACCCTCAAAACCGCATCGACCAAAAAGTGTATCAATACTTCCAATTGAGTTAGGGTTTTCAATGTTGAACCCCTCCATCGTTCATGCCATGGTTAACCACTTGTCAATTGAGCCAATTAAGTTAACACTCAACTGATGTGACCCTCAATTGATCCTCAATTGATCACTAATTAGGGTTTGGATTGATTGGATTAGGGTTGGAAATCGATCATCCTTCAACATGCATCAATAGGAGCTTAATTGATGTTGAACCCATTGTACCATCACTCAATTGGGTCATGACCTGACCCCAAATGGTCTAGAGGTCGTTTGGATGACCTACAAACGGTCTTGAGACCGTTTGCCCATCATATCATCAAAATCCAAGTCAACCAATTAAGGTTTGGATCATTGGATTGATCACCAAAACAACAATTGATTACCCTCCAACTTAGTATCATTGGATCGTCAATTGCTTAACCATACTCACCCCTAGACCTCCAAACGGTCTTGGTGACCTCCAAACGGTCTTGAGACCGTTTGGCTCATCCAACCCTGGGATTCTAGTGAAAAATCATTAGGGTTTGAGCTATTGAGTTGATCATCAAATCAGCACTTAATTGCAAAGTGATTTGGTACCTTTAGACCTTCAATTGGTCAACCATGCTTAACCCTAGACCTCCAAATGGTCTTGGATGATCCCCAAACGGTCTTGAGACCATTTGGGTGATCCCCAAATGGTCTTGAGACCATTTGGGTCAATCAACCCAAAACATCAACTCATTTCAATGCAAAATCAGCACTTAGCCGATTTGGGTTAACACCATATCTTTTGTCCTTCAAACACTTAACCATATCCAACCATAGACCTCCAAACGGTCTTGGGTGACCCCCAAATGGTCTTGAGACCATTTGGGCTAAATAACCCAAAAAGCCAAATCAATCAAGTTGAAAATCAGCACTTAATCCAATTAGGGTTTGCCTAATTGATTAGCCTTCAACTCATGATTCCTTTGGAATTAACCTATCAAATTTGGTGAGGTATTAACCAACATAATTATAAACAGGAATCGCAAACGGTTAACCCTTGGTCAACTCCCTCAAACGGTTTTGAAACCGTTTTCCCAAAAAGGTCAAGTTAATCAGGTTGGAAAACAACACTTAATCTATTTAGGTTTACCTAATTAATTAGCCTTCAACTCATGATTCCTTGGGAGTTAACCTATCAAATTTGGCGAGTTATTAACCAACATAATTATGAACAGGAATCTCAAACGGTCAACCCTTGGTCAACTCAACCAAATGGTCTTGGAGACTGTTTGCTCCAACCGACCTTGTGAAACCGTTTGCCCTTCAAACGGTTTTGCAAACCGTTTGCCCCAAACAGTTTTGCAAACCGTTTGCCCCAAACGGTTTTGCAAACCGTTTGTCCAAGGAGGGGGGCAAGACCGTTTGCTAAAGTAGCATTGGTATTCATGCCCCCTTCTTCTTCCTCCATATCAAGGCCTATTCTCCATGGTTTTGCTTGCAAGAGTGCAAAGAAGGATGGAGGGAAGTAGAACAAGCAACGTTTGCAAGAAAGAAAGATGCATAACAAATTTTAAGGGTTTAGAGTTATAAAACCCGCCTTAGAACCAGATCTAGAGCTCCACGATTTGAAGCTTTAATGGTGGCTTGAGCTCCATAGGTCGTCCAAGGTTTCTTCTTCAAGAATTGGTTGGAAAGGATGGCTAGAAAGAAGAACTAAGTAAGAAAAACTAGCAAACCAACCTTGTATCATGATTTCCTCCATGAATCCGAGCTAGATAGTGGTTAAAGCTTACCCAACTCCACTTGGCCATTCTCCTCTGCTCCTGAGCTCCTTCCTTAGTCGGCCACAACAAGAGATAAGTGAAGAGAGAAAGGGAAACGATCCCTTAGTTGTAAAAGAAAGGTGTATATATACTTTGGGCATGTTTTCAAGATAAGGACAATCTTTTCTTCTATTTCTCATATGGGTCCTTCTCTCCTTCTTGGACACGCCCCTCCTTTCTATACTTAAGCAAAACTCTTTTTTTTTTAACTAAGGTTTAGAGGAAAAGAAGCCAAACATCCGTCTAAGTTGCACACATAAAAGGGTCATTTTGCTTACAACTTAGTTATTTAATTACAAGGGTTTTCCTTCTTATTTGATTAGTCAAATGAAGTGCCCTCTTCATCACTTTTACTCTAATTGATGCCAAGAGTCATAAAAGATACTCTAAAATGTATATTTTACATGTTGCACCCCAGGTTTTGGGTAAATTGCACTTTTCACCAAAACTAGGGTTTTAAAGTACAAGGATTGCTCCACAAGTTGCATCTTGGTGCCCAAACTTGGAGAACCCATAACACTTCATCATATTCATTCTTATGATGTCTCATCATCAGAGGAACATCTAAACATGTGAAATTTGCAAGTTAACTCCTTTAATTGGGTAATTTGCACATAAGTCCCTATTAACAAAACAATATTATAACACTGTTTAAAAAGGGCAGAAATAGAAATATAAGTTCCTAAAAATCTTTAATTACATACCAAAAAGATAATCACAAGTTTCTAATTATATAATTAAACAAAACACCTAGGGTTAGTTCATAACCCAGGTCAGGGATGTTACAAATTACCCACCCCTTACAAGGATTTCGTCCCCAAAATCAACAAAACATATTAAGAGAAAAGAGCAGGGTATTTCCTTCTCATCTCTTCCTCTAGTTCCCATGTGGCTTCTTCAACACCACGGTGATTCCAGAGGACTTTAACAAGACTTATATCTTTCTTTTTCAACTTTTTAATTATGTTATCAAGGATTGACACTGGTCCTTCCTCGTATGACATATCGTCATTCAATTCTACTTCCATAGGTTGTAGAACTGACTCTGTATCAGGGTGACATTTCGTCAGCATAGAAATGTGAAACACAGGGTGTAACTTTTGTAACTCTGGTGGCAACTCTAGTTTATAGGCTACTTTTCCAATCCATTCAATGATTGGATAAGGCCCCATAAACCTAGGAGCTAACTTCCCTTTCCTCCCAAACCTCAGAACTCCCTTCCAAGGTGAGACCTTGAGATACACTCTATCTCCAACTTGGAACTCCAAAGGTATACGACGCTTGTCAGCATAAGATTTCTGCCTATCCTGTGCAGTCTTGATCTGTTATTGTATTACTTTGATCTTTTCTATGGTCTGCTGTACAAGATCAGGACCTAACAGTTGATATTCATCGGTTTCATACCAACATAGGGGTGATCTACAACGTCTACCATATAAAGCTTCATAAGGTGCCATGTCAATTCTATGTTGATAGCTATTATTGTAGGCAAATTCTATCAAGCTTAGGTGCAGATCCCAACTCCCTGTAAACTGAAGAACACATGCTCTCAGCAAGTCTTCCAAGGTCTGTATAGTCCTTTCAGACAGTCCATAAGTATGAGGATGAAAGGTTGTACTAAACCTTAACTGGGTGCCTAAAGCTTTATGAAGTCGTTCCCAAAAACGACTCGTGAACTGGGGACCCCTGTCTGAAACTATAGTGACTGGAACTCCGTGCAGTCGCACTATCTCCTGAATATACAACTGTGCTAGCCTCTCAGCAGAATAGGTTGTTTTGATAGGTAAGAAATGCGTTGTCTTTGTTAACCTATCAACTATTACCCAAATGGAATCATACCATTTGCTTGTCCTAGGTAAACCAACAACAAAGTCCATGGTTACGTGATCCCACTTCCACTGTGGTATGGGCAATGGTTGCATTGTTCCTGCAGGCTTTTGGTGTTCAGCTTTAACTTGCTGACACATAGGACACCGTATAACAAACTCAGCAACGTCCTTCTTCATCCCAGGCCACCAATACATATCTTTTAAGTTTTGATACATTTTGGTGCTTCCTGGATGCATAGCATACATTGAAGAATGAGCTTCTTCCAGGACTAACTTCCTCAAATTATCCACATCTGGCACTATCATCCTCCCATGATAATAGGCTACTTGGTCATCAGAGTCATGGAAACCATCTCATTTTTCATCACGATACTCAGATCTAATCTGTTGAACTGCAGCATCGATTTGTTGTGCCTCTTTAATCTGCTCTCTCAGAGTAGGTTTTATATGCATCTCAGCTAACAACCCGGCTAACAATGACACCTTCAACTGTACATTGTCTTGCCTTAAGGAGATAAGCATATCTCTCCTAGAGCATACTAAAGAGTTTAGTTGTGCCCTATCTAAGGCTGGTGTTGCTGATTTCCTACTTAAAGCATCTGCAACTACATTGGCCTTCCCTGGATGGTAATCAATTATACAATCGTAGTCTTTGATTAACTCCATCCAGCGATGTTGCCTCATGTTAAGTTCATGCTGAGAGAAGATATACTTAAGGTTCTTATGGTCAGTGAAAATCTGGTATGTCTCTCCATAGAGATAGTGTCTCCAGATCTTCAAGGCATGAACCACAACAGCTAGTTCCAGATCGTGTGTTGGATAATTCTCCTCATGTTTCTTAAGCTGTCGAGAAGCAAAAGAAATCACTTGTTTATCCTGCATTAACACACATCCGAGTCCATTCTTGGAGGCGTCACAGAAAACTATGTATCCTTTGCCTTGCTCAGGTAACACAAGTACAGGTGCACTTGTCAACCTCTCCTTCAACAACTGGAAGGATTGCTAACACTTATCACTCCAAACAAAAGAAACATCCTTCCGTGTCAACTTAGTCAAAGGTAGGGCTATGGAACTGAAGTTCTTAATGAACCTTCGGTAATAACCAGCCAACCCTAAGAAACTACGGATTTTCGTCGGTGTCTTCGGTTGTTCCCATTGTAGGACAGATTCTACCTTTTTAGGGTCAACACGAATACCCGAGGCAGATATCACGTGTCCAAGGAAAGATACTTCCGGTAACCAGAACTCACACTTGCTAAACTTAGCATATAGCTTGTGTTCTCTTAGCAAAGTTAGAGCCTGGAGAAGATGTTGTTCATGCTGTTGAGCATCTCTACTATAGATCAGAATGTCATCTATAAAGGCAACAACACACTGATCGAGGAAAGGTCGGAAGATTATATTCATGAGTTCCATAAATGTAGCTGGTGCATTAGTTAGTACAAATGACATAACTGTGAACTAATAGTGACCATACCTCATTCTAAAGGCAGACTTGGGTATGTCATTGTCCTTAATATGGAGTTGGTGATATCCCGATCTCAAATCTATCTTTGAGAAGATGGTTGCACCACGCAAATGGTCAAAAAGATCATCAATCCTCGGCAGAGGATACTTGTTCTTTATTGTTACTTTGTTTAGTTGTCTGTAATCAATGTACAACCGCATCGATCCATCTTTCTTCTTAACAAAGAGAACCGAAGCACCCCAAGGTGAAGTACTCGGTCGGATGAAACCCTTCTCAAACAACTCTTGCAACTGTTTCTTGAGTTCTGCCATCTCAACAGGTGCCATCCTATACGGTGTTTGTGCTATAGGTTGTGTGTCGGGGATTAAATTGATTTCAAAATCAATTTCTCGAGGCGGTGGCACACCTGGAAGTTCTTTAGGAAATACATCTTCAAATTCTCTGACTACAGGAACTTCAGCAGGGTTAAGACTATCCATGGTAGTATCTACCACATGGGCTAAGAATGCATAACATCCTTGCCTCATCAACTTCTCAACAACCATAGCTGATACGAGATAGGTGGGTAGAATCTTTCTCTCTCCTTGAAAGATCCATGTGTCACTATCATTAGAGAACACAACTTGCTTGGACTCACAATCCAAGACAACCTTATACCTTTCTAAGGTATCCATTCCAAGATTTATATCAAATCCATGCATCTCAAGTGGTATAAGATCCACTTGAATGTGATGTTCAGAAAAGAAGAGAATGCAGGGAGAACATACCTCCTGCAACATAGCAGACCCCATCAACGGAGTTTCTAGCAACAAACTATCTGCTCTATGACTTGTAGTCAAGTTGCAGTCACGAATCACTCTTCGAGTGATAAAGGAGTGTGTAGCACCCAGATCAATCAAAACAGATACAGCGCAAAATGTAGATATATCAGAATATAAAAATTCCATCTGACTTGCTACAACCCGAGGGTTGATAACTGCATCAGGTGGATTCATCACGTAGAATTTCATTGTCACCTGTGGTTGATTCAGTGCTTGATGACTAGATGTCGATGATCCAGCTTGGGACGCTTGTCCAATTCCTCTAGTGTTACCTGGAAACTGTCATCTTTGAGATCCTTGTTGATTCTGCCTCTGAGGTTGAGTCACACTCACTTCTCTAACTCTGCAATCCTTCATCAGATGTCCCATCTTTCCACATATGTAACAACTTCTGTTCAGTTGTTGTGGTCTGGGTGGTCCTATAACCGACATAGATGTTGAACTGCAAGCTCCTCCTAGTGGTAGGCTTCGTCCTTTACCCCTATTTGACGTCCACTGCATCCGGGTATTGGATCTAGGTGGTGGCATAGGTGCAGAAAACCTAGGTTTCTTAAAACCTTTGGATGAAGATCCTTGAAACTGGGGATACATCCTCTTGTTATGGGTCTGTCTCTTCTCTGCTAGAGACCTCTCTACCCTTCGGACTGACTCAACGAAGGTAGCAAACCTTTCTCTATTCTCTAGGGTAGACACAGGAGTAGTCAACTCAGCGTTTAACCCTTTTTCAAAACGCCTTATCCTTTCTTCATCTGTGGTCACCATGTGCGGACAAAATCGCAACAACTCCATGAACTTGGCCTCGTATTCACTAATGTTCATTGGACCTTGTCTTATCCTCTCAAACTGAGAGATTTTCTCGTCCAGAAACGTCTTAGGGAAATATCTGTTGACAAATTCCTGTCTGAAAACTTCCCATGCAACCTCCACACCAGGCCTCATCTGTTCTTCCATGGTCCACCAATGACTAGCACTCCCCTTGAGAAGGTACACATCATGTCTAACCTTCTCAGCTTCTGGGATGTTCAGGATTCTAAAGGCTTTATCTAGTTCGGTTAACCACAAGTCGGCATCTGTGGGATCAGCTGTTCCCAAATACTTTGTGGCTCCAACTCGGCGAAGTCGTTCAAACGTCTTGCCGATTCCTTGTCCTTCAGGTTGGGCAGGTGCCCTAGGTGCAGGCATAGGTATCCTATCAGTTATGTGTGTCATGGCAGTCATAAACTACCCAAACATGGTCTGGACGGCTGGGTTTCCCATGTCAGCTAGATCGAACTGGGGTGGTTCAGGCACAGTTTGCTCTATCTCTGGGTTTCTTGCACCTTCTCTGGGTGCAGCAACACTGCTCTCTGTGACATATTCCTTGTGTGGTCCAGACATCCTTAGTCTTATCTTCTTCTCCTGAGGAGTAGAAGACACTATCAGACATACTGGAAAGCACTAGAACAGACTCAACATCCTAAGTCCTATGTCTCTGTAGACTCAGCGAACCTAGAGCTCTGATACCACTAAATTGAGACGTTTGAATCACAAAAATGAGATCAACGAGTGTGGAAGCAATTAGCAGCGGAATTATCAAAAATCACTAAAAATTAAAACTTTTTGTAGAGAGAACACCAAACGATAAAATTCTTTCATAAAGAAACATGATAAGTTATTTACAAACTGATCCCTCATTACATCTCTGTAAACAAACACATCTCGAGAGTTACAACATCAACTACCTTGTTAACTGTACAAGGTAAGATACAAAATCTCGAGGCATCATGCCAAAATATCAGATATACTGACTCCTAGGACCTGAGAGTACAGAGACGACACATAGGACATACTATCTACACAACTTGACAGACAGTGTCTCCACCTGAGGATCACTGTTGTCCCTGAGATTATTGTTGCTGCTGCTCACCCACTGGTGGGTTCCTTCGTCCTCGGCGTCTACCTAAAAATTCGAATCCCACGGGGGTGAGACAATTGAATAATTGTCCCAGCGAGAGTTATAACTCTCCGCCAGAAGCTTTGTTATTGCATTAAAGGAATAACAAAAAGCAGTAGAAATATAAATATTCAACAGCAGGTAACATTATATAAAGTATGTGAAGCAGCATCCTTATAAGTAATCATTTCAATTATAACTTAATTGAATGACAAGACATATAACAATAAGGAATATGAAGAACATGAATACTAGTTACTTAACTAGAGCACTATAAACAATGTATCATCAATCATTGTTTCTCGTAATTTAACCTAAGCAAATATGCTATGCGGCTGGTTACATTTTACAAACATATTTATGCCCTGAGGAGATGTGTTACACCTCTCATACTCCAACCTACCATCACTAGATCGCAATCGGTACCATACATAGGTCATCAGGAGAGCCGGATTCCTATGACCTCATCACTCCTCAGTCAGTATGAGGATGATCATGCAGGACATCTCGTGTCTCTGCTATAATAGCTTTCCAGGGTATTCTGGCAACTTCACTATTTAGAGTTACAGTGGCGTTCTGTACTCTCTTCGACATAGAGGAATTTCTTGCTTATCTCTCATTGCTGCGGCATTAACAACATCATCGAGAGATTAGTGATACATCATCCCGGCATAAACATATAATGAAGGATTGAGATATTAGTGATACATCTTCTATCAAATCCAACATTAGGACGTAAGGTTATTTGCGTCTATAACCCCCACATACTCAAAAGTATGTGCTCTAGGAGTTCCTTTAGGAAAACCTGTTTCACCATCATTGACATTGATGGATCTATGGTCAGGGCTCTACATGATATCGTTATACTTGATTAGTTAAGTACATTACTACATTCTTTAACATCAAGCATGTTTTCAAACATAAACCAATAAAACAATTGCTATAAAGAAAGAGTACTATTTGTATCAAGTTCACATTACATACTTTAAACATTGGGATATCAATCCCTAACCATCCCTTCATTGTGATTCAGGACTGTGGGTATTCAAACCCTTGAATCATCATAACACTTGTTATCAGTAACATCTTATCATCCAGTCATTTCATCAGTATGACCTTTGATTATTGCAATGCATATATTACTCATGGCTCATTCAGCCTATCAGGCTCACATGTTACCACTCACCAGATAACATCACATATCATTATACTTGAAGCATGTAAATTGTTTTCAATGCATATGACATCATAATCCTTACCTGGATATGATCACCTCTTTATTAAAACATGCATGGTTAACATTTACTAATAACATGCACATTGTAACTATATCAGCACATTACAAGTTCTTTTAAAATGATATATAGGATACCACAGCCGTGCTATCTTGCACGGTCGTACAAGAGTAAGTCACCACGGTCGTGCAACAAAGGTTTCACCATGACCGTGTCATATTACCACGAGTGGTTTCTAGGGTTAGGATTCTCATTCAATCCAATTAGAGTTATTCCACCCCTTAGTTTGATTAGGAATAATGATCCCTTATCTCATACTTTAATCATGGAGTTTCATGCTTAAAAGCATAATTCAGAATTAGGGTTTACCTGTTCATATTATCACATCACCCAAGATTAGGGTTTACTATTCACATTACATCACATTACCCTAGATTGGGTTTATGGTTCATATTACAATGAATTGAGATCATATTATCATCATGTATGAAGATTACTTCCATTAATGCCCTCAAATTGGATTGAGATTCATTAATCATCATAATTAGTATTTCCATGATCTCACTATGAAGGATCATACCCTAATTAGGTGTATTCATATATGTTGGAAGTATATTACTAGATTCTCAAACATATAGGGAGTCTTCTCTCTCCTATTACTAATAGATGATGTTTACATCACTCTTGAATAGACTAAGTCAAGGCATCTTTGATAACATAAGTCATGTCATCACCATTATGGTCATTAGGGTTTGCTTGATCAAGGGGTGTTGAATACTTAAACCCAGCAAGGGTACTTTGGTAATCTTTACCATTGACCCAAATATACATTAATTCACTAATTACTTAACCCCTTAATGACTTTAGGTATCTTTAGGGTTTAGGTTAAACAACTACTAAACCATCTTAACCTTCAAACCATCAAACGTTCTTAACATAATTGAACCCCAAACGGTCTTGTACTTCAACCTCCAAACGGTTTGAAACCGCATGACCACCAAACGGTCTTGAGTGACTGTTTGGTCCCAAATGGTCTTGAGACCGTTTGGACTCAAACGGTCTTGAGACTGTTTGGTCCGAACACCCTCAAAACCGCATGGACCAAAAAGTGTATCAATACTTCCAATTGAGTTAGGGTTTTCAATGTTGAACCCCTCCATCATTCATGCCATGGTTAACCACTTATCAATTGAGCCAATTAAGTTAACACTCAACTGATGTGACCCTCAATTGATCCTCAATTGATCACCAATTAGGGTTTGGATTGATTGGATTAGGGTTGGAAATCGATCATCCTTCAACATGCATCAATATGAGCTTAATTGATGTTGAACCCATTGTACCATCACTCAATTGGGTCATGACCTGACCCCAAATGGTCTTGAGGTCGTTTGGATGACCTCCAAAATGTCTTGAGACCGTTTGCCCATCATATCATCAAAATCCAAGTCAACCAATTAAGGTTTGGATCATTGGATTGATCACCAAAACAACAATTGATTACCCTCCAACTTAGTATCATTAGATCGTCAATTGCTTAACCATACTCACCCCTAGACCTCCAAACGGTCTTTGGTGACCTCCAAACGGTCTTGAGACCGTTTGGATGAGCTCCAAATGGTCTTGAGACCGTTTGGCTCATCCAACCCTTGGATTCTAGTGAAAAATCATTAGGGTTTGAGATATTGAGTTGATCATCAAATCAGCACTTAATTGCAAAGTGATTTGGTACCTTTAGACCTTCAATTGGTCAACCATGCTAAACCCTAGACCTCCAAACGGTCTTGGGTGATCCCCAAACGGTCTTGAGACCGTTTGGGTCAATCAACCCAAAACATCAACTCATTTCAATGCAAAATCAGCACTTAGCCGATTAGGGTTAACACCATATCTTTTGTCCTTTAAACACTTAACCATATCCAACAATAGACCTCCAAATGGTCTTGGGTAACCCCCAAATGGTCTTGACACCGTTTGGGTGATCCCCAAACGGTCTTGACACCGTTTGGGCTAAATAACCCAAAAAGTCAAATCAATCAAGTTGAAAATCAGCACTTAATCCAATTAGGGTTTGCCTAATTGATTAGCCTTCAACTCATGATTCCTTTGGAATTAACCTATAAAATTTGGTGAGGTATTAACCAACATAATTATAAACAGGAATCTCAAACGGTCAACCCTTGGTCAACTCCCTCAAACGGTTTTGAAACCATTTGCCCAAAAAGGTCAAGTTAATCAGGTTGGAAAACAGCACTTAATCTATTTAGGTTTACCTAATTAATTAGCCTTCAACTCATGATTCCTTGGGAGTTAACCTATCAAATTTGGTGAGTTATTAACCAACATAATTATGAACAGGAATATCAAACGGTCAACCCTTGGTCAACTCAACCAAATGGTCTTGGAGACCATTTGCCCTTCAAACGGTTTTGCAAACCGTTTGGCCAAGGGGGGGCAAGACCATTTGCAAAAGTAGCATTGGTATTCACGCCCCCTTCTTCTTCCTCCAGATCAAGGCCTATTCTCCATGGTTTTTCTTGCAAGAGTGCAAAGAAGGATGGAGGGAAGAAGAACAAGCAACGTTTGCAAGAAAGAAAGATGCATAACAAAGTTTAAGGGTTTAGAGTTATAAAACCCGCCTTAGAACCAGCTCTAGAGCTCCAAGATTTGAAGCTTTAATGGTGGCTTGAGCTCCAGAGGTCGTCCAAGGTTTCTTATTCAAGAATTGGTTGGAAAGGATGGCTAGAAAGAAGAACTAAGTAAGAGAAACTAGCAAACCAACCTTGTATCATGATTTCCTCCATGAATCCGAGCTAGATAGTGGTTAAAGCTTACCCAACTCCACTTGGCCATTCTCCTCTACTCCTGAGCTCCTTCCTTAGTCGGCCACAACAAGAGATAAGTGAAGAGAGAAAGGGAAACGATCCCTTGGTTGTAAAAGAAAGGTGTATATATACTTTGGGCATGTTTTCAAGATAAGGACAATCTTTTCTTCTATTTCTCATATGGGTCCTTCTCTCGTTCTTGGCCATGCCCCTCCTTTCTATACTTAACAAAACTCTTTTTTTTTAACTAAGGTTTAGAGGAAAAGAAGCCAAACATCCTTCTAAGTTGCACACATAAAAGGGTCATTTTGCTTACAACTTAGTTATTTAATTGCAAGGGTTTTCCTTCTTATTTGATTAGTCAAATGAAGTGCCCTCTTCATCACTTTTACTCTAATTGATTCCAAGAGTCATAAAAGATACTCTAAAAGGTATATTTTACATGTTGCACCCTAGGTTTTGGGTAAATTGCACTTTTCACCAAAACTAGGGTTTTAAAGTACAAGGATTGCTCCACAGGTTGCATCTTGGTGCCCAAACTTGGAGAACCCATAACACTTCATCATATTCATTTTTATGATGTCTCATCATCATAGGAACATCTAAACATGTGAAATTTGCAAGTTAACTCCTTTAATTGGGTAATTTGCACATAAGTCCCTCTTAACAAAACAATATTATAACATTGTTTCAAAAGGACAGAAATAGAAATATAAGTTCCTCAAAAGCTTTAATTACATACCAAAAAGATAATCACAAGTTTCTAATTACATAATTAAACAAAACACCTAGGGTTAGTTCATAACCCAGGCCAGGGATGTTACAGAAACGTATCGATTGGAAACTGTGATTTTGTCGTTGCTTTAACTTTTGACTGTTCTCAGTCTACGCTTCACCATGACAAAAAGCCATGATGAAATTAGAGCAGCGAATGGTCGCGCCACTGAGAAATCATAATGGAAAATTTGATCACTGCCGATCAGTGGTTTGGGAGAGGTGTTTGTACCCTACTCGTAATTTTTTTTTCATTACCAATTTTTTATCGCTGCTCAGACCAGGCTATAGTTAAGACTTTCACATACAAATATCCTAGGTTATTTATTTAGTACTTACAAATATTTGAGAGACTGGCGGAAAACTGTGCCTAAAGTTCGCCATTTATTTCTCTACGTTTCTTTTTATTTATGCATTTGAGAAATCTCTTTCGCGAACGTGTTTGGCAATGGCCTTCACATGTTTGATTTTTGCTCTTGCCGTCATCAGTACCAAGACAATTCTCTCGTTTAATTCTATCATTGGAGAGGAATGGCAATAATACTTAATGACACAAGTATAGGTTGTCAAACAATATTAATTGTTATAAAGTTTGACGTTGTGCTCTTTGTATTAACTGTTATATTCATCTGGCAACAACTGTGCAATGCTGATCGGTGCAGAACTTTGCAACCAGAGCATTTATTAATTTGGGTCTACAGTTTCTTGGACGGATTTTCACAATGGTTTCTTGGATGAATTAATGGCAATAAGATACTATCCTCTAAAACTGACAAAGATTGCACGCAGTGTTAATTCTAAAAAAGGACAAGGGTCGTTCACTGTTAATCTGTGATGGACTTTTAAACTTGATTTTGTGCCTCACTGAACTGGGATCAATTTGGTAATAAAGAAGACAATAAATTCATAAAAGCTATGAACTTTAACAGTGTAGTAAGTTTAATAATGATATCACCCAAAGGTGTTATTTCATTATAACATGATGAGTATTTCTTCATAACAATTTGAGTATGATTCAGAATAACATAATATTTAGCCCAAAGGCAAATTATTTTGTTAATTCCTTACATACGTCAACTTAATTTAGTAGAGTGACCTTGATTCACATCATGCTATTAATCCAGCTAAGTGTTACAAATTTATCCAAAGATAAATTGTAATGACTAATTGTGATTGGTATTATAAAAGTAAATAAAGTAGACCTCGGAATTACTTTTATGTTTAGTTGTGGTTTTAATATGAATATTTTATTTATTGTAGTTATTTCCTCATCATTGTGTGGTGATAACAACATTCCAAATCTCAATGGTTCAAATTTTAATGAATGGAAAGAAAAGGTCATGTTTACATTAGGGTGCATGGACTTAGACTTAGCTTTCTGAGTGGAAAAACCACAACCACTTACGTAGGAAAGTACTACTGCAGAAAAAGTCAATTATGATAAGTGGGAACGTTCTAATAGGCTTAGTTTTTTACTTATGCAAGCACATGTGGGAAATCATATTAGGCGTTCTATTCCTACTTCTGAATTGGCAAAAGATTTTCTAAAGGCAGTAGAACAATATGTTTCTTCTAGTAAGTCTAGGGCTAGCACCTTAATGGCTAAAATGTGCTCCATGAAGTACAATGGTTCTTGTGGGATCCGTGAACACATCATGGAGATGAGAGATATTTCCGCACAACTCAATGAGATGGAGTTATCCATCTCTAATGCATTTCTTGTTCATTTCATTTTAACTTCCTTGCCTAGTCAGTATGGGTCATTCAAGGTTTCTTACAACACACAAAAGGAAAAATGGTCAATTAATGATTTATTGGCCATGTGTGTTCAAGAAGAAGAGAGACTTAAGAATGAAGGGGCTCCTGTTGCACATTTAAGCACCCATGACAAGCGTGGCCGCAAGGGTAAAGGTAAAATGAAGGGAACTTCTCCTATCTCAGCTGGGGTGTCCAAGCCAGATGGCAAGGTCGAGGGAAGCAAGGCTAACATGAAATGATTCTTCTGCCGTAAGAAAGGACATGCTAAAAAGGAGTGCTTCAAGTACAAGAAATGGTTGGAAAGAAAGGTATAATGTCTCTTATTTCATATGAATGTCAACTTTCTAATGTTCCTTTATATAGTTGGTGGCTTGACTCTGGTGCCACTGTGCATATTTCTAATACATTGCGGGGATTTCTGAATCAAAGGAAACCAACGGAGCGTGAAAAAGTCTTTTATTCTGGAAATAAATTGGGCTCACGCGTAAAGGCTGTTGGCACATGTAGATTAAACCTTGACAATGGAAGCTTGCTGGATTTAGAAAATACTTTTTATGTACCAAATTATAGTAGAAATGTAGTCTTTGTTTCTAGACTAAACAAATTAAACTATGGTTTCTTTCTTCAAAGTGGACAATTGTCATTGTATAAAAACTCCAATTTGATTGGTACTTGTGTTTTAATAAATGATCTTTATCAAGTTCAATTAAGTCCTCATTTTGAGCAATCACTTATTGTCCAGCATAACTTTATTGGAAATAAATGCACATTACTAGATGAAAAGTCATCACTACTTTAGCACCGAAGGTTGAGTCATATTTATAAAGAAAGAATCCAAAGATTGGTAAAGGAGGGAATTTTAGGACCCTTGGACTTTACTGATTTTGGAACATGTGTTGAATGCATAGAGGCTAAGCAAGCCAACACTTCAAAAAAGAGTGCCAAGAGAAGTAATGAAACATTAGAAATAATTCACATGGATATTAGTGGACCTTTTCCACCTTGTTTTATAGGGGAGAAGTATTTTGCAACCTTTATTGATGACTATTCATGATATATATATCTCTACTTATTAAATGACAAAAGTGAGGTTTTTCAAGCCTTTAAGGACTTCAAAGTTGAAGTAGAGAAACAATTAGGTAAAGTGATTAAGATAGTCAGATCAGATAGAGGAGGTGAATATTATGGAAGGTTCACTGAGATGGGACAAAGAAAGGGACCATTTGCACATTTCCTTCAAGAAGAGGGTATTGTACCTCAATATACAATGCCAGGCACACCAAGTCAAAATGGTGTAGCTGAAAGAAGGAATAGAACATTAAAGGAAATGGTTCATGCAATGCTTTGTAACTCATCCCTTCCTTCTATAATTTGGAGTGAGGCTTTAAAGATGGCAGTGCATGTATTAAACAAGGTTCCTAGCAAGTCTGTCCAGGAAACCCCATATGAGTTATGGATAGGAAGGAAGCCATCCTTGAACTACATGCACATATGGGGATGTTGTGCAGAAGTTAGAATTTACAATCCACATGAGAAGGCATTTGACCCAAGAACCACTAGCAGTTTCTTTATTGGTTATCCAGAAAGGTCAAAGGGATATATGTTTTATTTTCCATCTCACCCAAGAAATATAATCGAAAGTGGTAAGGCTAGATTCTTGGAGGATCATCAAATCAGTGGGAATGATCTACTTCAAAACTATACATTTGATGAAGTGTAGGAAAATTCAGTCACACCTGCACCCAGTCAAAATCGTATAAGCTATCCAATTATTGTTCCCATGAATAATGGTCAAGTGGATGAGCCAATGGAAGTAGATCACTATAAGGACCCTGACCTTCATTTAGGGTTTACCTTGTTTGTTTTGCTTAACCTTGATGCTTTGGTGCTTGCTAATCACCTTTAGTGGTGATTAGGGTTTGGTTGTGCTTTGTTGAGAGTTGGAGGTGCTGCTTGCAAATAACCCAAGTCTAGGGTTTTGTGGGCAAGTTTGCCACCTTGTGAGGTGTTCCTCTCTCTCTTTGCTTCCTCTAGGGTTGAGAGGAAGGCTTGGGATCGTTGCTTGAGTTATTTTTGGGCCTGGTTGAGCTTGTCTGGGCCTTGAGGTTCCTTGCTTGGGCTTGGTTGAGCTTTGTGTCACCCAAGAGAGGTGAGTGTGTCGGCCAACATGTGAGGTGTGTCGCCCATGGTGCAAGTGTTGTGTCGCCCATGGTGTTTGACCCAGCTTTGACCCCGTTTGTGTCACCACTAGTGGACACTTGGAGCTTGATGCATGCATGTGGCAAAGACCTTGGACAAGTGTATAAGGCTTGCTAGAGTGGTGGCTTGAGCTCTAGGACAAGTGTCCTTTGGGTGGCCGACACCTTGCTTGGACCAACCTTGTTTTCTCCTCCCTTCCTTTCTATATAAGTGGTTCCTTTCCTTGCTTTGAGTCCCTTTGGTCCTTTAGTTTCCTCCTCTACCTTGGTTGCACGACACAACCCTCTTTCCTTGCTGTGGTGGCCGATACCCCCTTGAAGGAGCAAGTGGTGGCCGACATCCCTTGGAGCATCTTCTTCCTTGCTTGGAGCTTGGAGCTTGCTTTAAGGCGGGTTGCATAACTTCTAACCCTAACTCCATTATCTCTTGCTATGATCTTGTTTACATGTTAGTAGTTTAGTTTCTTGTCTAGCTTCATGTGTGGCCGATCCTTGACCCTCTAGGGTTTTGTGTACCTTGTGTTTGAGGAGGAAGATGACCTTGTTGGACGATATCCCTTGGCTTAGTGTGTTGGGCAACACGTTTGCTCTTGTGTTGGGTGATAGGCCAAGTGAAGTGTGTTGGCCGATAGGCCTATGTTGGGCGAGATGTGGTGGTGTCGGGTGACACCCCTTGCTCTTGTGACGGGTGTCACGCCCTCCTCTTTGTTTTGTGTTGGCCGTTAGGCCCGGATCAGGGGTGAACGACATGTGGGTTTAGTCTTTCTCTCTCTTGGACGTTGCGTTATGGTGCTTGACCAGGTCGTTAGCCCTTGTATTGGGCGTCGTCGAGTGGAGTGTGTCGGGTGTCACATGCCCTTGTGTGCTGGCCGATAACACTTGGGCGAGACGGGCATTTCCTGATAACACAAGTGCCCGACACCCCACCCCTATCGTGGATTACTCCTTCCTTGTAACGTTGTGTCGCGCGTTGGTTGTCTTGGTGGCAACGCATCGTTGCTGCTTGCTTATATCTGTCGTTTGGTGCGTTGATCCTTGGGTGAGGGCAGGCTTCCGTTACACCCCTTTTAGTGAGGGTTTTGTCATCCTTTTGTGACGATTCCTCGTATCATGAAAATAGTCTAGTAGTTGATATCCTTGCTTTAAAATGTGGTAACTCCTTATATAGAAATGATGCTCGTTATCATAAGATGGTTCATTTATCTTAGCCTGTCTACAACATATGGGAGTGATTATCTATTAATGCTAAGAATGATGGTGGTAATGGTAATGATAATGTTTGTCCTTCTATATATGAACATGACCTTATGCATGATTCCCTTGAATGTCTGTGTAATGCTGAGGCAAGGATAAGCACATAAATAGTTGCTTAATGATGTGTCTTATGCACGTGATCACCGAATGATGTATAGATGATAAGTATAGCATCTTGAATGTCATCTCATGATAATAAGCATAGTCCTTATGTTGAAACTTTGATTATTAATTACACTAACCATGCAGGTGATGCTTAGCCATGAAAAGGCTATGTGAAACATGTGATGCGTAACATCACTCTGATAATTACTCTTATTGAAGAGATTTCATATATGATGTGGTTGTCCCATGATGATGATGTAATCCTTGAGAGGCTGTGGCAATACATGATGAGGGATTGAGATCCCATGGTATGTGATGATCCTTGAGATGGATCTGGATGGTTGGCAAGAGGCCAAGTGTTAACATGTGATGTTGGATCCTTGAAATGGATCAGGTTGATGTGATTACAATAAAAGCATAAGGTTGAGTTTTATGTTGTTTATTTCTTGTTATAGTTTGCATGTTATACAACTTGGTTGAATCTTGCAATCCATCTAAAAGATACTAAATAATTACAATGGAATATATCATGTAGTTTGCCCTGGCCATAGATCAATCATCGTCAGGAGCTGGTGATGGTGAAACGGGTTCTCCTACGGGTTAACCCGGAGTGCATATTGTTGAATATGCGAGGTTTCTCCTAGCCTAAAGTAAGGAGGTAAGAGTGCAACTTCGGTTGTAGACTCAGTTATATGGTGAGCATGGTGAACAGGCCCATGGCTCCGGATATGTGATATGAAGAGCATGAATGCGATCATGGCTCAGAGCACGGTGATCAGGCCCATGGCTCAAATATACTAGCGTCGTGACCTGTACCGAGGTGGGCTAGAGGAAGGATAGCCTGTGGAGTTGACCCTATGGCTGAGGCCACTTAAGCATGAGACTGCGGTTCTGCTTGTGTTGTTCTCGTACACTGATTACGAGGGGGAAGGTTGTGGAGTCTGGCTCTTCCATTAACCTTGTATGGCACCGGCTATGGGATTCGCAGCCGAAGGTTGGATTTGAACGGTACGATTCACTTCCTCAGGGCATAATAAAATATGTAATTCAGCCATATAGTATTTACTGCTTAAGGAAAAACATGGAACATTGGTTGAGGCCTTGTTTGTGTAGTTAATCTGTGATATCTTGCAGTTACTTCTATATTCCTCATGTTATGTGGCAATGCATATATTATATATTGTTAACCATGTTCCATAAAGAAGTATTGGTTATATGCCTTTTGTATAGTTGGTAAGCCTGTCGGTAAGAATAGCTTTGCCTTACATAAACTGCTCTTGCTATATCTATTATAAGTTACCTGCTGTTATAGCTTATCTTTCTGAGGTTCTGTAGTTACAGCGGGGAGTTATGTTTCTCACTGGGACAATGTTCGATTGTCTCACTCTGCTGGTTTTCAGGTGTTCAAGCTAGACATGGTGGTGGTCACGGGGTCACGGTCGAGCAGCAAGAAGAGCAGTAGAAGGCAAGAGATGGACATGCTACTGTTTTGGAATTTTGTAGTAGATGTCTAGAGTCATCCCTGTACTCTCAGGTCCTTGGCGGTGTTTTGACGTTGTTTCACAATGTATAGCTGTCGATGTTTTGTATATCCTACTGTTGGCCGGATGTGGGCCTTTATGTATGTATGAACAGGTGATGAACTCATGTGATGGCAAGACAGTTGTTGCTCTAAGCTGTGGATGCATTTCAAGGCTCGTATATGTTTATATAACATGTTTCCTTGCAGGATGTAGACTCATATGTAATAGTCTTACAGTTTATCAGTTTTCCGCAATCGGTTTTAATTAACCCGTATTTTGGTAATCTGTGGTTATGGTGATTTCCGCACATTTTCGTGTAACACCTCGCTGTCTGTGTGATAGTGGGATGTGTTTCCACAAGTTTTGGTATCAGAGCCCTTGGTTCGCTGAGTCTACAAGGATTTAGGACTAGGTTGTGTCTGTTCTTGTGTGTTGTCCAGATTTTCTTACGATCATCTTCTGCTCTAAGCAGAAGAAAAGTCAAGATGTCTGGAAACCATGAAGAACACGCTGGCGAGAACAAGGATGTTGGTTCAGCTGGTGGAGCTGAAGGACATGCACATGAAGATCGGGTGCCTGATGTCCCCCAACCTAACCTAGCCATACTTGAACATCCTGCTTACCAATAGCTTATGGGGCAGTTGATGGCTATGATGAATCTCATGGTTGAGCGATTTCCAGTGCCTCCTCCAAGAGCACAGGCTCCCCATGGAGAAGCATCGGGTATTGGGAAGACCTTCGAGCGGCTTCGCCGAGTCGGAGCTTCGGATTATGCTGGAACGGTTGATCCAGCGGATGCAGATCTGTGGCTGACAAGTCTTAAGAAGGCTTTCCGGGTCCTTGACATCCCCGAAGCAGACAAAGTAAAGCACGATGTCTACCTTCTGAAGGGTAGTGCTGGTCATTGGTGGACCATCGAGGAGGAGAAGCGACCTGGTGAAGTGATCTGTTGGGAAGTTTTCCGGTGCGAGTTCGTCACCAGATACTTTCTGAAGACATATCTAGATGAGAAGATCAGTCAGTTTGAGCGGTTGCGATAAGGAACGATGAACATCACCGAGTATGAGGCCAAGTTCATGGATCTGTTGAGGTTTTGTCCTCATATGATAGCAACAGATGAAGAGTGAATCAGACGTTTCGAGAAAGGTTTAAGTTCTGAGATGACAACACCTGTGTCTGCGTTGGAGAATCGAGAGCAGTTTGCTACATTTGTGGAATCTGTCCGGAGGATTGAACGATCAGTAAGGGAGAAAAGAGAGTCCATGTCTCACAAAAGGACTGCTCAGTTCCAAGGATAGAGGTTCGGTGGCTTCAAGAAGCCCAGGTTTTTTCCACCTTCAGTGATGAGAGGTTCTGGTGTACCTTCACAATGGTCTCTAAGTAAGGGAAGAGGTTATGTTTCTTCGCCATCTAAAGCACATAGTACAGCTTCAGTGGCAGTGACAGGGCCATCTAGGCCAAGGTTTGAAGATAGGGCAGGCTATCTTTGTGGACAGACCGGGCATCTCAAGTTGCATTGCCCGAATAGAGATGTTGAAGTGACGCAGCAGTCGAGGTAGAATCAATAGGGATCAGATGGACAGCAGCCCGGTGGTAGCAGAGGTTGAGGACGCGGTCAAGCGTCTCAAGCTGGATCGTCTGCTCAAGGAAGCAGAGGATGTGGACAGAAAGCAACGGCTCGATTCTACGCTATGAATCAACCGGAGGCGATAGTCAACCCGCGAGTGGTGACAGGTCAGATGGAGTTATTTCATTCTGATATGTCTTCTTCTTGCTTTATATCTGTTCTGGTTGACCCGGGTGCTACACACTCTTTTATCGCCTATAGTATGCTTGAAAACCGTCGTTTACCTATTAGTTGTAAGAAAGATAGCTTGTTGTTAGAAACCCCTCTTGATGGTTCCTCATTGCTTCGAGAGGAGTGTCCATCTTGTGTTTTGTCTTTCTCAGGACGATGTATACAAGTGGATCTTATACCGCTTGATATGCATGGTTTCGATGTTATCCTTGGGATGGATACCCTAGAGAAGTATAAGGTTGTCTTGGAATGTGGTTCCAAGCAGGCGGTGTTTGATGAAGATGGAGAGAAGTGGATCTTCTAGGGAGATAGGAAGATTCTTCTGACGTGCTTAGTATCATCTATGGTGGCCGAGAAGTTGCTACGGCAAGGATGTGAGGCATTCTTATCTCACGTGGTGGACACCGTTGTGGTTACCAAGGCGAAAGGTCCTAGTCTCGAGGAGGTGTCAGTTGTCCGAGAGTTTGCAGATGTGTTTCCTGGTTAGTTTCCTGGTGTTCCTCCACCCCGAGAGATTGATTTTGAGATCAATCTGGTCCCAGGAACACAGCCAGTTGCACAGACACCGTACAAGATGGATCTAGTAGAGAGCTGAAGAAGCAGTTGCAAGAGTTGTTGGAGAAAGGTTTTATCCGACCAAGTACGTCGCCTTGGGGTGCTCCAGTGTTGTTTGTTAAGAAGAAGGATGGTTCGATGCGGTTGTGTATAGATTATTGGCAGTTGAACAAAGTCACGATCAAGAATAAGTACCCGTTACTGAGGATAGATGATCTGTTCGATCAGTTGTGTGGTGCTACGGTGTTTTCAAAGATCGATCTACGGTCCGGATATCATCAGTTGAGGATTAAGGCGGATGACATACCAAAGTCAGCTTTCAGGATGAGGTATGGTCACTACGAGTTTGTGGTTATGCCATTTGGGCTAACCAATGCACCTGCTGCTTTCATGGACCTGATGAACTGAGTGTTTCGTCCGTTCTTAGATCAGTTTGTCGTAGTCTTCATAGATGACATTTTGATCTATAGTCGGGACATGCTAGAGCATGAGCAACATCTTCGACGAGCGTTGACTCTTCTTCACCAACATTAGTTGTATGCCAAGTTTAGTAAGTGTGAGTTCTGGTTGGAAGAAGTGACTTTCTTGGGTAATGTGATATCTGCTGAAGGAATCAAAGTAGATCCGAAGAAGGTGGAATCCGTTGCGGATTGGGAGCAACTAAAGATGCCGACAGAAGTTCGTAGTTTCCTTGGTTTAGCAGGATACTATCGGAGGTTTATTAAGGACTTCAGTGCGATTGCGTTGTCGGTGACAAAGTTGACCAGAAAGGATGTACCTTTTGTCTGGGATGATCGATGTCAGCAAGCTTTCCAGAGTTTGAAGGAGAAACTGACCAGTGCTCCAATGTTAATCCTGCCAGAGCCTGGAAAAGGCTATGTTGTTTTCTGTGATGCTTCCAAGAAAGGTTTAGGTTGTGTACTGATGCAGGAAGATCATGTGGTTTCTTTTGCCTCGCGACAGCTTAAGAAACATGAGGAGAATTATTCGACTCATGATTTGGAATTGGCAACTGTGGTTCATGCATTAAAGATTTGGAGACACTGTCTTTATGGGGAACTGTGTCAGATCTTTACAGATCATAAGAATCTGAAGTATATCTTTTCGCAGCACGAGTTGAACATGCGACAACGTCGATGGATGGAGTTGATCAATGATTACGACTGTACTATCGAGTATCATCCTGGTAAGGCGAATGTGGTAGCTGATGCGCTTAGCAGAAAGTCTTCTTCTCTTTCTTCAAAGAAGGCACGATTGAGCTCTCTGGTATGTCATAGGCGAGATATGTTTGTTTCTCTGCAGCAGATGAATGTACAGATGGAAGTTTCCTTATTAGCTGGACTTTTAGCACAGATGCAAGTCAAGCCTACGTTGAGACAGCAAATCAAAGATGCACAATAGACAGATGATGCGGTACAATTGATTAGATCTGAGTTCGGTAGTGAGAAGCGTGAAGGGTTCCATGAGTCTGAGGATGGGCTAGTTTGCTATCGTGATAGGATGGTGGTTCCATATGCCGATGATTTGAGGAAGTTGGTGCTCGAGGAAGCACACACGTCGATGTATGCTATGCATCCAGGTGTCACCAAGATGTATCATAGTCTGAAGGACTTGTATTGGTGGCCCGACTTGAAGAAAGATGTAGCTGAGTTTGTGGCTAGATGTGCGGTTTGTCAGCAAGTGAAAGATGAGCATCAGAAATCGGTAGGTACGTTGCAACCTTTGCCAATACCGCAGTAGAAATGGGATCATATAACCATGGATTTCATAGTTGGTCTACCCCAGACAACTAGGAATCATGATTCCATTTGGGTGATAGTGGACAGATTGACGAAGTCTGCCCATTTCCTACCAGTGAAGACGATTTATACAGCTGAGAAACTCGCTCGAGTATATGTTAATGAGATAGTACGTTTGTATGGTGTGCCAGCAACGATAGTCTCTGACAGAGGTCCTCAGTTCACAAGTCACTTTTGGGAACAGTTGCACAGAGCGTTGGGAACGCAGTTGAGGTTCAGTACAGCCTTTCACCCACAGACAGATGGACAGTCTGAAAGGACTATTCAGACTTTGGAAGATCTCCTCCGAGCTTGTGTTTTGCAGTTTCTAAGAAACTGGGATGTACATCTTAGTTTGATAGAGTTTGCCTACAACAACAGTTATCAGCGGAGCATTGACATGGCTCCTTATGAGGCTTTGTATGGAAGGAAGTGCAGATCTCCTCTATGTTGGCATGAGTCTGGGGAGTATCAGCTTTTGGGTCCTGAGTTAGTACAGCAGACAACAGAAAAGATCAAAGTGATACAGCAACAGTTGAAAGTGGCACAGGATAGGCAGAAGTCTTATGCAGACAATCGCTGACGACCTTTGGAGTTCCAAGCAGGAGACAAAGTGTATCTCAAAGTCTCGCCATGGAAACGTGTGTTGAGGTTAGGCCGGAAGGGTAAGCTTGCACCCAGGTATACGGGGCCTTACTCGGTCCTAGTACGTGTTATCAAAGTAGCTTACAAGTTAGAGTTGCGTCTAGAGTTGCACATGTTACATCCAGTGTTCCATGTCAGTATGCTGAAGAAAAGTCATCCAGATTCGGGAACAGTGATACAGCCAGTTGAGGTTGAGCTTGATGAAGATGTGACCTACGAGGAAGGTCATGTGGCGATCATTGACAGGAGAGTAAAGAAGTTGAAGAGGAAGGACCTGGTTCTTGTGAAGGTTCTTTGGCATCATCGTGGTGTTGAGGAAGCCACGTGGGAGCTTGAGGAAGAGATGAGGAGGAAGTATCCCTCATTTTTCTCTTCGGATTTTAGGGACGAAATCCCTTGAAGGGGGTTAGCTTGTAAGGACCCTGACCTTCGTTTAGGGTTTACCCTATTTGTTTTGCTTAACCTTGATGCTTTGGTGATTGCTAATCACCTTTAGTGGTGATTAGGGTTTAGTTATTCTTTGTTGAGAGTTGGAGGTGATGCTTGCAAATAACCCAAGTCTAGGGTTTTGTGGGCAAGTTTGCCACCTTGTGAGGTGTTCCTCTCTCTCTTTGCTTCCTCTAGGGTTGAGAGGAAGGCTTGGGCTCGTTGCTTGAGTTCTTTTTGGGCCTGGTTGAGCTTGTTTGGGCCTTGAGGTGCCTTGCTTGGGCTTGGTTGAGCTTTGTGTCGCCCAAGAGAGGTGAGTGTGTCAGCCAACATGTGAGGTGTGTCGCCCATGGTGCAAGTGTTGTGTCGCCCATGGTGTTTGACCCAGCTTTGACCCCGTTTGTGTCACCACTAGTGGACACTTGGAGCTTGATGCATGCATGTGGCAAAGACCTTGGACAAGTGTATAAGGCTTGCTAGAGTGGTGGCTTGAGCTCTAGGACAAGTGTCCTTTGGGTGGCCGACACCTTGCTTGGACCAACCTTGTTTTCTCCTCCCTTCCTTTCTATATAAGTGGTTCCTTTCCTTGCTTTGAGTCCCTTTGGTCCTTTAGTTTCCTCCTCTACCTTGGTTGCACGACACAACCCTCTTTCCTTGCTGTGGTGGCCGATACCCCCTTGAAGGAGCAAGTGGTGGCCGACATCCCTTGGAGCTTCTTCTTCCTTGCTTGGAGCTTGGAGCTTGCTTTAAGGCGGGTTGCATAACTTCTAACCCTAACTCCATTATCTCTTGCTATGATCTTGTTTACATGTTAGTAGTTTAGTTTCTTGCCTAGCTTCATGTTTGGTCGATCCTTGACCCTCTAGGGTTTTGTGTACCTTGTGTTTGAGGAGGAAGATGACCTTGTTGGACGATATCCCTTGGCTTAGTGTGTTGGGCAACACATTTGCTCTTGTGTTGGGCGATATGCCAAGTGAGGTGTGTTGGCCGATAGGCCTGTGTTGGGTGAGATGTGGTGGTGTCGGGTGACACCCCTTGCTCTTGTGACAGGCATCACACCCTCCTCCTTGTTTTGTGTTGGCCGTTAGGCCCAGATCAGGGGTGAACGACATGTGGGTTTAGTCTTTCTCTTTCTTGGACGTTGCGTTATGGTGCTTGACCAGGTCGTTAGCCCTTGTATCGGGCGTCGTCGAGTGGAGTGTGTCGGGCGTCACATGCCCTTGTGTGCCGGTCGATAATGCTTGGGCGAGACGGGCGTTGCCCGATAACACAAGTGCCCGACACCCCACCCCTATCGCGGGTTACTCCTTCCTTGTAACGCTGTGTCGCGCGCTGGTTGCCTTGGTGGCAACGCAACATTGCTGCTTGCTTATATCTGCCGTTTGGTGCGTTGATCCTTGGGTGAGGGCAGGTTTCCATTACATCCCTTTTAGTGAGGGTTTTGTCATCCTTTTGTGATGATTCCTCGTATCATGAAAATAGTCTAGTAGTTGATATCCTTGCTTTAAAATGTGGTAACTCCTTATATAGAAATGATGCTCGTTATCATAAGATGGTTCATTTATCTTAGCCTGGCTACAACATATGGGAGTGATTATCTATTAATGCTAAGAATGATAGTGGTAATGGTAATGATCACGTTTGTCCTTCTATATCTGAACATGACCTTATGCATGATTCCCTTGAATGTATGTGTAATGCTGAGGCAAGGATAAGCACATAAATAGTTGCTTAATGATGTGTCTTATGCACGTGATCACCGGATGATGTATAGATGATAAGTATAGCATCTTGAATGTCATCTCATGATAATAAGCATAGTCCTTATGTTGAAACTTTGATTATTAAGTACACTAACCATGCAGGTGATGCTTAGCCATGAAAAGGCTATGTGAAACATGTGATGAGTAACATCACTCTGATAATTACTCTTGTTGAAGAGATTTCATATATGATGTGGTTGTCCCATGATGATGATGTAAGCCTTGAGAGACAGTAGCAATACATGATGAGGGATTGAGATCCCATGGTATGTGATGATCCTTGAGATGGATCTGGATGGTTGGCAAGAGGCCAAGTGTTAACATGTAATGTTGGATCCTTGAAATGGATCAGGTTGATGTGATTACAATAAAAGCATAAGATTGAGTTTTATGTTGTTTATTTCTTGTTATAGTTTGCATGTTGTACAACTTGGTTGAATCTTGCAATCCATCTAAAAGATACTAAATAATTACAGTGGAATATATCATGTAGTTTGCCTTCGCCATAAATCCATCATCATTAGGAGCTGGTGATGGTGAAACGGGTTCTCCTACGGGTTAACCCGGAGCGCATATTGTTGAATATGCGAGGTTTCTCCTAGCCTAAAGTAAGGAGGTAAGAGTGCAACTTCAGTTGTAGACTCAGTTATATGATGAGCATGGTGAACAGGCCCATGGCTCCGAATATGTGATATGAAGAGCATGAATGTGATCATGGCTCAGAGCACGGTGATCAGGCTTGTGGCTCAGATATACTAGCGCCGTGACCTATACCGAGGCAGGCTAGAGGAAGGGTAGCATGTGGAGCTGACCCTGTGGCTGAGGCCACTTAAGCATGAGACTGCGGTTCTGCTTGTGTTGTTCTCGTACACTGACTACGAGGGGGAAGGTTGTGGAGTCCGGCTCTTCCATTAACCTTGTATGGCACCGGCTATGGGCTTCACAGCCGAAGGTTGGATTTGAACGGTACGGTTCACTTCCTCAGGGCATAATAAAATACGTAATTCAGCCGTATAGTATTTACTGCTTAAGGAAAAACACAGAACATTGGTTGAGACCTTGTTTGTGTAATTAATCTGTGATATCTTGCAGTTACTTCTATATTCCTCATGTTATGTGGCAATGCATATATTATATATTGTTAACCATGTTCCATAAAGAAGTATTGGTTATATGCCTTTTGTACAGCTGGTAAGCCTGTCGGTAAGAATAGCTTTGCCTTACATAAACTGCTCTTGCTATATCTGTTATAAGTTACCTGCTGTTATAGCTTATCTTTCTGAGGTTCTTTAGTTACGGTGGGGAGTTATGTTTCTCACTGGGACAATGTTCGATTGTCTCACTCCGCTGGTTTTTAGGTGTTCGAGCTAGACGTGGTGGTGGTCGCGGGGTCGCGGTCGAGCAGCAAGAAGAGCAGTAGAAGGCAAGAGATGGACATGCTGCTGTTTTGGCATTTTGTAGTAAATGTCTAGAGTCATCCCTGTACTCTCAGGTCCTTGGCGGTGTTTTGACATTGTTTCACGATGTATAGCTGTCGATGTTTTGTATATCCTGTTGTTGGCCGGATGTGGGCCTTTATGTATGTATGAACAGGTGATGAAATCATGTGATGGCAAGACAGCTGTTGCTCTAAGATGTGGATGCATATCAAGGCTCGTATATGTTTATATAACATGTTTCCTTACAGGATGTGGACTCATATGTAATAGTCTCACAGTTTATCAGTTTTCCGTAATCGGTTTTAATTAACCCGTATTTTGGTAATTTGTGGTTATGGTGATTTCCACACATTTTCACGTAACACCTCGCTGTCTGTGTGATAGTGGGATGTGTTGCCACAATCACGCTCCTAGTCAGGTTGTAAATGATCAAGTTGATCATGTTAATGATGAAGGACAACCTGAAGAGCCTACAGAAAATATAGAACCCAGTGCTGAATTAAGAAGATCCACAAGATCAAGGAGGTCTGCCATTCCATCATATTATGTTGTATACCTTCAAGAGCCAAATATAGACTTTGAAGATATTGATCCCTTATCTTTTTCACAAGCAATGGATTGTGAAAATTCCTCTAAGTGGTTTGATGCCATGAAGGAAGAACTAGCATCCATGGATAAAAATCAAGTATGGGACCTTGTACCTTGGCCACAGAATGTTAAACCTATTGATTGCAAATGGGTCTTTAAGACTAAAAGAAACTAAAATGGTGAAATAGAGAAGTACAAGGCCAGACTAGTTGCTAAAGGTTTCACACAAAAGGAAGGCATTGATTATAAGGAGACCTTTCAACCAGTCTCATCAAAGGACTCTTTTAGGGTAATCATGGCCTTAGTGGCTCATTTTGATCTAGAGCTACATCAAATGGATGTGAAAACAACATTTTGAATGGGGATTTATCTGAAGAAGTCTATATGGACCAACCAAAAGGTTTCATTGATAATGGTAGAAGTCGTATGGTTTGCAAATTAAAGAAATCAATTTATGGACTTAAACAAGCATCCCGACAATGGTATGTAAAGTTTAACACCATTATATCAACTTTTGGTTTCAAACCAAATATCATTGATCGGTGTACATACCTCAAGGTCAGTGGGAATAAGTTCATAATATTGATTCTTTATGTGGATGACATTCTACTAGCAAGTAATAACCTTGCTATATTAAATGAAACCAAAGAATTTCTTTTCTCTAACTTTGAGATGAAAGATATGGGAGAAGCTTCATATGTACTCGGTATGGATATACATCGGGATCGAGCTAAGGGCACACTCGGTATATCCCAGAAAGCTTACATATCTCAAGTATTAAAGAAGTATGGAATGACAAATTGTTCACCTGGACCTGCACCTATAGTTAAAGGAGATAAGTTTAACTCCAAGTAGTGTCCTAGTAGTGATGTAGAAAGGAATGAAATGAGGAAAATATCATATGCATCTGCAGTTGGGAGTCTACAATATCTTCAGATATGCACCCAACCAGGCATTGCTTTTTCTACTGGGATGCTTGGTCGTTACCAAAGTAACCCGGGCATGGACCATTAGAGAGCTGTGAAGAAGGTAATGCGATACCTGAAAGGAACAAAGGATTACATGCTTACATATAGAAGGACAAACCACCTTGAGGTTATGGGATATTCAGATGCACATTTTGCAGGATGTCTAGATAGTAGGAAGTCTACAACATGCTATGTTTTTCTACTAGCCAATGGTGCAGTATCATGGAGAAGTATTAAGTAAAGGATGACAACTTCATCTACCATGGAAGCTGAACTTATAGCTTGCCATGAAACATCATCACATGCAATATGTCTTAAGAATATCATACAAGACCTTAAAGTTGTTGACTCAATTCATAAGCCAATACAGATATATTGTGATAATGAAGCCGCAGTTACTTTAGCTAATAATGATAAAAGCATCACTGCATGCAGACATCTAGACATAAAGCTCTATGTTGTTAATGAGCGAGTTGACAACAAGATGATAGTGATTGATCACATTGGTACGCAGTATATGATTTCAGATCCTCTTACAAATGGGCTAGCTCCAGGGTTGTATACATCTCATGTAAAGAATATGGGTCTGAGAAAATCATTTGATGTGTAATGATTAATATGATTTGACAATGTAATATTTAATGTGTGATCACATATTTGACTCACTATTTCTGTTTCAATACTAGTTATAACAGAATGTCTGTTTTGACAGAAAGTTGGACCAGAAAATAGATTTGAGGTCAATCTATTTATAAAGTTTACAACACTACATATAAGATACTTAGATATTGTGGTACATAGAAGGAAGTACAAATTAATTGTGTATCAACCACTATGACTCATATCTGGTCTCATATATGGAAGTGTATGTGTTGAGCATCGATGGAAAATTGTTTTAGTATTATTGTCATGATATTTTGGGCCAAGTGGGAAAATATTAAAGATCTCGTTTTTTTTATGTGGCCCAAAATAAAATAATATATTTATTTTTGTTTTCTGAAAGGATGCATCCATCGGGGTATGGGAAGGTTCCCATAACCGCCATGCCTCTTCATGATGGTTAGAGAGGCATTAAGATAATTCTATATATTAGACTGGTCCTTTCTCCATGGGATTAACGTAACCGATCTCATCCATTCGGAGTCCTATCGGGAGAGAGAAACCAGAGTGCCAAATACGAAGCACATACGTTCTTCGTCCCGTCTTCTTCCTCCCGCCATCCGCTTGGAGGGCCGCTTCCGCTTTGCCTCCGTCTGCCGCATCGAGACGTAAAGAAAATCTTGTCTACTGCAGGACTGTGATGGATGCTACACAGAATCCCGGTATGTATATATTCCATCAGCTTATTCATCGTACAATTTGTAAATCTAAGGCAGATGTCGAACGGTAAGTAAAGGCGGAGGTGTCACATAGTCTGGATCACCTGCTAAAGCAATTGTTGTAGCTCCTACTCCTACAGGCAGATGCGGAACAGGTGAGTAAAGGTGGAGGTGTCACATAGTCTGGAGATATTAGGTAGACGTTGTGAGTTAGAGAGAAAAAGCACAATATGAAATCGAGTTGTATATGAAAGGATATGGGGAGTTAGAAGCTACCGGCCGAGGGCATCAATAATCTTAGCACGAAACTGACTTGGAAGAAAATCGATAGTTTGAAGTCGTCAACTGCCATGTATCTGGAGACACAACACGAAACAGTGTTGACAGAAGGGCACATGAACTTTAGAGTTGCCGGTTATAGCTCAGCGGAGTTCTGGTTGGGTGTCGATAAAATATTATTGGAAGGTGGGATGTATCCCGAGCAACTACCTAGGGGGAGGCTGAAACTCAAGAGACCGGCTCATTGGGATTTGAGTACAGCTGGTAACCTATCCTATTATATCTCAAATGCAACGAAACATAAGATTATATTTTGACAGGTCAGATTCTCATCCTTTTCGGTGTCCTATAAAATAAACATGCCAAAAAAGTAAATCAAAATAATTATTGGTTGATAAATGGTTTTTCCACACTGCGATCTTGACGTGTACAATTATGTGTTTAATTAGTGTATTTTTCTTCTATGGCGTGTATATCCTTGTTTTGTTTCAATGAATGTGAACGTTGTAAGCAAATGATTACATCAATACCTAGCTATAGTAGAATGTGTGTTTCGTACTTTTTCTAATCAAATAATGTGTATCATTTTGTATATTTATTGTGTGTATTCTTCTTCACATCTGTGTAATGATGCAAAAATGTAGCAGATCAAGATGTTACTATAACAATCGCGCGTTGCTAGGTTGTTGGCTTGTACAGTAGATTTGTTTCACATTAATTGTACACAAATAAACATGATTTTACACGACATATACATTAATAATACACAAAAATACAAATAAATAGTACATATCCAAATCTCGATAGTCCACATATGTTAGGAACATAAGAAACATCTTTGAGAATGTATGTGAAAAAAAGATGTTCGTCTCAATGTATGTTTATTTTACCCTTGCAATCTTAGAGTAGCTGGAATTCCCTCCTTTATCCTGGCATAGTCTTTTGCTCAGAGTAACTCCTCATTAGATGACAAATGATAAAAAGATAATAGTATCTACCACCATCTCGTTATTATCATTGTTAGTTTGTGAGCACTACTTATGCATTGTTAAAACACTTCATTCGCATCATTCTTGTCGTTTTATATATCTTAGCATATTCTTTTCTCCATCCATTCTTCCTCTATCTTCAGTTTCCTCTCTAGATCCTACAATTTTTTTGTTCAATGAGCGAGCATGTCAAATTGTTAACATGTTTTTCTCTTTCGCTTGATACTACTAAAGGACCTTCTGGCAGGATCAATGGGCTCTGGGTGGGTAGAGCTAAAAAAATTGCATAAAATTTGCTACACTTTCAGTTATACTAAAATTTTAATTCCAGAGATCAACACAAAAGTCATAAACTAATTGCTTGCTAGAATCAAAATTAGCAAAAGAAGAATGATAACCAGTAAAATCTTGAGGTGATGGAAGTGAAATAGAGAGGGAATGGCTTTTTTTCCAAGCCAAGTTCAAGGTAAGGTCTGAAGAATATTGGCTTACTAGAAAGTAGAGATTTATACCTCTTCACGGCTTGAAGGTATACGAACTAAATGTCGTTGAATCTCATTGTCCTGTTGGAAGTAGGAGGGGGGGTTTCCAATCACTCAACCCTAGGATTAGTAGAATTTTTTAGTTTTTAGAAGAGATACAACATAGTTATTTGGAAAATGTAAAAAAAGAAGGGAAGAAACTAGGTCTTTTGATCAAAGAAGATAGAGAGATATGTTGGAATAGGGTGTGGATCGAAGGGATGAAGGGAATGGCCTTATGAGGGTGTGTGGTCGAGTTGAACTAGTTGAGAGTGTTTAGTCTCGATCAACACACACTTATCAGTAACCACAAGGCAGCGTCGTAGGCCTAGAAGATTTTCAGAGGAACTCGATCAATCAACCTAGTTTAAACAAGCCGAAAAGACCTCATTGGTCGATATGTATACTAGCTAAATCTCGTTTGACGAATAGTTCTATCAAAAAGGAAACCATTATCTAAACCTAGTCTAAAACATCCTATAAAATTTAATTTCTTAGCCTAACATGTATTTAAGTGATATATGGACACGTTTGAATCATCAAGGACCATGTTTAAGAGTTAAAATGTTTAAAGCCAAAATCTTAGCTGATTTACCCAAAACACATGAAAACAAGGCATTCATACATGTCAATTTCTATTTAGCATAATAAGAGGAAGAGGAAGAGCAAGATATAAACATGATAGAGGAATATAAGGATCACTTTAACTAGGGGACATGCTAGAATCATAAATAGTAGTGATAAGAAAAAATGGATTTAACAAAAATGAATTGTTCCCTAGCTAGAGGGTTAGTGAATATATGCACAAGTTGATTTTTTGTGTCCACGTGAGTAATATAAATGTCCTTCTTAGTGATGTGATCACAAAGGAAATGATGACTACCTCTATATTTTTAGATATACTATGCAATGTAGGATTGTAAGAAAAGCTAATTGTATTAGTATTGTCACAAAAGGTAGGATAACATTCATAGAAAATATTAAAGTCTCAAAGCATTTGCTTCATACAAAGGACTTGTGAACAACAACTACCAGTGGCTAATGTATTGAGCCTCAGTCATTGATAGAGACATTGTGTTTTGTTTCTTAGAGAACCAAGAAACCAAACAAGTTCCTAAGACGAAGCAAGTGTCACTTGAGCGCTTTCTATCAACTACACACTCAGCATAATCTGCATCATTTTAGGTGGTAAGAGTAAATTTCCTTGACTTGGGATATGTCTAAAATGTTGGGTCTTGGCTAGGTATCTCATAATCGTATTAACTTCTACAGATAATATTTTTGAGGGATTGATTTAAATATAGCACACAAGCCAACACTAAACATGATATCCAATCTAGAGGTGGTTAGATATTATTATCTACCAATCATACCTCTACAAAGTTTCTCTCTACTTTTCATCTTCTTCATCGTTATCTAACCTAGAGGTGTTAGACAAGGGAGTATCAATTATATTTGTATTATCCATCCCAAAGCACTACAAGAGTACTTGCTTTAGTTGATGAAGTTCCCATCTCTTGTTTTCTTGATTTTGAATCCAATGAGAAATTAAGTTCTTCCATCATGTTCATCTCAATCTCACTCTGCATGAGAGAACTAAACTCCTTGAAAAGATCAAAATTTGTATCACCAAATATTATATCATCAATAAAATTTGAATAATCAAAATATTGCTAGAAGTGTTTTCAAAAAGAGAGTAGAGTAAAATTTTACCATGACATGGCCATTATAAGTTAGAAAGTTCTTTAGCTTTTCACACCAAGCTTTCTAGGGGTTTTTTTATTCCATAAAGAGAATTTTCTACAACATAGGCAAGATCATGATTGTCATGTTCCAAGCCAAGAGGTTGAGACACAAAGACTTCCTCTTCAAACTCCCCCTTTATAAAAGTACTTATAACATCCATTTTATAAAGAAATAAATTCTTATGACTAGGTAAGAGCATTCTAATAAATTCCAATCTACCAACAAGAGCATAAGTTTGATAAAAATAAATACATTCATGTTGATTTTTACCTTGTTCTACTACCTTGCCTTGTTGTGTACCACTTTACCATTTTCATCTAGCTTGTTTCATTAGACCTACTTTGTGCCAATAATCTTTCTATCCTTTGGCCTTGGGACTAGGGTCCACATGTTGTTATTTCAAAACTTCTCAAGTTCTTCTTACATGGATAGGATCCACTCATTATACTCAGGATCTTCTTTGATATTCTTTGTCTCAAGTTGCAAGATGAAGGCCTTCTTTGCTTGTTCCTTGTTGGAAGCAGCCCATATCTTCACCCCTTTCAAAAGGGTTTCCTATGATGAGCTCCCTTTAATGATATTTTACAAAGTAAGGAGTGGGATCCTTCTTTTCACCTTGTTATGAGAATTCTACCACAGCCACCTCTTTACCTTAGTTGTGATGTCTATATCTTTCCGTCTAGGAATCATTTCACCTAGAACATCATCATAAACATCATTCTTTGAAATAGAGGGGGTTGAGTGGGATCCTTCTTTTCACCTTGTTATATCATTCTACCTCAACCACCTCTTTATCTTTGGTGTGATGTCTATATCTTTCAACACATGAATCATTTCATCTAGAACATCATCATAATCAACATTCTTTGAAATAGAGGGGGTTAGTCTCAACAAATTGAACATTGATATATTCTTCTACTTTAGATATCTCAATGTTAATAATTTTAAAGGTTTTAATAGTCATGTTATAAGATTTTACATCAAACTTATTGAGAGAATATTTGGATTTCAAAACAAATCATGGACAACCAAGGGTATGAAAAAAGAAAATAGAAGGCTTTCTACCACACCATAACTCATAGGTGGTTTCCTTAAGCAAAGGATGTGTGAAAACTCGATTTGGTACAAAACAATCAGTGCTAATGGCTTTGGCCCAAACCTTCTTGGGAGTGTCATACTCCAAGAGCATTATCCTAGTCATCTCTTGCAAAGACCTACTTTTTCTATCTATAGCCCCATTTAGTTAAGGTGTACAGGGGAAGTTGTGCATTTAACTAGATTCTTCATAAAAAAAATTCACACAAATAATTTCAAACTCTCCCCCATGGTCACTATGATAGAGACAATCTAGTAAGAAACTTAGTTTTCAATCTGTATACAAAAGGTTGAGAAAATATCAAGTGTATCACTTTTTTCAACTAGAAATGAAGTCCACATAAAATGAAAAAAATCATCGACAATCATTGAATAATACTTGCTACCAGGAAGCATTTGAGTCCTCATAGGTCCAAATAGTCAATGTGAAGAACTTCAAGATCTCTTTTGGTGATAAACACTCCTTTGGACTTGAAGGAAGACTTGGTTTGTTTCTCTTTTGTACAAGGTTAACATACCAAATCCTTCTCGAAATCCATAGGAAGTCCTTTGAGCAATTTTGTTTTGTTCAGATTCTTCATTTGATGCATATTTACATGACCAAGCCTATGGTGACACAGGGATATATTGTTCTTATCAATTACAAGGCATTTTTTTAAAATCAAGTATAAGGCACTTGCCAACAATAGGCTTAAGAGGGATAAGAACAGTGGTATATAGATTGCCAATTCTAGTTCCCTTATATATGACATTTTAAGTGAGGGAATCTAGAAGCAAGCATTCTAGTGATGTAAAAATAACAAGATAATTATCACCACAAAGTTGGATAAAAATAATTAATTTGTGGTGTAGGCCATACACAAGAAGTACATTCTTTATGCATAGTGAATCACCTACATTACCCCCACCTACAAATTTACCTTTCTTGTTGTCTCTGGATGTTACCGATCCACATTTCCACCTTGTAGAAGTGATGAAGTGTCTCTTTTCTTTGGTCTTGTGATTATAGAATCCACTATCAACAATCCATTTTTCATTAGCCTACAAACAAAGTAAAGGTTGGTGCCCAATCCAAACTTTGGGGTCTGGGTTAGCTTGGGGACCCATTTCATGTTTGGGTGGGTTCCCTTGTGCTTGTAGGGACAAAAAGTAAAAAAAAATGAGAATCATCCTTACAATGAATACAAACCATATTGGCCTTAGATTCGGAATATCTCCTATGGTATACTAAATCCCTCACCCTTTTTCTTGCTATTGCTCTTGATCTTGTTCTTATTCTTGCTCTTGCTCTTTTGGCCACCCTCAAATCCTAGACTACTACTACCCACTTGTTGTGTAGAGTTCTATAGGAATTCACTAAGTGACTTCTTCACTTTGAAGAATTTTTACAAGGAATCTCTAAGCTTGTGATTATAATCACTAAGAGAAATAAATGTAGAAGAAAGACAGACTATATCATCTTGAGCATGTAAAAGATTGACCTATAGATAGAGGACTTTAGTCCAGTATGAATTCTTCTCAGGAGTTATACTATAAATTTCTTTATTAAGGAAGATAGATATAGATTCAAGATCATTAACTTCGGCAAGCAATATAGAATTTTTTTTCTAAGAACAACAAGCTCAGTAGGATAAGTTTTATTTTCATCTCTAAGAACTTTAATTTTCTTAAGATAAACACTGTTTTCAATTTCTACACATTGGAATGAAGTTTTTGCAAAGAATTTATGCTACCCTTAAAAAGTATTTTCATTTTGTTCATGAACTTCTATTTGTAACATAACAGTCATCAATAATTTGGCCTAATATTTTCTTTTTAGACATGCATTTAGAGCGAGAAGAACGAAAGCATGGATAATGTTACAACCCCAATTTTGGGTTCAACTTCTGAGAAATGTAATTTCTCATATTACAGATATTTGGACAAATAATGATGTAATTTCGTTTACAATAGCCTTGATGATTGTATTGTGGGCTTTATTGGCTATTGGTCCCAATATCAAGGAAATTCAATTGGTAAATGAATAATTGAGAAAGCATGAAAAGAAAGATGTAGAAACCTCTAGAAGGCAAGAGAATGTAATACAAGGATGGATTTCATACCTCTTGAGTTCCTTGGATTCCAAGGAGTCCAAAAGTGCATAAAGAGTACAATAAGAAAAGAAAAGATCAAATGAGTATTTCCTTGTTAATAAAGAAATTGAAAACATTGATGAAATGTGGAAAATAAGTGAAAAGAGGTATAATTAAGTTATCCTTGGTGGAATTTCATATCCCAAGGATTCCTTATGATAAAAGGAATACCAATGAGGAAAATAAAAGAGAAATAAAGAGAAATCCTCAAAAAGAATTTTTTTAATAAGAAATAAACAAGATAATGAGAAATAATGAAGAATAATGCATATAGATGCATCTAGAAGGATAACAAGTATCCTCAAAAAGGATTTCGAAATCTAGGGTTCCTTGGGGTCCAAGGAGTCCCAAATATCAAGATAATGGTTTGAGGAAAGATAAAAATAATCATTAAATGAAATTTATTAATGGGTAACTTGCCTTTGAAGAAATAGTCCTTTTCTTTTAGAGTTTTGGACTCAAACATGACATGCAAGTAGATAAAGGCAAGAAAGAGAACCCCTTAAAATTTGGTTGGAAAATATTGCACGGTTTTCGAGTTATGTAATTTACAAAATTACCTAAAGTTAGGTTGTTAATTGCCTAAGGTTTTGATGTCACAATGAAATTAGATTTTTTTTGGAAATTCAGATTGATTGAGGACTGTTGATCAGGAATCAGAGGGATGGGACTAAGTCCCAGTCATAACATGCTATGGAGCTGGGGAAGGAAATTTCGTTTCCCACTTTGGTTGAGTTTGAGAGGATGTGCGCAGATGGAAAGTATCCCATTGAGATCGGGAGGTCTTTCCGAGTCTGATCATCTTGGGTTTCCATAGGTTTCATAGTGAAACCAGAGAAACCCCAAATCTCAGGTAGCCATGGATGGGCCCTATATATATAGGGGAGGGTGCTCCACGATACCAGCATCCCCACCAATTTTTCTCGCATGATTGGACCCCTGAGACAAGTTCCTCGGCGCATCCAATTTGGCCAGAACCATCGACCTTCCCCATCGTCGAGCTGTTGTTGCTGCCGGAGGGACCAAGGGCCCTTGGCGAAGAAGGAACGGTGCAGGGGAGAGATTGAGGGTGCCCCTGAGTTCGCGTGCGGTTGGCGAAGATGTCGGGCCCCTCAATTTGTGTGCAGGTGGTCGAGAGCGTGGAGTCAACAGACGAGTTGACTCGTGAGTTGCTGCTGGTCGAGACTCAAGGTTGAAGACGACTTCCCGAAGAAAGTTACCAATTTGCCCTCCTTCCTCTAGTGTTCAGGTATGGGCATATTTGCCTTTTTGGTTGCTTTTGATCGCAAGTAGGCGCGCGCATCTGGGGCGTTGGATCCTAAGTGGACCAGCGGTCCATGAATCAGACGATCCGTGATTTTTCTAAAATAGCCAATAAATCAATAAAAAGGGGATTTCTTAATAAAATCATATCTTGAGCTAGGAAACTCGGATGGGAAAAGTTAATACATGAAAAATGATCAAAAAAATACGAGGGATGCATTAAAAATGGTTTGGACACCTAAATCTGTATTTTTTTTTGCAAAAGTGCATATTTTGGATAGAAAAGGTATTAATTTGTGGCTAGAAACCCTAAATGTTGATAAAAGATATATTTAATCTTGCAAGTGAGTAAATTCGATCATTATTAACTTATTTAGTGATAAAGTTGACTCTTGATATATTTTAAAGAGGAAATTGCAAGAATTAGGGTTTTAAACCTAATAATGTAATTAATACCCCTAGAAACGCTAAGGTAAGGAAAAAGGGAAGAAAAAATATAGTAATCCGAAAATTAGGGTTTTGTGATCCAAATCTGATCTTAAGATCTTAATGGAAAATAAAATGGAATAATTATGGTTTGATGGATATTTTGATAAAAATAAAGTAAAAGTGGTAAAAAGGAAGAGAAACCCTAATTATGGTCAAAACCCTAAAAAGGGCTAGTAAACCTAAGGCACGATTAGGACTATTAAATTTGTGTACCATGATCGATGATAGAAAATGTTGGATGAACATTTCAGGATTGAATTGTGCTTGCTTTATTTACTATGGATTACTTGATTGTTGGACTAAATCTGCATTCAAAAACAGCTTGATAGGTATGTGGTTACGCCTATGAATATCCCGAATTAGTTTCTCGAGGATTTTCGAGGTTTTATCGATGACTTGAATTTAACTATTGGTTGCATTTAATTCATGCAAATTATAATGTGAATATGACTATCACATAAGTGATGTGCCTACTAGCTCAGATCCTAGTCCCCTCTGTAGCCTAATGGATTGACCTAGTACATGGCTACCAAGGAGGTAGGCCAATCAGGTCATTGAATGACTTAGTACATGGCTACCAATGGGGTAGGACCATCAAGTCATCATGAGTCAGGGATTGGGCTACCATTGGGTAGGACCATGTGACTCCATAACCCTAGGAATTGGTTACACGTGTGGTAGGACCATGGGGGTAAGGATCTACCATATGAGAGAGGTAGTATCCATGTCCACTGTAGGGACGGTACAAAGATAGGGGATAGGCAAGGATTGAGTAGTATTGCTTAAAATGTAATCTTGGATGTTAAATGATATTTGGTTGACTACATTGTTAACATAGTTGCACAATTATTGTTTCCCCCACATACCGGCTTCTTGTTGACCGAAATTTTGTTTGTCGGCATTTTAGGTACAAATGAAAAGAACAAACAGTAAAGTGGCATATGTGGAACTAAATGAGAAATAATGTACAGAGGATGATTAGTTAGATTAGTATCTACATGGATAGAAGTTTAGAAATTCCAGTTTTTAAAAAGGTAAGCAAAGTTTTTATTTTTACCATATTTCAGTTTAGTTGGTGAAGTTTATTAATTATTATTGATTATTTGTCGAACCTTTGATCTGGGTTATTATTTAACGGCTCTGACCTTTCGGTCTCCCTTAATTGGGGGTTACCGGGAGTCGGGGTCGTTACAATTAGTATCAGAGCATAGGTTCCTCAATTAATCTTAAATAATTATTAAATTTTACAAATTTTGTAGAACCCAAGGGAATTATTAGAGGATTATCCGAAAGATAGAGGTGTCTAGAAAAGGATCACGATTGGGGGCTGGCAATATTTTCCTCTGCACCGCTAGTCGGAATATGAGGACTCCCGGATTGTGTGACTGCCTGGCCGATGTCTTAGGATATGACTCGAAATAAGATACCTTAGGACTCTCTCATCTTGTTCATCCTTTCTCAACTCGAATTCTCTAAGGACCTTAAGGATTAGGGTTTCCTCTCTTCTCCTCACCCTCTAGAGGTATGGGTAAGGTTGATAAGGATTAAGGAATCCTCCACCAAATTAATAAAAAGCATGTAAATAAGATGTCATGGACATAAGCTTAATAGAGTAAGCGTAAAGGAATAGATACATGCTTAGGTCGTATGACACGAGTTATCATTGCCCTCAGGAGAGGCCTGAGGATAGACCTCCTTGGCAGGAGGATGAGTAGAGAGAGTTAGTCTTTGAGGTAGAGACCTCCATTAAAAGTAGAGACATAGCACATCCTTTGAGGATGATGTTAACCCTAACCCTAAGTGAAGGTTAGAGAGAGATGACATGAAGAGTTAGACGTCATGGTAGACCAGGTGTTTGGATAAACATTCATTGGATGCCATATGAGCCATGAGTAGTTTATGACCGAGTATCTTTAGCAACCCAACCTTGGGAAGGGTCGTGCATGTTTGAGCGAAGGATACCTCCTTCATGGATGAGGTTAGAGAAGAACCTATAGAAACCTTATGGGCTGTTGCAAGTAGGCTATAGCTTGCACCCAGAGTACATCAGTAGTACGAGCGGTAAGTCTAAACTGAGGCCAGAAGAACATGATGGATGGCTTATGAGATAAGCATAAGGGGCTATGGATAATCATAAGCAAACATAAGTTTGAGCATAGGCTTCACCTACATAGAGGTATGTCTGTGAGATTGATCCTTCATGGAGAGAGGAAATCTAGTAGTATGGTTGGATGTGGAGTTAGCTCTAGAGAGGGAAAGATGGACCCAAGAAAGAAGGTTTGAAGCTTAGATTTTGAGACATGAGGAATAGTGGGGAGTCGAGGATGATGTGACCTAAGTGGATGATAGTGGTTGCCTTATGCTTGACCCATGAAGGCTGATGATATCTTGGTTTCCTTTAGAGGAACCAACCCTAGAGAGAGAACGATGCTTCTGGTACCTATGTGCCTACTGAGATGAGACAAAGAGTGCATTAGACCCTGAGGAGGTTTAGGTAACCAGGTTGTGAGACCTTGTACCTAGTTGGTTGTCCTTGAGGAGGACTCAACTCTGAGGTGTGGCTCATATAAAAGGATCATAGGAGTACATGACATACCTTGTACATGCTTGATTTGTGGTTAAGAGCTTGAGCATGCAGTTGGATACCCAAAAGATAGCCTAGGATTCCTAGGCCTAAGAAGGGAAGCAGTGTATCCGGTGCTCATGATGATATTTGAGTCTCTATAGTTTCGAGCATGGTACTCCTCATGTGTAGAGGTAAAGGAAACCCCTTAAGTTAAGGGTATGTTTGACGAACCCATAAGTTGGTTTAATGTTGAGGATGAGAACAAGTGTGACCTAGCATGGTTTGGTAAGTGTCTTCTTATGCCTTAGTAGCTTCCTAGGGCTAAGCATGCTCATGTGGATGCATATCCTAAACATAAGGACGTTTGTGACTGTTGTTATCAGGGTGTAGTTACCTCCCATCTTGGGAGAGGGACCCTTTTGTAGGGTGTATACCAGTTTTGTTGGTTTTGAGGTAACCTAAAGAGGTTTCATAGGATCTTGAGAAGCTAGATGAAAAGTACATGGTATGAGAATGAACTTGTAGACCCATTAATAGCCATCTCTAAGTACATGTGGATGTGTTACCATGGAGGTAACCGGTATGGGGCCTGAACAAGGTAGGCAGGTTGCCATGACCCCTATGAAGGGATGAAAGTCAGTCATGAATGCAGAGAGAGATGAGGAAGGATTGGGTTCTAAGTTGAACATGTACTATAATGGAATCCTAAGTCTATCCTAGGGTCAAGTAGGGATAAGACCGATGGAAGGAGTTGCCTAATTCCCTAGTTGCACATGACCATAGGGTCAGGAGGTGACATCTATCATTGTCTGAGGGCCATGGGTTAGGAGATTGATCACCTTCATGAACCAATGGGACCCAAAGGGTAGATGAGTAGGGAACTCTCTGGATGCATAAGGGAAGAGGGATGACCCCAAAAGTGTCGGCACCCTATAGACCTAGAAGAGATGACCAAGGATTGTGTGGTGACCCAAGTAGGTTTCAGATCAGTTTTCCATGGAAGTAATCTTTGATATCAAGATGATTGTGAAGTAGAGACATAAGTTGCACGTTTCAACTTAGAGTTGAAGGTGTACTGGCAATGTGGGATGTATCATCTCTACTCTTGGAACATGAAGAACTTTGTGTTTGGACGGCCGCCAAATGCTTATTTCCTCTTATTATGGGAGGGAGAGATGGGACAATACGCATGCCATACACCAAGGATAAAATATGATGCGAGTTGGAACGTTGCTACGAGGTATGAGGACAGAGATGGTAACATACCTTGGTGGAGTGAATGATACGTGGATGGTTTACAAACGCTAAGAGGAATAGTGTAGTCATCTTATGAGGATGTTTTTATCATGAGCTATGTGGAATTTGCAAGTTATACAAAGTTGAGTTTGATCATCAAGGAGATGAGCACAAAGTATTCTCAATGAAGATAGACTTAGAATTCGAGTTTGAGATGATAAGTGAAATACATGGAAGAGTATGTCTTCAACTTTACCTAACATCTAAGGGTAAGAAGTGGTAATGAATGCTTGGGTTGAGGTATAGCTGCCTAGTTGAGCTGGAAGTTAGAAGAAGTTGAGGTTGTTAGGCTACCCTTAAGTTGAGAAAAAGAGATAAGTTTGGCTAACACCCAGATGTATCAATAGTGGTTAATCAAGTAAATGATTGCTTGGTTAGCCAGCCTAGTCTGTGATATAATGAAAGAACCTCAGATGTACTTCTCTAGAAAGGAAGGTGATGAAATCCTGATGAGAGTGGTTTAGGGTTTCTGAGGTATCGAGCTTGAGGAATCATGACATACAGATCACCACACACCGTACTACTCAGATAGCCAGTGACAATAGTACCTGAGATGCTTAAGATGAAGTTGCACGTGGCTAGTCGCCACGCAAGCCAGGAGGTAAAGGATGAACACCAGTAACCCCGTGTATCGATATAGAGGATAAAGATTTCCCGAGAGGGAATGGGAGTTCTTCATTGTGGATGTTGTGAGTCTCCCCTGGACCAAGGAAGGTCGAGATCCAATATGGGTTATGGTAGATCGCCTTACCTAGATGACATGAGAAAGGAAAAGTACTGTCACGAGACAAATTCAGTTGAACTACTTAAGAAAGAAAGATGGTTCAACTACACCATGATGCGAGTTCAAAAGTTATTGGGTATGACCAAGGTTCACTTCCATGAGGTGGAAGTGGATACATGAAGAACTCGATGATAGTACCGCTTATCACCCCTAACTAATGGTTAGTATGATCCAGACTAGAGGGTTTGATGAGAGAAAGTGTGCTTGTTTAGGATGATACAAAGAGACAGTTCTTAAGATGTGATGTTAACCACCATAGACTTTATTGGGATGCAAGAAGTTCTATAGGGAGGTTGTGTCAGTCACCACTTCATTAAGATGATGTTGGTGAAGGAGGCCTTGCAAAGGTCAGAAAAGAACCACAGTGTGTGTAGATGAAGTCGCTTGATTATGCAATGGCTAAGACAGAGCCCAGTGGTGACATGAGTCATGAGCTGATGCAAAGCAGACTGACATGTAGTTCACTATGGGAGAATATGTGATGTGAAAATCCAACCCCTCTGAGGTACAGTTGAGAAAGTTGAGTCCCCGATATATGGGTCCATTTGAGATGGATTGGTGGAGATGGTTGTGTTTAGCCTTTCCCCTCAGGATAACATGATGTATAATGTGTTTCATGAGTCCTATCTAGAGCACCATGTGAGGTACCCAAGCCATGTGTTGAGCCCTGAACATATTCAGCTTTTGAGAGGCTAAATTGTCCTGAGTCACCTATGAGGGTATGATATACCAAGGTAAGAAAGAAATCAGATTGAAGAATATGAGATGATGAAGGTTCTTGGGAAGCACCATGCAAAGGGTAAGGCCACATGGAAGCCATGATGGATATATGAAAGGCTTATCCTGAATTGTTTGTTTTCTTGGTAGAATTTTGAGGGCAAAATTCTTATAAGAGGGGAAGGATGTTACAACCCCAATTTTGGGTTCAACTTCTAAGAAATGTAATTTCACATATTACATATATTTGGAAAAATAATGATTAAATTTCATTTACAATAGCCTTGATGATTGTATTGTGGGCTTTATTGGCTATTGGGCCCAATATCAAGGAAATTCAATTGGTAAATGAATAATTGAGAAAGCGTGAAAAGAAAGATGTAGAAACCTCTAGAAGGCAAGAGAATGTAATACAAGGATGGATTTCGTACCTCATGAGTTCCTTGGATTCCAAGGAGTCTAAAAGTGCATAAAGAGTACAATAAGAAAAGAAAAGATCAAATGAGTATTTCCTTGTTAATAAAGAAATTGAAAACATTGATGAAATGTGGAAAATAAGTGAAAAGAGGTATAATTAAGTTATCCTTGGTGGAATTTCGTATACCAAGGATTCCTTATGATAAAAGGAATACCAATGAGGAAAATAAAAGAGAAATAAATAGAAATCCTCAAAAAGAACTTTTTTAATAAGAAATAAACAAGATAATGAGAAATAATGAAGAATAATGCATATAGATGCATCTAGAAGGATAATAAGTATCCTCAAAAAGGATTTCGAAATCTAGGGTTCCTTGGGGTCCAAGGAGTCCCAAATAGCAATATAATGGTTTGAGGAAAGAGAAAAATAACCATTAAATGAAATTTATTAATGGGTAACTTGTCTTTGAAGAAATAGTCCTTTTCTTTTGGAGTTTCAGGATCAAACATGACATGCAAGTAGATAAAGGCAAGAAAGAGAAACCCTTAAAATTTGGTTGGAAAATATTGCACAGTTTCCGAGTTATGCAATTTACAAAATTACCTAAAGTTAGGTTGTTAATTGCCTAAGGTTTTGATGTCACAGTGAAATTAGATTTTTTTTGGAAATTCGGATTGATTGAGGACCGTTGATTAGGAATCAGAGGGATGGGACTAAGTCCCAGTCACAACAGGCTATGGAGCCGGGGAAGGAAATTTCATTTCCCACTTTGGTTGAGCTTGAGAGGATGTGCGCAGATGGAAAGTATCCCATTGAGATCGGGAGGTCTTTCCGAGTCTGATCATCCTGGGTTTCCATAGGTTTCATAGCGAAACCAGAGAAACCCCAAATCTTAGGTAGCCATGGACGGGCCCTATATATATATAGGGGAGGGTGCTCCACAATACCAGCATCCCCACCAATTGTTCTCACATGATCGGACCCCTGAGACAAGTTCTTCGGCGAATCCAATTTGGCTAGAACCATCGACCTTCCCCATCGTCGAGCTGTTGTTGCTGCCGGAGGGACCAAGGGCCCTTGGCGAAGAAGGAACGGTGCATGGGGGAGATTGAGGGTGCCCCAGAGTTCACGTGGGTTTGGCGAAGATGTCGGGCCCCTCAATTTGTGTGCAGGTGGTTGGGAGCTTGGAGTCAACAGACGAGTTGACTCGCGAGTTGCTGCTGGTCGAGACTTAAGGTTGAAGACGACTTCCCGAAGAAAGTTACCAATTTGCCCTCCTTCCTCTAGTGTTCAGGTATGGGCATATTTTCCTTTTTGGTTGCTTTTGATCGCAAGTAGGCGTGCGCATCTGGGGCGTTGGATCCTAAGTGGACCAGCGGTCCATGAATCAGACGATCTGTGATTTTTCTGAAATAGCCAATAAATCAATAAAAAGGGGATTTCTTAATAAAATCATATCTTGAGCTAGGAAACTCGGATGGGAAAAGTTAATACATGAAAAATGATCAAAAAAATACGAGGGATGCATTAAAAATGGTTTGGACACCTAAATCTGTATATTTTTGCGAAAGTGCATATTTTGGATAGAAAAGGTATTAATTTGTGGCTAGAAACCCTAAATGTTGATAAAAGATATATTTAATCTTGCAAGTGAGTAAATTCGATCATTATTAACTTATTTAGTGATAAAGTTGACTCTTGATATATTATAAAGACGAAATTGCAAGAATTAGGGTTTTAAACCTAATAATGTAATTAATACCCCTAGAAACCCTAAGGTAAGGAAAAAGGGAAGAAAAAATATAGTAATCCAAAAATTAGGGTTTTGTGATCCAAATCTGATCTTAAGATCTTAATGGAAAATAAAATGGAATAATTAGGGTTTGATGGATACTTTGATAAAAATAAAGTAAAAGTGGTAAAAAGGAAGAGAAACCCTAATTATGGTCAAAACCCTAAAAAGGGCTAGTAACCCTAAGGCACGATTAGGACTATTAAATTTGTGTACCATGATCGATGATAGAAAATATTGGATGAATATTTCAGGATTGAATTGTGCTTGCTTGATTTACTCTGGATTACTTGATTGTTGGACTGAATCTGCATTCAAAAACAGCTTGACAGGTATGTGGTTACGCTTATGAATATCCCGAATTAGTTTCTCGAGGATTTTTGAGGTTTTATCGATGACTTGAATTAAACTGTTGGTTGCATTTAATTCATGCAAATTATAATGTGAATATGACTATCACATAAGAGATGTGCCTACTAGCTCAAATCCTAGTCCCCTCTGTAGCCTAATGGATTGACCTAGTACATGGCTACCAAGGGGGTAGGCCCATCAGGTCATTGAATGACTTAGTACATGGCTACCAACGGGGTAGGACCATCAAGTCATCATGAGTCAGGGATTGGGCTACCATTGGGTAGGACCATGTGACTCCATAACCCTAGGAATTGGCTACCCGTGTGGTAGGACCATGGGGGTAAGGATCTACCATATGAGAGAGGTAGTATCTGTGTCCACTGCAGGGACGGTACAAAGATAGGGGATAGGCAAGGATTGAGTAGTATTGCTTAAAACGTAATCTTGGATGTTAAATGATATTTGGTTGACTACATTGTTAACATAGTTGCACAATTATTGTTTCCTCCACATACCAGCTTCTTGTTGACCGACGTTTTGTTTGTCGGCGTTTTAGGTACAAATGAAAAGAACAAACAGTAAAGTGGCATATGTGGAACTAAATGAGAAATAATGTACACAGGAGGATTAGTTAGATTAGTATCTACATGGATATAAGTTTAGAAATGCCAGCTTTTAAAAAGGTAAGCAAAGTTTTTATTTTTACCATATTTCAGTTTAGTTGGTAAAGTTTATTAATTATTATTGATTATTTGTCAAATCTTTGATCCGGGTTATTAGTTAACGGCTCTGACCTTTCGGTCTCCCTTAATTGGGGGTTACCGGGAGTCGGGGTCGTTATAGATAATGTCAATAAGAGTATCTTTGGTGAGTTCAATGAGATTTACGTCACTTACCTCAACCACTTCATTGCTTTTGCTTTCTATGAGGCCCATGTTACATTCACCTTCATTTGACATTGAATCGCTTGAGTAAGACTCTTCTCAAGTAGCATGGGTTGTTTCTTTGCCCTTTTTATCTTTCATAATAGTAACATCCCAGGATTTGATTCCTTAGATAAAATGATCTTAAAAAAATGATTGGACTACACATATCACCATGGTGCACCTCCTTTTCAGGGAGCCCATCACCAAATAAATCTATGGTTACGCATGCTCAGCCCAGAGTAGTACTTGGATGGGTGACCAGTCAGGAAGTTTATCCTGGACTATGCATGAGTGAGGACAAAGCACGTATTTAAGGCTAGTGATAATATGTTGGGCCTGTCGTCATTCATGAAACTCTACTAGAGCCTTATGCAGTGGGACCAAGTGTTAGAAATGGTATCGAAGCCATAACCCATCTAGTAGGTGGAGTCCACATGGGCCTATGGCATGCAGTCTTTGAGTCATGTGGTCCAGTCATGTTGGAAAGGGGTATCTGAGTTGACGGAGCCACCCTTGCACTAGTAGTGTCCAGGCATGGTGGAAAGGGTTATCCAAGTTGATGGAGCCACCCTTGCACTGGTAGCCATGATCAGGAGTTGGGTGTACATGGGTCATTTGGGTCAGCACTGAAATGGGGAACAATTATGAGGCCATATAGTTGAGCCTTAACAACTACTTAAAGAGTTAAGTGGGGGATATTGTAACATTCTAGGATTTGATATCTCAGATAAAATGATCTTAAAAGTAATGATTGGGCTACCCATACCACCAAGGTGCACCTCCTTTACATAGAGTACATCATTATAGAACTCTATCGTTAAGCATGCTCATCCTAGATTAGTACTAGGATGGGTGACCAGTCAAGAAGTTTATCTTGGCTTGCGCGTGAATGAGGACAAAGTGCACAATTAAGGATAGTGGTGTTCTATGGGCCCAGTCGTCATTCTTGAAACTCTAGTAGAACCTTGGGTAGGGGGCTCAGCTAGGGACATATTCTCCTGGTGGTGAGGGCCTCCTACTCGGCTTCCTATATATATGTTTTAGACAAAACCCTGGTGGTTTGAAGGTTGGAGACGATGAAGGAGAGGAGGATATCCCACAAGAAGGATGGAAACATGTATTGCTATATATATACTATTCTCATGAAAATCCTTTCGATGAAATTTTCATATTCATGAAGAGTTTCCTATTCTAGACCATAATGACTTGTTAATTCCCTCTTTCTTTTCCTTACCATATTAAAAATGTTAACTTGTTAGTTAATTACGGAGAGGTTCAACCATGATGCCCATGAAATACAACTAAACAAACTATGTATCTCTCTTTGTCTCTTTATCTTTCACTAATACATTTCCTAAATCAAATATTCATATTACTTGGTTGATACACCAAAAGTCATTAAGGAAAGCATATAAATATATGGCACTTTATTGGATAAATTGATTCTTGAATCATTGGAAACTCTTTATGACTTGGAATCTAGATTATTCTTTGTCTCCTTTTTGATAGATTCATTATATCAATTATAGGAACTCATTAACATTTTTCCCAACTCATATCTAATGTGTGGGATATAATGGGATATAAAACTTTCTCTTTTACATACTCCATTAAAAACAATTACCATTATTTCATGAAACGTCCTTTTTTTCAATTTCTATAATTTTGATCTTTCTTATTATTTTCGAGTATACAAAAAGTCAATCTCCAAATAGTACCACTAGATGCCTCAAAACATATGTTGTCAGGCTGGGTTAAACAATTATTCTATTAATTATCTTAAATATCATAAATCTTATTTTCTTTTGGAGACTTGCTTATTATTTCATATTTCTATTTTTCAACAATTCATAAAGCCATTGCTATTTATTTATGCACACAATCTCTTATTGCTTTGCCTTGCACCCAAAGATGTATTTCCAATAAAAATAGTCTCATGGACCTCACTTGGGCCAAAGCATGCCCTTATGGTAATGGTATCTAGAAGGGGCATGGCTTTGGGGGCTGGCAATATTTTCTTCTACACCATTACATTGGTTTATAAGGACTCCCCTAACTACAATGATACCTACCTAGCCAAAACCTAGGGTGTGCCTGAAGTAATGTTTCCTCTAAGTCTTCTCATCTCATATTTCATCCTTCTCATTCTCTTTCTTGATAAACCCTAAAACATATTTCCCTCTTCATCCCAAGTTAGGGTTTTGAAGAAGTAGGATTAAAGTATCCTCTACCAATTAATGTACATGTAATGTGGAAATAATGATAAAGTGAAGAGAAGTGTTTTATGGGTTTTTCCTTGCTATAGTAAACCCTGGATGAAGTTAGGGTTGGTTTGGAAAAACCCTAGTGGGTCAAGGGACATAGAAACCCTAATATGCAAAGTGTAGTCTCTAACATGTACCCTAAGGCCTATCCCTAGGAAATGGGAGTAGTGTGGGTGATAGAGTAACCCTACCCATATGAACCCTAATTAGGGTGAAAGGGAAAACGAAAATATATAAATGAGATCAGGTGATCCATGTCCCCCATACATGCATGTGGGGCAAGGATTTCAAGAAAAGGGTTTTAAGAAACATAAGAAACCCATGGATAATTAAAAATGAAAATATGACAAAATCCATGGTTACTTAAAAAATGAAAATATGGAACTTTTAGGGTTGGTGTCCCAAGCTGGGGTGGGTCAACCTAACAATGGTAAAGGACCTATGGGGGGAGGAAAAACCTAAACTCATGGGGTTAGGTTGTGGCTAGAGAGCCTAACCTCCTCCTTTGAGTCAAGAAGGCACCCTAGGTTAGAGCCTTCCCAGAAGAATGAGTTGACCAATCAATTTAAGAATTGAAGCAACCATGAATATCACCTAAAGTATTAAGGCCACCTTCATGTGCACATGAGGCCCAAGGGATAAATGTGAGAGGAACTCCCTAACTGAATGAGTCCCTTGAGTCTAGGAGGAGATCACTCCAAAGGTACAGGTACCCCTACGGACCTTGATGAAATGACTAAGGATAATGATATAAGAAATTTAAATAAGAAGATACAAGAAGTCATGTGATAATGAAATTTTTAAAAGGAAGTGGTGCACAAAATTAACAATGAGAAAGGCACTTGACTTCATAAAATATAGAGTATTGTGAAATTAAAAAGTAAGTATGGTTTAGATTCATGTTGAGAATGATTCAACCTAAAATGTGAAATTTTGAGATAATGTGTGGGTACATCATCTCTTTTCTTGGAATGGGTGAACTTTGTATTTGGGTTGCAATCATGTGCTTATTTCATCTTATTATGAGTGAGAGAGATTGGGAAGACACATGTTATGCTTAAAGTTGTCATATAAGAATGAATACCCTAAGTTGAATTTGATGATGTGATCTAGGGTTTGAGGTGTTACCTCACCCTTATGTAAAGACAAATGAATAATTGGTTGAAAACCTAGGTGAAAAGGTAATCACCAAGTTAAAGTCGAATCACAAATGTAAATGTAATTGCAAAACATGAAATCATATAATTAATGAACACATGGATGTGCCTTGAATTGAATTTAGGTACATATCATAGTAATAGTGTGAGAAAGTTTCATATCAATAAATATGTCAAATTAGCTAACAAGGGTTGCTAACCCTAATGTTTGAAAGTAAGATGAGTTATTTTTCACCTTAACTTTACTGGGTTGAATTTTGGGGACAAAATTCCTTTAAGGAGGGGTGAATGCAATATCCTGAAATTTGGTGATTTTGAATTATATAAATATAAGGCTCTAATTGATAAGTTATTGCTAGAATAATAATATTACCCACTTTGTGGCATGGGTGGAACCCATGGCCCAAGTGAGGACTATGAGACTATTTTATTTGCATATAGGTCCTTGGGGCACAAGACAAAGAAATAGGTGATTTCGTGTATAAAAAGGGATAATGACTTTGTTAATTATTAAACAATTGAAATATGAGATAGTATGCGAGTTTCCAAGAGAAAATAAGATATGTGATGTTTAAGATAATTAGAAGAGTAATTATCTAGCCATGAATGGAAATAAAAAATTTAAGGCATCAAATAGTGTTATCTCTGTGTACTTTTTGGTATACTAGAAAATAATAATGAAAAGAAGATAATTCTAGAATTTGGAATAAAATGGAATTTTCATGTGGTGTGTGTAATTAATTTAAGCATATGATACAAGAGAAAGTTTAATGCATAAAAGTTTTCTCAATAAATCCCACAAAATAGAGAGAGGTTGGGAAAGACTTCAATGAGTTTTCGTTCAAGTTTCTTAGGAAAAGGAGGTTCCTATAGGTCTACAAAAATTGTAAAGATAGAGGGACCTACTTGAAGTAAATAAATTATAGTCCTTTTTGAAGAAAGAGAAAAAGTGGCATCTAAAATTAACTTTTTGATATCCAATCTTGCCTAATCTAAGATTTAGTTGCTAGAAGTTTTGCCTCAAATTTGGGATTGATTGGGTAAATGAGGAGATAAATATGCAATTATGTAGTTTCCCTAAAGTGAGAGGATTAATTGAAATAAATGGGATATGTCACATTTATATTAGAAAAGGAACACAGGGCCCAACCCTTGTATTACCACACAAATTCTTGGCATATGATCTGGATCGGACGATTGTCTAGTCATCACCTTCCTTGCGGCCAAAAAGGAAAGAAGAACAACATTAACTTGCAAGCCTTCGATCCCTTTCCCTCTCTCTCTGAAGTGTGTTCACACTCGACACCACTTCCATTGGTTTCAAGAGGTTAAGTCGGACTTGCCTATCCTGGATTTCACCTACTATGGTGTGAAATTGGGATTTCCCTGATTCTCAGTCGACGTTTCTCTTCGCCAATGGTACCCAAACCCCTCCTTATTCCCTTCATATATATATATATATATATATATATATATATATAGAGAGAGAGAGAGAGAGAGAGAGAGAGAGAGATAGAGACACACATAGAGAGAGAGAGTCAGGCTAGAATACACTCAAGTATACAGATCGTACGAATACACTCAAGTGTGTTTGCATATCCAAACTATTTTTTGCAAAATGTAAACCATTGATCTTCACCGTCATACTATAAATAGGCTACATGCAAATTTTGAGCCCAATTGGATGAGTGTAAGTCACTCATCCAAGGGCAAAAAAATCAAGGCGCGAAACTAATTTGAAATGCATAATTTTTGCGGTCTTTATAACATGACCTATAAATGTCCAAATGTGCTCAAATTTTACGTATGATCTATTCACAAGATGTTTAAGAAGATCAATGGATTAGATTTTAAAAAAAAATATTGCATCATGAAAAACTACTTGAGTGTATTCTGCTCTGAATACACTCGAGTGTATTCTAGCCTGACTATCTTTCTCTCTATCTCTCTCTCTCTCTCTCTTTATATATATATATATATATACATACATACATACATACATACATATATATACATATATATAGGTGGAAACTGATAACACCCAAATTAGTGCATATTTTCTATGCATTTTATCTATAGTTTTGTGCCACTTTAGTCTTAATATGCACTCTTTTGTTCATGTTTTATGCTTTCTGTCTCGAATTAGATAAAAGTAGTAAAAATAGCCAATATGTATCTAATTAGCCTGTTTTAGACTTGCAGGCACCGAAACTAGCCAATTTTGGGACTCTCAAGTACCGAACTTGAAAAGACAAGAATTCCAGCAGCTGGCCGATACGGCTGCCCGATAGGGCCTGGCCGATACGACTGCCCGATAGGGCCTGGCCGATACGACTGCCCGTTACGGCCTGCCCGATATGGCTGGCCGATACATCTTCCTGACACTCCCCCTGCCCGACACGGTCTTTGAGCAAAAGTCATATTTTCCCACCTGATGCCTCAAGATTGAAGCCACGGATGAAGGACACGTGGACCAATAAAAGCTACAACTCTCATCAACTCATTTCCTATAAATAGCAGCTGCCAACCTACAAAGTGAGGAGGAGCCGGAGGAAGGACCCTGCAAGAGCTAGTTCCTAGACCAAGGAGCTAGTGTGTCGAGTTCCCCAAAAGTCTACTGCCTGATACGGTTGCCCGATACGGCTGCCCGACACAGCTGCCCGATACGGTCTGCCCGATACGGTTTAGAGAGAGAGTGTTACGAACCCGCCTCCCGGTAACCCCCAATTAAGGGAGACCCGAAGGTCAGAGCTGTTATTCAATTAACAGGATCAAAGGTTCATCAAATAATCAATAATAATTAAAAAACTTTACCAACTAAACTGAAAACAGGTATAAAATAAAACTTTTCTTACCTTGGAAAAACTGGGATCTCTAAACTTCTATCCATGAAGATGTTAATCTAACTAATCCTCCTGTGCACGTTATTTCTCATTTAATTCCACAGATGTCACTTTACTGTTTGTTCTTTTCATTTGTACCTAAAATGCTGACAAACAAAACGTCGATCAGCTAAAGCTGGTATGTGGGGGAAACAATAATTGTGCAACTATATTAACAATGTAATCAACCAAATATCATTTAACAACCAAGATTACATTTTAAGCAATACTACTCAATCCTTGCCTATCCCCTTTCTCTGTAACGTCCCTGCAGTGGACATGGATACCACCTCTCTCATATGGTAGATCCTTACCCCCATGGCCCTACCACACAAGTAGCCAATACCTAGGGTTGTGGAGTCGCATATTCCTATCCATAGGTAGACCAATCCCTGACTCACGATGACTTGATGGACCTACCCCATTGGTAGCCATTTACTAAGTCATTTAATGACCTGATGGACCTACCCTTTGGTAGCCATTTACTAGGTCAATCTATAAAGCTACAGAGGAGACTAGGATCTGAGCTAGTAGGCATATCTCTTATGTGATAGTCATATTCACATTATAATTTGCATGAATTAAAAACATCCAATACTTTAATTTAAGCCATCGATAAAACCTCAAAAATCCTTGGGAATCTAATTCAGGATATTCATAGGCGTAACCACATACCTGATATGACGATTTGAATAGAAATATCCATGCAAATAAGAATCCAAGCAAGCAAGCATTTTCAACAAGATCCTGAAATAATTATACAATTTCCTTTTATTACTCATGACATTAAGATCTATTAAATCTAGCTCGCTTCCTAGGGTTTCTAGTCCACTTTTAGGGTTTCCATTGCAGTTAGGTTTTCCCTCCATCTTTTACTATTTCAAAACCTAATTTAAAGCAATTAATCACCAACCCTAATTATTTTAACATCTAATCCTCAATTCCGGATTAAAGGCATAATTAACCATTAAGTAAGTTCATTAAGCCTCCTGTACATTAAATCTACTATTTTTATCCTTTCAATCCATGACAAGATCATTATACCCAATTATCATCAATTCATAGTTCATCATGGTCCAATTCACAACCGAACTTGATTTGCCATTAATTCTACCTTTTATTCATGAGAAAACCCTAATTACTTCGTTTAGGGTATTTATCCACAAGTTAGGAACTTTAACGCTCAAAATATCTTATAACCATGAAAACTCAGTTCTATACATGAAATCGAATAATTAAAGTCATTATTAGCCCTAATTACCAACATTAGGGTTTCAAGGTCCATTAAAGCATATTCAGACTCATGAACTTTCAATTAAACTAATTATGTGCAAAATACATCTTTCTCGATCTTAATATGTCTCTTTATGATTAATTAGGTTAATATCAACTTTAATCATCAATTAAACCCTACGAATCATATTAATTATATCAAAATAGGGTTTCTTAATCATCTTTACATTAAAGTTAATAACTTTCATCACTTTTCAAATTTCAATTAGAATATGACTTCAATTATATTTTTAATGGATTTCCCTCATTTTTATGAGCAACTTTCATATTTTATGCATATCTATCCGAGCTATGCATATTTAATTATGATTTTAGTAAGATTTCACTTACTAGAGCCAATCAAAGCATGCCACATCGCTCCTTGCATGCATGCTGCTCGCTGGGTTTTGAAAACATTTCAATTTGTCTCTTATACCCCCGAGCGGCTCTTGGGCTCTTTTCATCCCCGAGGGGCAAAACCGTCTAACGCCAGCTCGTCCCCTTCCTCCGCGTGACCTAACGCAGCCGCGGCTAGCAAGCTGCAGGTGCAGTTAGGCCGCCCTCCCCGAACATCTCCAGCCACCGGAGAAGGACCCCAGGCCTCCGCCGGACCTACCCGCACTTCAGGGTGTCCTCGGCTTGAGTCCGAAGGAAGAAACTCGCGTTGGCCGCGTCCGCGACCACCTGCACGCTTTGCAGCCAAGCTGCGATAGCCCTGCCTAGGTTTGGGCATGGAAACAACGGCAGAGCTTTCCTCTGACATCATGGAACCTTCCTCATCGATCATGGTGACCCCATGCGTCCCCGCTGCACAGGGTTGGTTCTATACCCTTTGCTTAGGGTTCGGACGAAGAAGAAGAAGGAAAAGGAGAGAAGGAGTCATGGGATTTATCTCTGAAACTCGATCCAGGGGGTCTACCTCTTTATATAGAGGGGTACCCATGCCCATGAATGTTTGCCCACAAAGAAAGCAAGGATTTTCCTATTCAAAAAGGGTTTTACCTTCATTATGAAGTAACCTTTTCTCTCTTCATATACTTATAATATAACCATACTATTTGGGTATTTAGAAAATTGAAAACCTTTTTCCCTATTCTCCCTACTCTTGCCTTTTGATTCTTGGGCACAAATTTCTATTTTCTTTTTAATAGAAATCACTTCCTTTTTCATAAAGCTACCAAAAACATTACTAATGTATCATATTATCTTCCTATTTGCTATTATGGGTATTTTCTCTCTCTTCTTCTTTATTGGGACTCTTTGGATCCCAAGAATCTCTATTATTTCGAAATCCTTTTAATTACTCATTATCCATCCGGATGCATCTATATACAATATTTCACATTATCTTGTTTATTTCTTATTAAAATAATTCCCTTTTGAGGATTTCTCTTTATTTCTCTTTTTATTTTCCTCATTGGTATTCCTTTTATCATTAGGAATCATTGGGATACGAAATCCCACTAAGGATAACTCAATTTCACCTCTTTTCACATGTTTTCCACATATTACCATTATCATCAATTTATTTCTCGATAAGGAAATAGTTAATTGATATTTTCTTTTATTATTGTATTCTCTATGCCACCTTGGACTCCTTGGAACCCAAGGAACCCAATAGGCCTGAAATTCATTCTTGGATTACATTCCTTTGCCTCCTAGATGTTTCCGCACTTTTCTTTTTTCTCTATTTTCTTATTTACTTGATAATAGTGGAATTCCTATTATCCTTTCCTTGTTATTCAGCCCAATAGCCAAAAGAGCCCACAAATCAAACAACAATGCTATTTTAAACGAAATCCATTTATTCATTATTTCTTCATTTATCTTTAATATAAGAAATTGCATTTCTCAGCAAAAGAACCCAAAATTGAGGTTGTAACATCCTTCCCCTCTTATGAGAATTTTGCCCTCAAAATTCCATCAAGCAAGCAAACAAACAGGATAAGCCTATCATATGTCCATCATGGCTACCATGTGGCTTCACCCTTTCCATGGTGTTTCCCAAGAACCTTCATTATCTCATTTTCTTCCATCTGAGTTCTTTCTTACCTTGGTATATCATACCCTCATAGGTGACTCAGGACTTTTCATCCTTTCAAAAGTTGAATAGGTTCAGGGCTCAACACATGGCTTGGATACCTCACATAGTGCTCTAGATCGGACTCATGGAATACATTACACATCATGTTATCCTGAGGGGCAAGGCTAAACACAACCATCTCCACCAGTCCATCTCAAATGGACCCACATATATCGGGGACTCAGCTTTCTCAGGTGTAGTTTAGAGGGGTCAGATTCTCACATTATATTCTCCCACAGTGAATTGCATGTCAGTCTTCTTTGCATCAGCTCGTGACTCATGTCACCCTTGGGCTCTCTCTAGCCATTGCACGATCAAGCGACTTCATCTGCACACACACTGTGGTTCTTTCCTGACCTTCGCGAGGCCTCCTGCACCAACATCATCATAATGAAAGTGGTGACCGACACAACCTCCTTATAAAACCTCTTGCATCTCGATAAAGGCTAGGGTGGTTAACATCACATCTTAAGAACTGTCCCTATATATCACCCTGAATGAGCACACATGCTCTCATCAGACCCTCTAGCCTGGATCATACTAACCATTAGTTAGGGGTGATAAGCGGTACTAACATCGAGTCCTTCATGTACCTACTTCCATCTTAAGGAAGTGAACCTTTAGGTCATACTCCAGAACTTTTGAACTCGCATCCTGGTATAGCTGAACTATCTCTCTATTATAAGTAGTTCAATCGAGTCTGTCCCTTGACAGAACTCTATCTTTCTCATGTCATCTAGGTAAGGCGATCTACCATAACCCATATTGCATCTTGACATTCCATGTTTTAGGGGAGACTCACAACATCCACAGTGATAAACTCCCATTCCCTCTCAGGAACTCTTTATATGTTATATACATGTACTGGGTTACTGGTGTGCGTCCTTCACCTCCTAGCTTGCATGGACACATGCTACTCGCAACTTTATTTTAAGCATCCAAAGTGCTACTATCACTTACTATCTTTGTAGTTCCATGGTGTATGGTGATCATGATTTCCTCAAGATCGATTCCCCAGAAGCCCTAAACCACTCTTATCAGGGTTTTATCACTTTCCTTTCCAAAGAAGTACATCTGAGGCTCTAAACCATCCTTTCACTACATCAAGGACTAAAGTGGCTAACCAAACAACTACTGATCTTGTTCAACAGATCTCGTTATATCTGAGTGTTAGCCAACCTTATCTCTTTTTCTCAACTTAAGGTTAGCCTAACAACCTCAACTTCTTCTAGCTTCCATCTAAACTAGGCACTATATCTCCACCATTACCACTTCTTATCCTTAGGTGTTAGGTAACATACACCTCCATGTATTATACTTATCATCTCATCTCAACTCTAAATTGGTCTTCATCAAGAAACTCTGAGCTCATCCTCATGGTGATCAAACTCAACCTTGCATAACTTGTAAGTTCCACAAGGCTCATGATAGAACATCCTCACAAGGTGATTATCTTAATACTCCTATCGTTTGTACATGTCCATGTATCATTTACTCCACCCAGGTATTTCATCATCTCTGTCCTCATATCTCGTAGAAACGTTCCAACTCACATCGTCTCTATTCTTGGTGTATGAAATGCATACTATCCTATCTCTCAATCCCATAACAAGAGGAAATAAGCATTTGGCTGCAGTCCAAATACAGAGTTCTCCCTGTTCTAAGAGTAGAGATGGTACAGCCCACCTTGCCAGTACACCTTTAAATCTAAGTTGAAACGTGCAACTTATGTCTCTACATTACAAACATCATGATATCCACATTACATCCATGGAAAACTTATCTAAAACCTAGTTGGGTCACCACAAAATCCTTGGTCATCTCCTCTAGGTCTATAGGGTACCGACACTTTTGGGGTCATCCCTCTTCCCTTATGCATCCAGAGAGTGCCCTACTCATCTGCCCTTTGGGTCCCATGAGTTCATGAAGGTGATCAATCTCCTAACCCATGGCCCTCGGACAATGATAGCTGTTACCTCTCGACCCTATGGTAATGTACAACTGGGGAATTAGGAAACTCTTGCTTCCATCGGTCTTATCCCTACCTGACCCTAGGATAGACTTAGGATTCAAACATAGTACATGTCCAACTTAGAACCTTACCCAAGCCTTCATCATCTCTCTCTGCATTCATGATTATCTTTCATCCCTTCATAGGGGTCATGGCGACCTGTCTTCCATGGTCAGGTCCCATACTGGTTACCTCCATGGTAACACATCCACATGCACTTTAGAGATGGCTATGTATGGGTCTACAAGTTCATTTTCACGCCATGTACTTTTCACTTAGCTTCTCAAGATCTTATGAAACCTCTTTAGGTCACCTTAAACCAACAAAACTGGTATACACCCTACCAAAGGGTCCCTCTCCTAGGATGGGAGGAAACTACAACCCTTGACGATAAGTTCACAACTGTCCTTAGGGTTTGCATCCACTTGAGTATGTTTAACCCTAGAAAGCTACTAAGGCATAAGAAAACTACCTACCAAACCATGCTAGGTCACACTCGTTCTCTTTCCTCAACATTAGATCAACTTAGTTGTGAGGGGTTCATCAAACACACCCTTAACTTAAGGGGGGTTTCTTTTTCCTCTACGCATGAGGAGTACCATGCTCGAAACTATAGAGACTCAAATCTCATTATGAGCATTGGGTACACTGCTTCCCCTCTTAGGCCTAGGAACCCACATGCTCAATCCCTTACCACGAATCAAGCATGTCCAAGGTATGTCATATACTTCCATGATCGTTTTATACGAGTAACACCTCAGAGTTGAGTCCTCTTCCAGGATAGCCAACTAGGTACAAGGCTTCACAACTTGCTACTTCATCCTCTTCAAGGTCTAAAGCACACTTTATCTCATCCAGCAGGTAATTACCTATACCGTAGGTACTAGAAGCATCCCTACTTTTCCTCATGTCTCATAATTTAAGCTTCCAACCTCCTTTCTTGGGTCCTGCTTTCTCTCTCTAGATCAATCCTTTCTTTATGAAGTTGGATCAAGCTTACCACCATATCCCTACCTGGGTGAAGCCTTTATCTCTCATAAGACACCCACCATGATTCCTTGTCCAGGGTTTCATCCTACTGTCAGCACCACTGACGTATCCTGGGTGCAAGCTACACTCTTCTTGCACAAGCCCATAGGGTTCTATAGGTTCTCCTCTATCCTCATCTGCGAAGGAGTTATCCTTCTCTATGGCATGCACGACCCTTCCCAGGGTTGGGTTACCAAAGGTACTCTGTCATCAACTTCTCATGGTTCATATGGCAATCCAAAGGCATGTCCATCCAAACACCCGGTATACTAAGACATCTAACTCATCGTGCCATCTCTCTCTCTAACCTTCACTTAGGGTTAGGGTTACCATCATCCTCAAAGGATGTGCTAGGTCTCTACCTTTAATGGAGGTCTCTACCTCCAAGACTAACTCTCTCTACTCATCCTCCTACCAAGGAGGTCTATCCTCAGGTCTCTCCTGAGGGCAATGACAACTCGTGTCATACGACCTAAGCATGTATCTATTCCTTTTTCGCTTACTCTATTAAGCTTATGTCCATGACATCTTATTTACATGCTTTTTATTAATTTGGTGGAGGATTCCTTAATCCTTATCAACCTTACCCATACCTCAAGAGGGTGAGGAGAAGAGAGAAAACCCTAATCCTTAAGGTCCTTAATAGAATTTGAGTTGAGAAAGGATGAACAAGATGAGAGAGTCCTAAAGGTATCTTATTTCGAGTCATACCCTAAGACTTTGGCCAGGCAGTCACACGGATCCGGGAGTCCTCGTATTCCGACTAGCGGTGCGGAGGAAAATATTTCCAGCCCCTAGTCGTGATCCTTTTCTAGACACCTCTATCTTTCGGATAATCCTCTAATAACTCCCTTGGGTTCTATGGAGTTTGTAAAATTTAATAATTATTAAAGATTAGATGATGAACCTAGGCTCTGATACCAATTGTTACGACCCCGCCTCCCGGTAACCCCCAATTAAGGGAGACCCGAAGGTCAGAGCCGTTATTCAATTAACAGGATCAAAGGTTCATCAAATAATCAATAATAATTAATAAACTTTACCAACTAAACTGAAAATTGGTATAAAATAAAACTTTTCTTACCTTGGAAAAATTGGGATCTCTAAACTTCTATCCATGAAGATGTTAATCTAACTAATCCTCCTGTGTACGTTATTTCTCATTTAATTCCACAGATGTCACTTTACTGTTTGTTCTTTTCATTTGTACCTAAAATGCCGACAAACAAAACGTCAGTCAGCCGAAGCTGGTATGTGGGGGAAACAATAATTGTGCAACTATATTAACAATGTAATCAACCAAATATCATTTAACAACTAAGATTACGTTTTAAGTAATACTGCTCAATCCTTGCCTATCCCCTTTCTCTGTAACGTCCCTGCAGTGGACATGGATACCACCTCTCTCATATGGTAGATCCTTACCCCCATGGCCCTACCACATAGGTAGCCAATACCTAGGGTTATGGAGTCGCATAGTCCTACCCATAGGTAGACCAATCCCTGACTCACGATGACTTGATGGACCTACCCCATTGGTAGCCATTTACTAAGTCATTTAATGACCTGATGGACCTACCCTTTGGTAGCCATTTACTAGGTCAATCTATAAAGCTACAGAGGGGACTAGGATCTGAGCTAGTAGGCATATCTCTTATGTGATAGTCATATTCACATTATAATTTGCATGAATTAAAAACATCCAATAGTTTAATTTAATCCATCGATAAAACCTCGAAAATCCTTGGGAATCTAATTCAGGATATTCATAGGCGTAACCGCATACCTGATCTGATGATTTGAATAGAAATATCCATGCAAATAAGAATCCAAGCAAGCAAGCATTTTCAACAATATCCTGAAATAATTATACAATTTCCTTTTATTACTCATGTCATTAAGATCTATTAAATCTAGCTCGCTTCCTAGGGTTTCTAGTCCACTTTTAGGGTTTCCATTACAGTTAGGTTTTCCCTCCATCTTTTACTATTTCAAAACCTAATTTAAAGCAATTAATCACCAACCCTAATTATTTTAACATCTAATCCTCAATTCTGGATTAAAGGCATAATTAACCATTAAGTAAGTTCATTAAACCTCCTTTACATTAAATCTACTATTTTTATCCTTTCAATCCATGACAAGATCATTATACACAATTATCATCAATTCATAGTTCATCATGGTCCAATTCACAACCGAACTTGATTTGCCATTAATTCTACCTTTTATTCATGAGAAAACCCTAATTACTTCGTTTAGGGTATTTATCCACAAGTTAGGAACTTTAACGCTCGAAATATCTTATAACCATGAAAACTCAGTTCTATACATGAAATTGAATAATTAAGTCATTATTAGCCCTAATTACCAACATTAGGGTTTCAAGGCCCATTAAAGCATATTCAGACTCGTGAACTTTCAATTAAACTAATTATGTGCAAAATACATCTTTCTCGATCTTAATATGTCTCTTTATGATTAATTAGGTTAATATCAACTTTAATCATCAATTAAACCCTATGAATCACATTAATTATATCAAAATAGGGTTTCTTAATCATCTTTACATTAAAGTTAATAACTTTCATCACTTTTCAAATTTCAATTAGAATCAGACTTCAATTATATTTTTAATGGATTCCCCTCATTTTTCTGAGCAACTTTCATATTTTATGCATATCTATCCGAGCTATTGATATTTAATTATGATTTTAGTAAGATTTCACTTACCAGAGCCAATCAGAGTGTGCCACGTTGCTCCTTGCATGCATGCTGCTCGCTGGGTTTTGAAAACATTTCGATTTGTCTCTTATACCCCCAAGCGGCTCCTGGGCTCTTTTCATCCCCGAGGGGCAAAACCGTCTAACGCCAGCTCGTCCCCTTCCTCCGCGTGACCTAACGCAGCCGCGGTTAGCAAGCTGCAGGTGCGGCTAGGCCGCCCTCCCCGAACATCTCCGGCCACCGAAGAAGGACCCCAGGCCTCCGCCGGACCTACCTGCACTTCAGGGTGTCCTCGTCTTGAGTCCGAAGGAAGAAACTCGCGTTGGCCGTGTCCGCGACCACCTGCACGCTTTGCAGCCAAGCTGCGATAGCCCTGCCTAGGTTTGGGCATGGAAACGACGACAGAGCTTTCCTCTGACATCATGGAACCTTCCTCATCGATCGTGGTGACCCCACGTGTCCCCTCTACGCAGGGTTGGTTCTATATCCTTTGCTTAGGGTTCAGACGAAGAAGAAGAAGGAAAAGGAGAGAAGGAGTCGTGGGATTTATCTCTGAAACTCGATCCAGGAGGTCTACCCCTTTATATAGAGGGGTACCCATGCCCATGAACGTTTGCCCACAAAGAAAGCAAGGATTTTCCTATTCAAAAAGGGTTTTACCTTCATTATGAAGTAACCTTTTCTCTCTTCATATACTTCTAATATAACCATACTATTTGGGTATTTAGAAAATCGAAAACCTTTTTCCCTATTCTCCCTACTCTTGCCTTTTGATTCTTGGGCATGAATTTCTATTTTCTTTTTAATAGAAATCACTTCCTTTTTCACAAAGCTACCAAAAACATTACTAATGTATCATATTATCTTCCTATTTTCTATTATGGGTATTTTCGCTCTCTTCTTCTTTATTGGGACTCTTTGGATCCCAAGAATCTCTATTATTTCGAAATCCTTTTAATGGACACTCATTATCCATCCGGATGCATCTATATACAATATTTCACATTATCTTGTTTATTTCTTATTAAAATAATTCCCTTTTGAGGATTTCTCTTTATTTCTCTTTTATTTTCCTCATTGGTATTCCTTTTATCATTAGGAATCATTGGGATACGAAATCCCACTAAGGATAACTCAATTGCACCTCTTTTCACATGTTTTCCACATATTACCATTATCATCAATTTATTTCTCGATAAGGAAATAGTTAATTGATATTTTCTTTTATTATTGTATTCTCTATGCCACCTTGGACTCCTTGGAACCCAAGGAACCCAAGAGGCCCGAAATTCATTCTTGGATTACATTCCTTTGCCTCCTAGAGGTTTCCGCACTTTTCCTTTTTCTCTATTTTCTTATTTACTTGATAATAGTGGAATTCCTATTATCCTTTCCTTGTTATTCGGCCCAATAGCAAAAGATCCCACAAATCAAACAGTAATGCTATTTTAAATGAAATCCATTTATTCATTATTTGTTCATTTATCTTTAATATAAGAAATTGCATTTCTCAACAAAAGAACCCAAAATTGAGGTTGTAACAGAGAGAGTTGAGAAGTCCAGAGGGACGAAGAGAAGGCCCAAGGGCCGAGATCCGACCTGCACAGAGGCCGAGGAGCGAGAGCCACCTCTCCTCTACGGGCTATATCTCTTCCCTCTTCCCTTTCATTCTACTTCATTCCTTTGTTTCTTGTACAAACGATGTTTATCCATCTTTGTTCGGTGCCAACTATGCTTGTCTATGGCTAGTTAGCTCCTTCTTGGCTATGTAGCCCGATCTGGGCATGTTTATATACTTTTGCCTTAAGCAAGTAGATTCATATCAGATCTAGTATGTTGCATGTTCTATTTTCTCTTTCCAAGTTATGATTGCTAGTTTGGTTGATCTCTTACTCGCTTGAACTGCTGTTTCTGCCTGTATCGAGAGATCCGTTGTAGGAATAGCTAAGAGATGATAGTTTGGATCCGAACCTGAGAGGGGGAAGATCTGAGGTATTCTATTCCTAACACCCCAGAATATCCTAAGACCCGAGAGGGAACTTAGTGTATTTCGAGGTGTTGATATGTCATTCCTCGAGAGAGGGTCATTGACATATTGTTGATGGTTCTAGTCATGCATCGCGGGAGCGAGTGGGATGACCTCACAGGACAGATGCCACTGTGTGTACTAGATGCTTGCTTGGGTGTTCCAGGGTTGTCTATGCCCGAGAACGAGTGCATAGACTACCCCGTTTGTGGTTACATAGCCAGGAACTCTCTTTCTCTGATTAGTACACTCACGAGCTCTGTTTTTTTTTGTTTTGTTTTCTTTGTTTTGTTTTATATCGTAACAACCCGCTAGACTAGTTCTAGCAATTACTTTTATCGACTATCGTCTTGGCTTATCTGACTAAAGAACGAGATCTGTGGCGTCCTAAACGTCACCACGTCCCTGTGTTCGACCCCGTATATCTACTTCGACCCCGTATTAAAGTTATGGGGGCCTAGAAGGTTTCGGGTTATAAATTTAAAGCTTGATTCCTTCCTTTGTCCCGCGTTCATTTCCGGACGCATGAAAAAGGCCGATCAACTTTTGGCACCGTTGCCGGGGATGTGGTTTTCCACGTTTACACGCCTAGTAGATTTTTGTTCTGTCACTATAAGTCTGTATATACATGCATAGTTTTCCTCTTGCTTTACACATACTTGTTCATATATACTAAATCACTTTTCTTTTTCTCATACCTTTTTTTTTCAGTAATGGACCTTGCTTCCGCAAGACAAGTCATCTTGTCCACCTGTCCTCCTGAGTTTTTCCGCAGTTCCGACTGCTGGAAAATAATTGAAGGTCGTGCTCTGCAACTAGTCGAGTTATACTCACCTCCACCGTCGTCATATGTTGAAATTCCAACAAAGGAGACTGTTAGTCAACCATCGACCCCCATTCTATCATGGGATCAAGAACTGATTAAGGCAGTTGAGTTGGCTAGGGAAAGTATTGAAGCACTCACCTCCCTAGTGCCTTATCTCCAAGAAGATGTCGATCCAATGCAACAACTGGTAGAAGAGCAGGATCATCATCTCAAAGTAGCCACCGAGGCTGCAGACTGCAGTAGAAGTCTAGTTCAAACTGTTGAGCGAGGATTCATTCAAGCGCATCAGTTTGGTACAGCAGGTCAGCAACTGATGTGCATGGCAGAATCGACGGGTTTTGAAAGCATTGCTGCTCAAGTACAACAACTTCATGATAAAGATGTTGAACAAGGCAGGAGGCTCCAAGAGCTCATTGATTTAGTTACAATCCAATTACAAATGCCATCACAAGATAATGAAGATGTTAGTCATCAGGACCATTCCATTGGGTATGAAGTGGAGTATGCTTCACCATCCTATTCAGACCATAAACTGGATTCACTTGGATTTTTCTGTGAAGACCAACCCTCTTGGGGAAGCCCTTCATTCTATCCAGATGACCCAGCTGATGAACCAATGGAAGAAATGAGTCATAGACATGAATGGGTCTATGATGACGATGATGAAGACTCAAAAAGCCAATCGACCTCACAACCAAAAGGTTGGTTTGAGGAACCAGAGTCAGATATTGAACCAGACCAGAGTAACATTTCTCATATTGAGACTTGTCATTTCGCTTTGAGCAGTACACCAACCATGGTTTGGAACAATTTGTTCGACGACGACGATGACGACAGCTGCTCGACATGGAGCAGTGAGTATAGTAATGAAGACGAGTTGGAACAGCACGAGCCATCATTCGCCACCATACCTTCACAAGGCTTGGTGGACGTCAAGGGGGTAGGATGGACGGTTCACTACAACATGGCTGCTGAGCATGAAGACACCCTTGACTCTATGCCAGGTGATAAGCTTGGGGTGGTAGAACCACAAATAGATTCTTCAGGGGGTACTTTTTGCTCATAAGATGATTGGATGACTCATACGGTACATGAAGATTTATATAAGCATCAAACCTCAAGTGCAGAGATGGAGAGAGAAGATATGAGTCCTCAAGACGACATCCAACCTCTCTCATCTATCTCATCCTGTGTCGACATCCCAGGACCTTCATTTTCATAATCATATAATGAAAGGTACCATGAGTATGAAATGTCAAAGAATTCATCCCAGTGCAGTTCAAGCCACTTCCAGCACAAAGATGACTTCACCGAGTCGCCAGATTTCACTTCACTTCTTCGAACTCAGAAGGGCCAACACATCCGCCTATTCTACTCATATTATGTGGCGGAACCCGTCGGCAAGACAAAGGTGACACTGGTCCCAAAACTTAGGATTTGGGATCCCAGTGTCGGTATCGTGGGGCAACCACCCCCTTTTTCTATCACCCACCCTCCCGCCCTTTTATTACAATAAATTTTGCTTTTCATGTTCTTGTTGGTTAGTTTCTTTCCTCTAACTGTTTTGATTTCCTTGCATCCATGCATCATCTTTAGAACTTCAATAACTGCCATTAACAATCATGCATTCCTGCCTCACTATTTCAAGTTTAAGTCTTGCTCGAGGATGAGCAAACTCTTAAGCTTGGGGTGGTAGGCTTCACCCTTCTTTCTCTTCACCCTTCTTGCATGCATGTTTATTTCTTGCATATAACATAAGCTTGTAGCTTCGCAATTATGGCTATGTGGTGTGAATCTAATAGATAAATGCTTGACTTCATGCCTAGATACACAATTTTCATCTTAAAAATTGCTTGACCTTTTGCTTGACTCGCTCTTTGACTCTTTCCTTGAGTTTGGTAATAAATCTAAGGTTATGTCCCTTTTCATAGCTTAAAGCTAAATTCCCTTGATCTATGTCATGAATGGAAAATCCATGGTAAAGGACCGTTGGAATGAGCTAAATCACGATTAAAGTCTCCTAGCTGCGAATTTCACAAGCTTGCCTCTATTCTAAGGATTCTTGAATCATAATTGCTACTTCTCACATAGGTATCAAGCAGATTATGATGGGCTTTGAGCTATGATCAAGATGAAATGTTTCTCCTTGATGGACTACGTGACTTCTCACATTAGATGGAGTCTAAAAGATGAAAAATATAAAAATGTGCAAAAGAGGCTTGGCCGCCCACAAAATCCCAAAAATATTTATATAGTTCTCACCCAAGCCTAAAAATAGAATGCAGATGATAAAAGCCTGAGTGTGAACAATAAATGAGTGTTGTTTTCCCTTTTAGGAGATTTGAGGATGGTGCCCAGCCGGTGTATAACTGCGCTCACGAACGTGGGTATGTCGTGCCTGGTAGTATCACTCCAAATGCTCATTAGAGAGTCACTAGGACCCCCTAGGTGACCTATGAGACAATCTCAGTAGCAGGGTTGGTTCGAGCGTAGTACGAGGAGTCCATCTCACTGCTTTGGGCCAACTGGTCCGGACTGTAGGGACTGTTGCTCGCTACATGGACCAAACTGACACAGATCGGGATCCTCAGAAGTCATTAGATCTTTTTGCTTTGTTTCTTAGGACATGAATAAGTGAGAGGCGTGGTATTCCTAATTGGTTTGCATGGATTCATGGTGATGGCTCATTGCTCATCACCCACGTGATCACCTGTGTGACAACTCTTTCATGTTTAAATAATTATGGTTCAAACCCTCATGAGTATCGGAAGGCTATAGTGAATTCGCTTAATATTACCTGGACACTCTTTGATCTTGCTTTGGCATGATTGTGCTTGTTTGGTGGGGGTTTGTTCTGAAATGACATGGATCAAGAGTATTGATGTTTTAAACTGTTTTTCTTAACCTTAGCATTTATTACCAAGCTTAATTTGGATGTTATCTTTTTGTTCTTTGAGCCCAGTCTTGCTTGAGGACAAGCAAGTTTTAAGCTTGGGGTAGTTGATAACACCCAAATTAGCGCATATTTTCTATGCATTTTATCTATAGTTTTGTGCCACTTTAGTCTTAATATGCACTCTTTTGTTCATGTTTTATGCTTTCTGTCTCGAATTAGATAAAAGTAGTAAAAATAGCCAATAATGTAGCTAATTACCCTGTTTTAGACTTGCAGGCACCGAAACTAGCCAATTTTGGGACTCTCAAGTACCAACTTGAAAAGACAAGAATTCCAGCAGCTGGCCGATACGGCTGCCCGATAGGGCCTGGCTGATACGGCTGCCCGATAGGGCCTGGCCGATACGGCTTCTCGATACGGCCTGCCCGATATGGCCTACCCGATATGGCTGGCCGATACAGCTGCCTGACACTCCCCCTACCCGACACGGTCTTCGAGCGACAGTCATATTTGCCCACCTGATGCCTCAAGATTGAAGCCACGGATGAAGGACATGTGGACCAATAAAAGCTACAACTCTCATCAACTCGTTGCCTATAAATAGCAGCTGCCAACCTACAGAGTGAGGAGGAGCCGGAGGAAGGACCCTGCAAAAGCTAGTTCCTAGACCAAGGCGCTAGTGCGTCGAGTTCCCCAAAAGTCTACTGCCCGATACGGTTGCCCGATACGGCTGCCCGATATGGTTTAGAGAGAGAGAGAGAGATGAGGAGTCTAGAGGGACGAAGAGAAGACCCAAGGTCCAAGATCCGACCTGCACAGAGGCCGAGGAGCGAGAGCCACCTCTCCTCTATGGGCTATATCTCTTCCCTCTTCCATTTCATTCTACTTCATTCCTTTGTTTCTTATACAAACGATGTTTATCTATCTTTGTTCAGTGCCAGCTATGCTTGTCTATGGCTAGTTAGCTCCTTCTTGGCTATGTAGCCTGATTTGGGCATGTTTATATACTTTTGCCTTAAGCAAGTAGATTCATATCAGATCTAGTATGTTGCATGTTCTATTTTCTCTTTCCAAGTTATGATTGCTAGTTTGGTTGATCTCTTACTCGCTTGAACTGCTGTTTCTTCCTGTATCGAGAGATCCGTTGTAGGAATAGCTAAGAGACGATAGTTTGGATCCGAACCTGAGAGGGGGAAGATCTGAGGTATTCTGTTCCTAACACCCCAGAATATCCTAAGACCCGAGAGGGAACTTAGTGTATTTTGAGGTGTTGATATGTCATTCCTCGAGAGAGGGTCATTGACATATTGTTGATGGTTCTAGTCACGCATCGCGAGAGAGAGTGGGATGACCCCACAGGACAGATGCCAATGTGCGTACTAGATGCTTGCTTGGGTGTTCGAGGGTTTTCTATGCCCGAGAACGAGTGCATAGACTACCCCGTTTGTGGTTACATAGCTAGGAACTCTCTTTCTCTTATTAGTAGACTCACGAGCTCTGTTTTGTTTTGTTTTCTTTTCTTTTCTTTGTTTTGTTTTATATCGTGACAACCCGCTAGACTAGTTCTAGCAATTACTTTTATCGACTATCGTCTTGGCTTATCTGACTAAAGAATGAGATCTGTGGTGTCCTAAACATCACCACGTCCCTGTGTTCGACCCTGTATATCTACTTCGACCCCGTAAAAAAGTTGCGGGGGCCTAGAAGGTTTCGGGTTATAAATTTAAAGCTTGATTCCTTCCTTTGTCCCGCATTCATTTCCGGACACGTGAAAAAGGCCGATCAGAAACCTCTTTGTAAGGGTGTAAAGGTGTAGAGAAGTTTTAGTGAAACCTTCCCTTTTCTCCCTGTCTTGCCCCTTAATCGTTGATCCCTGTCAATGGGCGCACCTCTAGACTACCTCATGGTTGTGCCCCTTCATCTGAGTTGAGACCTACGATGAGTTCACCTGGGAGTAAGGAGTAGAGGGATAAAGGGGTTAGAAGAGGTAGGTTCATGAGGGGAAAATCATTCTACTAACTATAGAAGCTTGCTAGATCCTATACATTTGGGAGCATAGTCATGTCCATGGCCTCCTAGATAGCTACTGAGGGGAAGAGGGAAGAGACCTTAGGGATATCTCTCTAGTCATTTCTACCATCTCAAAAGATCACTTCACGATCAAATGTGGTCTAAGAAGTCACTTGGAGCATCACAGAGATGTTATGCGAGCAAGATAGTGAAATCCCCAATTAGAAGCCTACCTGCTACATTGCCTTGACCAACTAGGGCCATGACGGAGCTTCAGAGATCATTTTCTTGCAAACCTATGCCATGGGGGAAAGAGAACCAATAGAAAATGATCTCTTTATGGTGAGTACGATGTTCAATCCACTGATCGTTCACCGGAGTCCCTCTTTGTCGTAGCGCTCGCGCGTCCAGTCCCAGCGATTGGGGCACACAAAGAGGAGATGGGTTTCTCACCGGTCCAACAAGTGCTACACCATGAACCGGTCTAGCTCATCATACCAAGTTGGATGGTTGCCTTTGACCAGACCAGACAAGGGTGCAATCAGGGCAGGTGGATAGGCCATCATGGGCCAATCCAGGAGCGCCACTTAGGCAGTGGACCCCATGGAACAAGGTATTATGCTTTTGATATTTAGAAAATAGCCTTTTCTTAGATAACCTGTTATAAATAGTTCCATTGGCCAATAAATACAAAAAAATAACCCCAGACTCAAAAAAACATCATCTTTATTAGTGAACCCCTAGATCATGCTTTTGAAGAACAAATAATGATGGTTTATAATGTAGATGATAATGCTCCTTTTAGGGTTCATTAATTGATATAAATAGTATCCATATGATATTAGATCTCAAAAAATTCTTGTAGAAACTTAATGATTATTGAAATCCATTTTTGCACTATGTTATGAATAATATTCTCCAATTCCAGGTCTTTTCCCATAAATGAATAATCATATTCTTTAAACTCATTTAATTCTATAAAATAGACCGATCATCAGAAAACTATGAAGCTTGAGCCAGAGACTAAGCCAGACCTCCACATCAATAAAAAAATTTTAGAGACAAGTTTATGTTAGTTTGAACCTAGGTTTGGCCTAAACCTTGATTTGGACCTAAATATCATCAATAATGGTGGACATTGTATTAATGATGATTAATCTCTATTCATCAGGTGATGACCAGAGATGTAGATGGACCATAATACAAATAGGAATCTCTCAACTCATGTATGTGGGTTTTATCTAAGTATATGACTAGTTTTCTTGTATGGAATAGCTATGATGTATTGCTTGTTCTTATTTGAGAATATTGCTTAGATGTACTATGCTTATAGTATTGATCTTCTCCAAGTCACTAAGAACAACAAAGAATATGGATGGATTGTAGCTATTGGGTGTTTACATTCTCTCTCTCTCTCTTTCTAAATATAAGGTCGAAACATCCCCATACCCCAAGGGGAGGGGATCCATATAGCCCAAAGGTAGGGGAAAATGAAGTGTGACACCACTTAGTAGTACAATTACATCAAAAGACATCTAAAAATATGTTCTTACCTGGTTATCACATAAATAATGTTTTCTTTTATTCTTTCTTTTCTTTCTCAAATTATTTCAGTTATGCAAGCACATAGTATGTATATTTTACCCACATACACAACACCTCGTGTGTTGATCTCTTGTTTCAAGTATGTTTTAGGTTCAGAGCCAACATGGGAGAAAAGACATGAAGTGAGCAGTTATATAGGTTGTACTAATTGTGTAAGATCCTAGCATACATGTTCAAACTTGTATAAAATTCTTCTTTCAATATGTAAATGTAAGCTGTAATAATTTATTTTGTAATATATATGTTGAATGTTAAAATTTTATATGGTGTATGTATTATATTTGAAGGTTCATGTATGAGTATGTTGCTTCATCATCGCTCTCTGATACAATTCCTAATGTTTTTGGATTTTTCCTATTGAGCCTTCTAAGTCTGGAGACGGTAGAATTTAGGGACGTTACAGTTGGTAATAGAGCATGAACAATAGCTACACCTAACAATTGCTCATCTTTAAAAATAAAACTAAATTTCACAATTTGCTCAAAACCCTAGAAACTTAGTAAGTTGTTGAATTAGGACTAGGTTTGACTTATCCTCTAGGTTAGAATCGAGATGTTTGAGAACTAGGTTTAGACAAGTGTGTGAAATCCTTTTCATATATAGCTCATATGTATTGGGTAGCTACACTAGTCTATTCCTTGTTCTCACCATTTCACTAGGTGACATGACACTGGACTCTCTACTTTGAGTGGGACACTCGGTTTTTCTGATTTGGTTTTATTTTGAATCAGCTTGAGTCTCGACAGTTTTCTCTAACATTTGATTTCTTAGAGAAAAACTATATAATATTTTACTATATATATGTCAATATGAAAATGTGTCCCTCACATAGGAGAGTAGGAGGTGTTCATGCAACCTAAGTGAAAGAGAGTGACATCAGTCTAGAAGAGAGATTAGTTCTAGAGAAGATGTCTAGAGCCTTATCAGGAAATGTGATATATATAGACAACATAATGATGCATGAAATAAGCATGAATAATCTTTTATAAGTTTGATCTTTGATGATATGAGTTGCTCTAGATGGATCTAGGTTGTGTATGAGGTCTGGATCTAATTTTGAAAACATGAACTAAGTCTTGATGATGAAAGTGTGTAGGCTTTTTCTACATCAAGTAATAATCTAAGTTAAACCAAGGTTGAATATGCATTAGCCTCAAGATCTAGTAAAAAGGAGGAAATCTAGTGTTAGGACAATATGCAAGGTGAACTCTAGAGAGAGTAAGACCTACATGGAGAAGGTCATAGGACCTAACCCCAATATATTAGAAATATGAGATATATGAAAAATGATGTGTCCTAAGCAAGATTACTCCTAAGTAGATGAGTTGAGTCATTATGCATGATTCAAACCATTGATCTAGGTCACAAATGTGAGAGTTGGGTAAAAGAAGATGTAATGGGTCGAAGACTCAATCATTATGAGATAGTAATCCTTTGACTGAGTAAGGTCCTAGATTGAGTGACTTATGTTTGTGAAGCTCATTATTAGTTGCAAGTGAGGTGATATATGAACTATGGTTCTTGGAGTAAAATGCCTTGTGCATAAGATACTCACACATGTTGTTCCTTCTTCGTCTTTTCTTAATATGTGATTCTAGAAACCTCAATTGAGCTATAATGATGATTTATGTATGAAAAGTCACCCAGATAAGCTTGCCCTAGTATTTTCCATATTCCCCTCATATATCATGCATGTAATATCCAAGATTGAAATCATGATAATCTTCACTTAGTACATCCTCTTTCCCTTCATATCATACATAAAAGCTCTAAGTTGAAATCACATTTGGATCATTGGTCACATGATCACAAAATAGCTCTTAACCTCAAACCTTCTACATCTATGCTTCTAGTTTGAAAATAACTCTCACACCATAGGGTGAAAACCCTATTATTAGAGAATGTTAAGTAAGCCCTCCTCAAGTAATAAAATCCTAGTATGATGTTGATTATAAGCCATGATAATGATGTTAAGCATGGAAACTTTGTTGATAAATGTTAAAAAAACATTGGCATCACCTTTCATGGTTTAGAGGGGTGAAAGATGAAACTTTAACTAATACCTCCTTATGTTCATATGAGCAAACATACCTAAATTCTTAAGAGAATTATGTATGTAAATCCTGACAAAAATAATGTGTTAAGATATGACTAAGACATAAAATTATGCTTCATTGTACATAAGGTGGGGTGGGTACACCCTTGATGATTTAAAATCCTAAGATGATGAATTAGGGTGAATTCATAAACATAAGGCCATGTCATCTAGAAATGGTGGCATAGATGTAGCATAAACTCCTTGATTTTATAGTTAATATGAAATTAGTTGAATTTTGAGGACTAAATTCAATGTAGGATTTTCATACCCAATATAGTAATTTAGATGGTTGAACCCAATTTAGAAATTGTTTCTCAAATAGAAAAGTATGATTAGAGATAAAATTGATGATGGTGACATTTCATTGAACTTAATTTTGATGAACAACTTGGTTTAATTTATTTGAATACTTATGAGGTCAAGGTACCCATTTAATAGTCTCGATGAGCTCAAGTGGTATATTGATAAACCTTAAAGTTGCTAGGATCATAAAAAGTCTGATGAGATTCCTTCGATCAAGATTTGATGTCTAAATAAAAAAAATTATGATTTATACATCCATTTCTAATGTTGTTTGAGGAATTTAATTGCATGACCAAATAATGGATTTTGTGTCTCAAATTTTGACGAAATCTACTTTAGGATATTATAAGACTATGTCTGAAATTTTATAATTTTTAGAGATTGCTATGAAGAGATTTATCTATATGAATAAGAGGACATTGATGATATAGATGTGATAGAACTATGTTCTTGTGGTTGTTTAGTACTTAGGCCTGTGACAAATATATGTCATGCTACCTAGCTTTAAGTGAGATCTAAGGATCACGACCATGTCAACATCTGGTCCTTCAATTTTCTCAAAGATCTGATGACTCTAGAGTCACCAGCTACCTCTTGAAATGGAGGAATAGAACTTTGTGAGGTGTCCTCTAGATCTGATGGAGGTGGGGGCAATAAAATGGAAATATTGTTGGAAAAACCATGATCTATGGAACAATATGAGTGCATTAACCGCTCACATGAGACTAGAGACCCATGGTACTGAGAGATCAACCTCCCCCATTTCTCTACCTTTCCATAGTAGAACACAAGGGATGAGGGGAAGGAGTATGGGGAGATAGAGGTTATAAGAGACAGGGTCATGAGGGATAAACTATTCCACTGACTACATAAGCCCACTCGACCCTATACATCTGGGAGCATAGTCATGTCCATGGCCTACCAGCTAGTTATCAAGGGGAAGAGGATGGCGACCTTAGGGGTATCTCTCCAAGCATATCTACCATATCAAAAGATCACTTCAAGATCAGATGTGGTATGCAAAGCCACTTGGAGCATCATAGAGATGTTATGTGAGAAAGATAGTGAAATACCCAATTCAAAGCTGACGTGCTACATTGCCTTGACCAACTAGGGTCACGATGGAGCTTTAGAGCACCCTTGCATGCAAACCTATGTTGTGGAGGCAAGAAAACCAGCCGAAAATCATCTGTGATGATCTCTTGATGGTGAGTACAAGGTTCAAACGATTTATTATTCACTGGAGTCCCTCTCTGGCATCAATTCTCATGCATCTAGTCCCTGCGATCGAGGCACACAAAGAGGAGATGGGTTTCTAACCAATCTAGTAAGTGCTACACCAAGAACTAGTTCGGCTCATCAGACCAAGTTGGTTGGTCACCTTTGACCAGACCAGACAAGGGTGCGATCAGGGCATGTATAATGGGTCAATCTAGGAGCGCCACTCAGGAAGTGGACCACATGGAACAAGGTATTATGCTTTTGATATTTAGAACATAACCTTTGCTTAGAATATCTATTATGAATAGTTTTGGACAATAAATTCACAAAAATCACCCCCAGACTTAGAAAAACATCATCTTTATTAGTGAACCCCTAGATCAAGCTTTTTGAAGAACAAATAATGATGGTTTATATCGTAGATAATAATTCTCCTTTTAGGATTCATTAATTGAAATAAATAGTATCCATATGATATTAAATCTCTGAAGATTTTTTGTAGAATCTTAATGATTATTGAAATCCATTTTTGCACTATGATGTGAATAATATTTTCCAATAGTAGGTCTTTTCCCATAAATGAATAATCATATGCTTTAAACTCATTTATTTCTATAAAATAGACCAATCATTAGAAAATTATGAAACATGATCTAGAGATTAAGCCAGACCTCCTCATTAGTAGAAAAATATTAGAGTCAAGTTTAGGTCAGTTTGAACCTAGGTTTGGACTAAACCCTGATTTGACCTAAATATCATCAATAATGGTGGACGTTGTATTAATGATGATTAATTGCTATTCATCAGGTGATGACCAGAGATGTCGATGGTCCAGAATACAAATAGGAATCTCTCAAGTTGGGTATGTGGGTTTTATCTAAGTATATGACTAGTTTTCTTGTGTGAAATAGCTATGATGTATTGCTTGTTCTTATTTGAGAATATTGCTTGGTTGTACTATGCTTATAGTATTGATCTTCGCCATATCACTAAGACCAACAAAGAATAGGGATGGATTATAGCTACTAACTGTTTACATTCTCTCTCTCTCTCTCTGTGTGTGTATGTCTTTCTGAATATAAGGTAGGCACATCCCCATAGCCCAAGGGGTGGAGAAATATGAAGTGTGACACCACTAAGTAGTACAATCACATAAAAAGACATCTAAAATATGTGTTTACCTGATTATCGCATTAAATAATGTTTTCTTTTGTTATTTCTTTTCTTTCTCAAAATATTTCATCTATGCAAGCACATTAGTATGTATCTTTTATCCACATACACAACCCCTCATGTGTTGATCCATTGTTTCATGTATGTTTTAGGTTCAGAGCTAGAACGGGAGAAAAGACGGGAAGTGAGCAGTTGCATAGGTTTTACCTATTGTGTAAGATCCTAGTATACATGTTCAAACTTGTATAAAATGCTTCTTTCAATATGTAAATGTAAATTGTAATAATTTATTTTGTAATATACATGTTGAATGTTGAGATTGTTAATGGTGTGTATGCATTACATTTGAAGGTTCATGTATGAGTATGTTGCTTCCACATCACTCTCTGATACAATTCCTAATGTTTTCATATTTGTCCTCTCAAGCCTTCTAAGTCTCGAGATAGTAGAATCCGGGGACGTCACACTATCCTCCCTTGTGTGATTCATGGTCTTCTCCACGACTGATTTAATTTGTGGATTGGAGACTTCTACCTTGCCACTAGTCCGAGGATGGTAGGGAGAGGCACCTTTATAGAGAACACCATATCTCCATAGCAATGCCTCAAAATTTCTCTCTAAGAAATGTGATCATGCATATCAAATTACACTACCAATGACCTAAAACTTGGGGAATATTATATCTTAAAGAGTTTCATCACTAATTTGGAGTTGCAAGTTTTTGTGGGAATGTCCTCTAACCATGCAGACAATGTAGTACATAACTACAAACACATACTTAAATTTGGAAGAAGAGGGAAGGGTCCCATGTAGTTAACTCCCCAAACATCTAAAATTTTCAACTCTTTCCATGAAGTCATAGGCATATGATCCTTCTTGGAGATATTCCCAAATATCTAATGTTGGTAACATGAGAGAATGAAGTCATAAGTGTCTTTAAACAAGGTGGGCCAGTAGAATCTGCATTGTAGTACTTTCCTGGTCATCTTTGGGAATATCATGTGGCCACCGGTTGGGCCTGAGTGACAATGTGCCAGACTATTCTGAGCTTCTTTGTGGGTGACACATCTGTGGTAAAGACCATTTGTGTATAGCTTAAACAAGTAGGTTTCATCCCAATAAAATTCCCGATATCATGCATAAAATTCACCTTTGAGTGTCTTTATATTCAGGATGTAGGACACCAGCTGCTAGATAATTCACAAAGTTAATGAACCATGGAAAATCAGAGTCAAATCTAAGTAGTTGATCATCTGGCAATGAATAGTCAATTGGGATTTTTTTATCATCTTGGACATTAAGCTAACTAAGATAATCAATAACAATATTTTCTAAGCCTTTTTATCCTGAATCTCTAGGTCCAATTCATGAAGTAGAAGTATCCATCAAATAAGTTAGGGCTTTTCATCCTCCTTAGTCATCCATTAGCAGATGGTAGCATGATCTATGTAAACAATCACCTTAGAACCCAACATAGATGACCACTAGAATCCCTCTCTTAGTCATGGTGTAGTTTCAATGTGCATCGTCTAGGGTCTTTGAGGTGTAGTAGATAACATGATGGTCCTTTTCGATCATCTGCCCAAGGATAGCTCCTATGCCATAGTCATTGGCATCACACATAATTTCGAAAGGTAGTGATCAATCTGGTACGTGGAATATAGGAGAATAAGTGAGGGATGGTTTTAAGTTTTTAAAACTTAAAACTAGATATTCAAGCTTGATCAAGATTGAAGATGGTATCTTTCAGCAGGAGATTGGTAAGGGGTTTGGCAATTTTGGAGAAATCATGAATAAATCTTTGCTAGAAGCCATCATGCCCAAGGAAAGCATGAATGTCTCTGATAGAGGTAGGGGGATCTTGGTGATGGCTTTGATTTTTGCTCAGTCGGCATCAATCCCCCTACTGTTCACTCTATGGCCAAGGATGATGCCTTTCTTCACCATAAAATGGCACTTATCTATTTCAAAACTAAGTGTTCCTCTTCACATTTTTCTAGTAGTAAATATAGTTGTCATAGGAAGGAGTCAAAGTAATATCCATAAATGGATAAATCATCCATAAACATCTTTGTAACCGTCTCTATCAAGCCAACAAAGATAGTGGTCATGCGCCACTGGAAGGTGGCGGCATCAGTGCAGAGGCCGAATGGCATTCTTCTTAAAGCATAGGTGTTGAAGGGGTAAATGAAGGTTGTTTTTCCTTGGTCATTGGGATGGATGGGGATTTGATAGAACCATGAGTAGTCATCCAAGTAACAAAAATATTCTTGGTGATTAGGTTTCTCCATCATAGAATTTAGGAATGGAAGAGGGATGTGATCCTTTCAGATGGCCTTTATTCAACTTGTGTAGTCAATACACATCATCTACCAGATAACATTGCAGTTGGGGACAGATTCATTGTTATCGTTCTTTATCACATTAGTACCTCCTCGAGGAAAACTTGTATTGGACTCACCCATGGTGAGTCAGAAATCAGATTTATAAATCAGGCAGTAAGAAGCTTGATGACCTCAAGACGAACCTCAAGACGGATGACCTGCTTCATGTTGTGATCTAGCTTGCATTGGGGATATCTTGTGGGCTTGTATTCTTCCACCATAAGGATCTTATGTAGGAAAATAGCTTGAATAACCTCTTTCAAGTCATCCATGTTATATCCTAAGGTGGCATTTCATTTTCTTAGCTCAATCATGAGCTTATCTTCTTGCTCAGATGTAAGGTCAGAATTTGTTATGACCAGGACAAGTCTCTTTCTCATTAAGGAAAACATACTCGAGTCCTTCTAGAAGGGTCTTCATCTCAGGAACCTTTGGTGGCTTGTCCTTCTCTTCTATAATAGAGACCATCTTCAAGTTTGTAGACTCAGTTTGAGTGTCTTCGTCAAAGGTGTCAAGATGGTCTTGGCATTGATGAATTTTCTTATCATTGGAATCGGACTCAGTTGGAGCTATAACGGTTGTCTACAATTGATCTTCAGAAAGTTTCCATTCTTGTATAAGCTTGGAGAGTTTGTTCATGCAGTTGAGCAGATAAACTTCTTCTTGGAAGCTTGGTCCTTTCATGCTTTCAAAAACACAAAACTTTAGAGTTTTCCTTCCTAGCTATAAGATAATGGCACCCATCTCTACATCTATCAATGTATGGGTTGTGTCTAGGAATGGAAAGCCGAAGGTGAGTGGGTAACAAAGGTCTTCCTTAATGTCCATGATCACAAAGTCATAAGGAACATAAGCTTCCTTTCCAACTCTTACTAGTAAATCTTTAATGATGCCCATGGGTATTGTCGTAGATGAATCTGCAAGCTAAATAGTCATTGCAGTTGGCAACATATTTACAAAACCCAATCTTTTACATAGACTATAAGCAATATGGAGATACTAGTGCATAAGTCTAAAATTCCTTTTATGCAAGTATAATTGCCCAGATAACAACCTATCCCAAAGGATCTGGGGTCCTTCTACTTCCTGAGCATCTTGTATAGAATAATATCAAATGTAGTCTATGTGAGCTTCAAGGTTTGATATTCTTTTGTGGTATATTTTTTGCTCAATAGATTTTTTAGTTATTTTGACCAATAGGCCATCTCAAAAAGAGCATCCAAAAAAGGGATTTCCACTTGAAGCTTCTTAATGTCTTCTTTGAAATTCATGAATCTGGTATCCAACCTGGTTTGCTTGAGACATCCTTGGTAGGGAGGGAGTAGCTTGTAGATTGGAATGACATGATTAATGACTTTAGCTGGTGAAGTTTTAGCAAGGGGAGGATTCTCTTATTGGGATATGTAGTTGCCTCGGGCATTTGTCGTCAAAATTAATGGGAACAATACAAAGTTTCTCAGGAAGGGGAGGAGGAAGAGCATGTACTTTCCTAGAATGTGTGGAGATGACCTACATTTGCTCGGGATGTTTGGGATTATTTTTAGGTTGTCCAACAAAATTTCCCATAGGGGGGAATTGTTCGGCAATGCGTTGAGTCAACTAGGAGTCAGTCACCTTCTAATGAGCCATCTAGGTTTGGATCAATTATTTTATCTTGGCTCGTTCTTCTTTAGTGGAGGGAACAAGATTGGGTTGTTTCATCTGAGGAGCTTGATTTAGGTTTTGAAATTTCTATCCTCGGTTTTGGAAGTTAGCATAATAGTTACCTTAGTTTATGAAGTATTTTTTATTGTTATATCGAAACCATTGGGGTGGATAACCTAGGTAGTTCATTTGAGGGGGTTGTAATTGTGCAACATTCTCTGCATCATAGGGGTTGCCATATTGGAAATTTAGAAGAGTTATCATTTTACTCGGATTGTAATAAGCTTGGTTGGGAATGTTATGGATGGAGTTGAGATCCCCCATTCACTTCCCATCTTCAGGTTGCATGGGGTATTATGGAGCATTTGGTAATACTGTGTCGAGTGATCATAGAATTGGGAAATTCCACAAAGCAATTATGTAGATTTTACTTGTTGTTGTAGATATTGAGGTTGTTGCGATTGTACTCTTATTTCATAAGCATTGAAAGAGGACTTCGGTCAGTCTTGCTTCAAGGAGAGCATCTTCTGGCTTTTGGAAATAGACTTGAGCTTAGATTATCTTCAGCCTTGGCTACTTTGATAATTCCCCCTTTCCCTTGACTAGATTGGTCTTGGGTCTCAGTGCTTCATTTTATAACTTCCCAGACATTATCGAAGTGTTGAAACATGAAGTTACCTCCATATGAGGTATCAAAAAAGGTCTTGGTATCTTTGTTGAATCTCCAATAGAATGTTTTGATTAACTGAACTTGGGATATGTATCATGTGGACAACAATGAAGTAGTTATTTGAATCACTCCCAAGCTTCACCCAAAGTTTCTCTTGGATCCATAAAAAATTGGGTGATTTTCCTATCGATTTGGTAGGTGAGGGATGGGAGTAGTATTTTTCAAGAAACTTTGTGTCAAGGGCTTGCTAATAGTGATGTGATCATTTTCCACGATGTTGTACCAACTTCTAGCTAGATATGTCAGGGAATACTTGAATAATTGTAGTTTGAGGGTGTCACCTAAGACGCCTGACATTTTGTACAAGGCACATATGTCAGTGAAGCGTTGGAGATGGTTATAATTTTCTCTCATTCTTCCATCAAATGGATTGCCTTGAAGGATGGAGATCCACTATGTGTGGATCATGAATTTAGGAGCAATGATAGCAGGAGGCACCATAGGATGTAGTGCATCAGCGATCACAGGGATTGAAAAGTCACTAAGTTGCTTATGGTGTTCTACTTCATGGAAGGTGATGGTTTGGGCTTCTAATTCAGCGATTGTGATGGCTTTTGATTCAGCCTTGATGTCCTCTCTCTGTATGGCTAAGTCCTTCTCTATCTTTTGGTTGACATCCTCTTGATTCATCTTATCATGATGGGTTCGATTCTGATGGTGAAATGTCATGTCAATCTTAAGATAAAAGACAGACAATGCATCATTAACGCCTTTAGAGAATTGCATATATCATTGATGCCTAATGAAAGGCTATAAAATTTGAGATTCAATAATATAAGACTGAATAAAAAAATAGGCAATTGGGTTGAAATTAATTATGTCATCTCTGGTAATGGAGCCAAAATGTTGATGTATTGTCTCTTGCACAACAAATTCACTAGAAAAAAATATTCTTTGAGTTTAACCTTTTAAGCAAAACAACCTACATGAAAACAAGCCAGTAAATTCTTAGTATAGAAAGGTGTCGGTCCCATGGAATAACATTTTTAAGAGTTAATCCAAACCAATTGTGATGAACAACATTTAAAACTTGATTTTAGAGATAGTGATTAAACTAAACAAGAAAGCAAAATTGTTGGAGTGTACTAAGTTACCAACAGATCTAAAACTAAAATGAGAAAGTAAACTTGCACAAATAAACTAAATTATCAAGATATCTAAAACTAAAACAAGAAAGTAAACTTGTCGAAGGGAAACAAATTTATCAATGATTAATTTCATTTAAAGATAATGATGGAAGTTTGAGTTTCACCGCCACAAGCTTTCATAGTTATCTTAGAAATTTTAATTCATTTTTAAACAAATAATTATATTAAGATCGTGTATACATGTCTTTCATAATCATATTCATGGATCAAGCTACCCGTAGAACCAAGGTCTCAGCATCAGTATGTCATGGTTCAATCATCCAACAAGTTTCCATCCAGAGTTTCATCAAGGAACGTGTGTCTCATTCAATGTTCGGGTCCATAAGTTTGAGGTATCATCTTTATGGATCTAAAAAACATGAACAATAAATGATTGAATCATAGTTCACGTGTTGAAACAAATGAAAGCACATATTTATCTATTTTATGGAATCAAAGTTAGATAAGATAAGATATAGGCTCATGGGGATACTCCTCATGTCCCATAAAAAAGGGAACTACTCCATATTTCTCATAGAAGCAATAAAAAAGATAAGGGAATAGATATCGTATTTCTAGAAACACTTTTACAAACTCTATGAGGAGGAATGTGATTATGTATCTCCTTTCCTTGATTTGTTCTCCCGTACAAAGCTCTAAAATTATAGGGGATTGATAGAAAATGAGGTGGCTTTATTTGGTACCCCCTCCTTTTATAGTAGATGAAGCACCCTAGAAACCCTGAAAAAGGATCTAGCAGCATCTAGAATTCTCTGGAATTAGCGTGCTAGTCAGTCTACTAGGTGGCCAATTGGTCTGGTTGATTAAACATTGTGTGACTTCAACACATGGAAGGTCTGAGCTATTGGAATGGTACTTCAGTTTTAAGGAAAATAAGCCGACCGGTTTGCTAGTGAATTAATTGGTTTGATCGTGAAAATGTGCCTTCCTTGATGAGGTTGAGTAGATTGTCTAGATGTCCAATCGATGAGTTGGCATTTGTGGATCCTTCCAATTATGTTGATGAGTAGGTTGACCATAGGGGGTGAGTTGACCGATTGGACTCTTGGGAGGCGGAAACAACCTCTGATCCTTTGGGTAATGATGTCATCCTAAATTTGGGTTTGAAGGAGTAAGATGTGCATAAAAACTTGCAAATGTGAACATAAATAATAAGAATTCTAATTAAAGAGACAAAATCAAGAAAATTACAATTAATTCCTAAAATAGAGAGAAAGGCACATAATGTCCTAAATAATTGTTCTAAAAGATGTGATAAAAATGGATGCATATGTGTTCATCAGCTATCAATGCAAGCATTGAAATCTCTTCCTCTAGTCTTACCCATAGAGATTTTGGAGTACCTCGTTAAGAGTGATCCCTCACTCAAACCCATAAACACCTTAATACGCCCCTTCCTTGAAGCACTAGAATGACAGAAGTAAACTTTGGACTTTAGTTGATTAAGGAACAGACCCGTGAGAACCCCAAAGGATTTCAAAATCACCTTAAATTATTTGAAGGTCATGGCATTCCCTTCAAGAAATAATAAGGCATCTTCCAAAAAGATCATATGTGTTGGGTTTTAGGGGAGGCAGAGAAGGCAGCGGAAACAAAAAAAAAATTCTCCTCCCAAACCCAGAACAAGGAAACGCGTCAACGTCTATACAATAGGAAGGGATGGTTTGTGGAATCATACCTTGTCCCGAGGCTTGCTCGGCGACAATATCTCATGGCTTGCGCGGTCTTCACCTCTGGTCTTGGACGGTGTCTGTGCAGCTCCTGGTCGCACCGGGGCTGACGACTCCTGGTCTCACCGGGACTGTCTGGATTGACAGCTGTCCTTAGAGCAGCAGAAATCTCCTGCCTCTAAAGTAGTCCACACAGACCACCTGGAACTCCAATCTCCTTGTCCCACAAGGAATTGGAAGGAGTCGCACCCTCCTGTCAGCGTACTAGTCACTGACACACTCTCCTGTCACTAGTCGCTTTCTGCAGTTGTCTTTCCCTTGTTGTGCCTCCCTTATCGGGTAGCACTTACTTGGGCTCTCTCAGTTACCAAAACTAGAGAGAACGAAAACTTTATAGAGCAACTGGTTGCACTGATTTGTACTATGAGAAGCCCCCAATACCCCTATATATATAGGAGGGTCATGGGAAAGGGTTCTCTATCCCGGGCAATGCGGGACTAAAGTAGGAGTAGAAGGGTTTGAGATTTTCCACAAAAACAACCAACTCGCAACCTGAACTGATCGTTTCACAACTGAAACGGTCGGTTGGAGACCTGAGCCCGTCGGTTGACACCTCAACCGATCGGTTGGGACCCATGAAACGATCGGTTCACTTCTGAACCGGTCGGTTTGTGGTCCTGATTAGATCCCGATTGAGTTTCCCTCTTTTGTTTCTAATTGGTATCAAATACCAATCCTTTTCCCAATCAAATTGGGCAAGTGAAACGAAAAGAAATTTCTCACCAATCCTACTTTCCCAACTTGCTCAGTTGCACCAGTTGAATCGATTGTTTCAACACTTGAAGCAATCGTTTCATCCTATACATGAGCCGATCGACTCACCACCTGAGTCGATCGGTTCACCAAGCTGAGCCGATCGGTTCATCACATGAGCCGATCGGTTGGGAGTGCAGATTGTGCAGAATCAGTCAATTGTAGTTTCAATCAATCTGATACTCCAATCAATGTGTCCAACACCTTGAACATTATGACATTGAGCTATCAATTAATTGAATGTTTAATTGAACTACTAAACTCCTTTAGTAATCAATCTAAACATTTTTTATGGACAAAACTCCTCTTCCAGGTTAAATCCTATGTGTGTGACCCTGCAGGTCCATTTCATGTTGGCAGTGAAAGTCCATAACACTTATGACTTCACAAGCAAAGAGCGGTGCCTAGTCACACATCAGTGCTACCCAAGTGAAATAGAAAGTTGGAGAACAACTTTCAATCCTACAATCTGTGAATGGTGTTACAGTGAATGTATAATTCCTTTGTCACTGATATCCCAAATGAACTCGAGGCATGGAACAGTCATCCTATCAACGTTCATTCACTTTCTTGATCTCAGAGTAGATTGGAAGAGATATGTATGACATCAATATCACATACTAATTCACACATGAGTGCATGCCTTTCTCAATCCTACTCATCAAGTGGCCATGGATATCAAACTCCCTCGGGAGGGACAAATCCCATATCTATCACTCACCCCTCAAAAGCCCCATGTGTCAAAGCCACCCAATCATCACCTTTATAACAACCCATGTTTCAAGACTGCGTTTGATGATGTCAAAGTGTGCCCAACGACATGTGTTGAGTGTAGTGATTTCAAGTCAAAGAATCACACTCACCACCATCACTCTGAGTACTGACTGTGACTACCATATCATGGTTCCATGTGTCAAACTCACGGTGGGTCTGTCCGGTACACTTGTTCTCTAACAAGTACCTATGTGTTTGGTTTGATATCTCGATATCATGACTAATGAGATTCTGTCATCAACCAACACCACAATCTAGTCTTGTGTGTCATTGATGTCTATCTACCTTCCACAATGAAATCTGACTAGGGACATAACAAGAATGTACAAACTCTTAGCATTCACATGATGTCATCGTTCAGGTCCTTAACCTGAAAGCATATGTCATTGAGTACTGTCATTCTCTAGACATTCAATCTATTCTATCACTATCTCATATGACTAAACCAGAAAGAATTGGAAGTTTGCCTTTGATGTTTATCAAATCAATCTTAATGTATCCCACCAATCATCCCATGATTGGCTCTCAGGGCATACATACCAACAGACTCCCACTTGCACTGCGAGCCAATCACCTTTGAATCATATTCATAGTGATCTTTAAACATGTCCCACATGCTATTCTACTCTAGTGCGATCATAGTGAGTAATGGCAACACCTTGCCAAAGTCAGTATAAAATGCATGTCTCACATATCTTCGTTGTACGTCACACGTATGAGATGGAGTTGTTGTAATATGTGATCCAGTATTCCTTTGCTAACCTTTAGCCACATTGCATGATCAAGGATTCCATACTTGTCATCACTGAGTGGAATATCTATAGGTTCATCTCATGAACTTATAGATCCATATAGTATCCACTGTTGTTCTCTAACACATAGATACTCGACATGTCCTTTTAAATGGTTTTATTGGAACACTTCCAATTATCAACAAACTTTAACTTTTATATATCCTATATATATTTTGCGATTAATTTTCTGTCCTTTCGGAAGTTCGCATCAATGTAACTCTCTACATTGAACTCTTCCTTATCTCCATAGAACTAGCACTTCTCAAGTACTTATCAAGTTCTCATGGTATTCCAGTAACCCTTACTCGAAGTAGACAGACATCCACTCGTCATGTCTTACATACGAGTTATCAGGATGAGCACATCATATTGCCATGTCCTACATGCAAGATGATGAATGCATTTTGTTCTTGCCATGTCAATACATGCAAGATAATGGGATGATTACATACATGATAGATCAATATCTATTCTTAGTGTTCCCATTCTTCATAAGAATTGGACACTTGGCCTTGGGATACTAACTCCATGTAACATGGAAAAGTTTTCTCCCACTTAATTTGTGCATACTGAACCCTTCAGTACAGATTGCCAATGTATGCTTTCTCTTTTCAGGTCAAGAGGTTTCCGGGAACTATCTCTATAGATCTCTATTCCTATCACATAGGAAACATCTCTATCTTCCTTAAAGATAATTTCCACTTTTGGATTTCCATTCTAGAACATTTCCATTTCCCATCAACATGTGGAATGTGAACACACTCCCACTAAATCACAAATCCCTTCTTTATCTTTGACATATCAGCCAAACCCTTTGACTATATCATCAAAGTAAAGATCCAATTCTGAGTTGCTTGTACTCAATCAATCACATTGATTAGTCCATTGTAACTTATAGACTTCATTTGCATTAGTGGATTCATAAACCTTATAGGTTGTGTCACGTACACATCCTTGTTTTATTCCTCATAGGAATGCGGTTTTAGTATCCGTATGCCAAATGTCTTAGTCATTAAGTTGCAATCAACAAGCATAATCCTTCTGAAAATGTTATCCATGTGTCTTAACACTTAAGACTTATTTGCACTTATGGATTTCCATCCAATGGGTGCTACCATCAAGGTCATACCTTATGGTTCACATGGATGTCATTTAGGGTGTAATGGTCATAAACCATAACTCAAAATTCGATTCCTCATATTCATCTAGATAGTTGACTCATCACATGAACAACTCATCATATAGATAAACGAGGTGTATCCGTCAAGGATATAAGAACTTACAACTTCTTGTGATTCTTAATGTCCTTTATTAGTGTGGGGTATTCTTTTATTAAGAAGAATTCAGTTATTTGATAATCATTCTCTAACTCCTTAGAGTATGATTCCTTCTTGATTTAGACATCACCATGCCTTAATCATGAGTTCACTATGATACACTATCATAATCACTCATAAGGATCTCAAACATTTGGTCCAAGTATTTCATTCATTGATCTCATCAAGAATTAACACTTTACCAAATTCATACTTCATTTATGATATTCCTGAATACTTCAAGATGTTCATATTGATATTTCTCCAAACACCATTTGAAGTATTAGCATTTGTTCCAATAGGTATGTAAATACATCACATGTATCATACCTAATAGGATAATCATTCTCCCACTACCTTTAGTGAAGATTGATTAATCATGTCCAAGATATTCATGTCTCTTACTGGTTCTCTAACCAAAAGAGTCTAGATTTATCCATCATATGGAAACTAGAAATGAATTTCTCATGATTGATGCTAATTTGATTGTTTGAGTTATCTATAACTTTTAGTTATCATTTTATCTTATGCATATCAAATACCACAAGATAAACAAGGCATTGTCACAAAGATCATATCTTTAGAAATTGAAACATCTCTTTATTGATTGCCATTATTGTCATACAATATGCAAAAATAAAGTGTTTCTATCTATTGGCAAATATGAAATAGCAGTTCTCAACTCTATTTCATGCCCTTTAGGCTGAAATAAACTGAAAGGTACTCCTATCTATGGCAGTAACACTTGCTCCAATGATGGGTACTCCTTTCTTGGTCCTTTCACAAAGGCCATCACTTCTTCGTGGATATTGCATATCATATATGACATATCCATATCTTGGTGTCATATGCCTCAGATAAAGAAGTGGTTCATTTCATGATACCTTAGGTGGAGATCTCCATCCCCTCCTGCATCTTCTTTTGTTCTTCCATATATAGAGGGCAATCCCTCATACACCCATTCCCCATGTGCCTTGAGGCTGAAGACGGCTTGGATTGCTGGCTAGCATCATAACACTTCTTTGCTTTGCCCTTGTCCTTGCCCTTAAGAATTACCTTTTCTTTGATCACATCAAATATTATGGTTTGTCTTTCTTCATCTTTGCCTCTACTATCCTCAACATGTCCAAAAACTCTGTCAACGCTTGTCAAAGTTGTTCATGTTGTAGCTTATCATGAATTGTATGATTCTCACAACATTTGCAGTATCATACCAATAGCCAACTCTTGGCTCAGAGGGAATCCTTCTTAGTCAGGTTTTCCACATACCCAATCACATTGAGTGTGTGAATACCTTACTGGATCTCCTTCTGTCATGGCATACTAGGACAGTGTCTTGGAGACATCATATGTCTCATGTTGTCTCTGCAACTCATAGTTCAGAGAACATAACATCAAGCACTCCTCATCAATGTCTTCCTCGGTATGCTTCCATAAGCATACTTTCAGACATTGATATGGTGGGATCGAGTTCATCTGGATCTGGTATAACTAGGACTTAGAGCTTTCACTCTACGATTGAGAACACTTCTCAATGTCCTAACCAGTCATGGAAAAAATCCCATTTAGCTTGTCTTTTTCAAGGACCTATCGCAAAGAAAAGTGACTGTTGTTTGTTGTCATTTGTACTACAAAAGGAAAATATGCAATTTTAGTCCAAAACTCATTTTTGACTTATTTGATTGATTTGAAAAGTTGATGATATAATTAGGCCTTTAATTAATTATCTCTCCCACTATTTTACTTCAAATTGATAGCCCTCACCATCAATTCGGAAGATTGCAGCGTACAACCTTATAGTGGGCAAGATCCTGAAATCCTCTAAGTCATGGACCAGCTTGGGTTGTCACCCACAACTTAGATCTCTCAGGTAGGCAACTCTTGCCAATTGCATCATATGCAACTCTTGATAAGATGTCATATGCAACTCCTTGCCATGATCATCTCCATGCCTCAAGGTGCTAGATCCTATCTAGGTCACCTTGTTAAGTCTGACCCAAAGCCAACACGATGAATATGCACCCTGCTTGGGCAGACCCACATATCCATCCTTCACGCTTCCACGAGATAGACGGTGCACCACGCTTGGGCGTGCCCACACTTGGTCGATCAAGCTTTTCATGTGTGTCGCATTTGGAAGGCATCTAAAACATTAATATTTAATGAGGGAATTGGTTTTATATACATATACATATCTAATCACCACAATATATAGTATGTATCATATACATGCTATATCCCACAGAAAACATGTGAAATGATAAAAGCAATGATTATGGCCATCCTAATGTGATTCCTCGAGCCAACAGAAATCACGGTCATCTAGGTCTACATCACATGCAACCTGTACAAGATGAACTCTGTGCTTTGCCTTTCTGGGTTTTATCAACTCATCACATGAATGATCGGCTCACCATCAGACTGGTCGGCTGGGTGCCACCAATCGATCGGTTGGCTCCTCTAACTGATTGGTTTGCTTGGTCGTCGTGCATCTCATCATGGCCGCCACCCGCTCATCTCACTCCTCGAACCGGTCATCAACTGATCAGCTCATTCCTTGAACCGATCATCTCGAACGTCAACCGATCAGTTCACGCCTTGAACCAATCGTCTCAGCTGTCGTCAGGATGTCCTCCGTTCTTTGACATAATAGGAAATAAAATTCTATCCTATTTTACAATGTAAAAAGAGAAACCTCGAGTTACATTCGAGGGGAGAAAAGGTAGGAAAGAAATCTCGAATTCTTTCAAGTTACATCCGGAATAGGAGAAAGGGAATCAGTGTGCAGACTGAGATGCAAGCAACCACATACAACCATACACAGATAGGGTTTATTGGCCATAACCACGCTATACATCCACCACAAAACTCGTTAAAGGGCGACGCATATCGAGTGCATTCATATTACATATCATATATGTATATTGGGATTTGTGGATTTAGGATTGGACATGCATAAAGCCAATTTTATTCGCATCGTATGCAATAAATAAAGGCGACAAAACAAAATCGATCATATCGATAATCCTAAAGTATAGAGTAGCTGACGTGGCTCTGATACCACTGTTGGGTTTTAGGGGAGGCAGAGAAGGCAGCAGAAACAAAAAAAAATTCTCCTCCCAAACCCAGAATAAGGAAACGCGTCAACATCTATACAATAGGAAGGGAGGGTTTGTGGAATCATACCTTGTCCCGGGCTTGCTCGGCGAAAATATCTCGCGGCTTGCATGGTCTTCACCTCCGGTCTTGGACGATGTCTGTGTAGCTCCTGGTCGCACCGGGACTGACGACTCTTGGTCTCACCGGGACTATCCAGATTGACATCTGTCCTCAGAGCGGAAGAAATCTCCCGCCTCTGAAGTAGTCCACACGGACCACCTGGAACTCCAATCTCCTTGTCCCACAAGGAATTGGAAGGATTCGCACCCTCCTATCAGCGTACTAGTCACTGACACACTCTCCTGTCACCAGTCGCTTTCTGTAGTTGTCTTTCCCTTGTTGTGCCTCCCTTATCGGGTAGCACTTGCTTGGGCTCTCTCGGTTACCAAAACCAGAGAGAACGACAACTTTACAGAGCAACTGGTTGCACTTAGTTGTACTATGAGAAGCCCCCAATACCCCTATATATAGGAGGGTCATGGGACAGGGTTCTCTATCCCAGGCAATGTGGGACTAAAGAAGGAGTAGAAGGGTTCGAGATTTTCCACAAAAACAACCAACTCGCAACCTGAACCAATCGTTTCACAACTGAAACGGTCGGTTGGGGATCTGAGCCGGTCGGTTGACACCTCAACCGATCGGTTGGGACCCATGAAACGGTCGGTTCACTTCTGAATCGGTCGGTTCGTGGTCCTGATCAGTTCCCGATTGACTTTCCCTCTTTTTTTTTCTAATTGGTATCAAATACCAATCCTTTTCTCAATCAAATTGGGCAAGTGAAACGAAAAGAAATTTCTCACCAATCCTACTTTCCCAACTTGTTCGGTTACACCACTTGAATCGATCATTTCAACACTTGAAGCAATTGTTTCACCCTGTACATGAGCCGATCGACTCACCACCTGAGCCGATCAGTTCACCAAGCTGAGCCGGTCGGTTCATCACATGAGCCGATCGGTTGGGAGTGCAGATTGTGCAGAATCAGTCAATTGCAGTTTCAATCAATATGATACTCCAATCAATGTGTCCAACACCTTGAACATTATGACATTGAGCTATCAATTAATTGAATGTTTAATTGAACTACTAAACTCCTTTAGTAATCAATCTAAACATTGTTTGTGTACAAAACTCCTCTTCCAGGTTAAATCCTATGTGTGTGACCCTGCAGGTCCATTTCACGTTGGCAGTGAAAGTCCATAACACTTATGACTTCACAAGCAAAGAGTGGTGCCTAGTCACACATCAGTGCTACCCAAGTGAAAGAGAAAGTTGGAGAACAACTTTCAATCCTACAATCCGTGAATGGTGTTACAGTGAATGTATAATTCCTTTGTCATTGATATCCCAAATGAACTCAAGGCATGGAATAGTCATCCTGTCAACGTTCATTCACTTTCTTGATCTCGGAGTAGATTGGAAGAGATATGTATGACATCAATATCACATACTAATTCACACATGCGCGCATGCCTTTCTCAATCCTACTCATCAAGTGGCCATGGATATCAAACTCCCTCAGGAGGGACAAATCCCATATCTATCACTCACCCCTCAAAAGCCCCATGTGTCAAAGCCACCCAATCATCATCTTTATAACAACCCATGTTTCAGGACTGCGTTTGATGATGTCAAAGTGTGCCCAACGACATGTGTTGAGTGTAGTGATTTCAGGTCAAAGAATCACACTCACCACCATCACTGTGAGTACTGAATGTGACTACCATATCATGGTTCCATGTGTCAAACTCACGGTGGGTCTATCTGGTACACTTGTTCTCTAAGAAGTACCTATGTGTTTGGTTTGATATCTCTATATCATGAATAATGAGATTCTTTCATCAACCAACACCAAAATCTAGTCTTGTGTTTCATTACTGTCTATCTACCTTCCACAATGACATCCGACTAGGGACATAACAAGAATGTACAAACTCTTAGCATCCGTATGATCTCATCGTTCAGGTCCTTAACCTGAAAGCATACGTCATTGAGTATTATCATTCTCTAGACATTCAATCTGTTCTATCACTATCTCATATGACTGAACCAAAAAGAATTGGAAGCTTGCCTTTGATGTTTATCAAATCAATCTTAATGTATCCCACCAATCATCCCATGATTTGCTCTCAGGGCATACATACCAACAATATGCGGAAGCACCTTAAAAACAACTTGCCTGAAAGTTCTCATCTTCTTTGCCCCAATCACCTCATCAACCAAATTAGGTAGAGACTCTATGACTAAGGTGAATACGAGAGGCGATAGGGGGGTCTCCTTGCCCAGACCATTACTGACATTGAACACACTAAAGGGTATCTGACTAAGCAAAACAGAGAAGGAATTGGTAGACACTCATCCTTCATAAGGGAGATTCATCTGAGCGAGAACCCCATCTCCTCAATAATGCACCACAAAGCATCCCACTTAACAATTACATACTCCTTAGCTTCGTTGAGTTTCACATAGACCTTATGTAGGTTGCCTTTAATACCAAAATCAAGGAGAAACTCTAAAGTAAGTACATCACTATCTGATATACTATGGCCTTTGATGAAAGAAGACCAGGTTTGGTAAATAACCTTAGAGAGCACGCTCTTGAGCCTATTTGCTAGGAGCTTAGCAATGTTTTGTAAAAACTAAGTAGCATAGCAATGGGTCAGATAGCCTACATCTATTCCACTCTTCTCTTCTTTGGAATCAATTTGGGAAAGGTGTGATTAACACTCCTTAACATCTTGCCCCCTTACTAGGAACCACCTCACGGCTCTACAGAAGTCATCATTGATCACTTCCCATATTTTTTAAAATAAGAATGTGTTGAAGATGTTTGGGCTAGGGGCCTTTGAGGCACCAATATATAATAAGGAACTTCTGATATCATCTTCAAAAGACACTCCATGCAGAAAAGGATTCATGTCTTCGGTGACCCTTTGGTTAGGCATGGAGCATTGGTTGCTCCTATTCTCTCTTTCATTGTTATACTACCTAGAGAATAAGTCATACGACTCAGCACCCACATCAATGGGGGAGTTAATATGGATCCATCAACTCTATTCAAAGAATGAGTGGAGTTTTTCATCAGGTTTCTTTTCACTGCTACAAGATAAGTTCTTGTATTTTTGTCCCCGTCATTGTTCCATTTGAGCCTACTCCTCTTCCAGAAACATAGTTCTTCAACCATTCAAGTTGTGTTAGTATCTTTTCCTTCTCTTCTTCATTATGGATAGCCTGAGGCTATAGAGGATTGCATCTAAAATCCTTAAATGCCATCATGTGAGCTTCATTAGCATTGGAAACCAAGATTCTAAGGTCATATGACCCTTTTGCCTAGGTCTTCAAAGCCACCTTTGTTCTTTTAAGATTTTCCTCCATCACAAAAAGTAGGTTGCCTAAGACTTTCATCTTCTAGGCTTCTCTGATGGTAACCTCACAGCTCGACCACTCCATCCACCCATTAAAAAAAATCTACTAGCTTCACCCTTAATGACCTCATGAGTCATATGAACCAGTAACCAAGCATGGTAATTATTGGGATGCCCCACAACTTGACATTATCCTGAGGAAAAAGATCAAGACACACTTCATTAACAATATCTTTGTCCAAATGACTCACTAATCTTCTATTCATTGCTCTCTTGTTGTACCAGGTAACAATGCACCCATTTATATTTAGCTCCATCAGATTAGCCACATTCACTGCATCATTGAAGCACACATGACAACAATCATGAATTGGGAGGCCTCCTTTCTTCTTATTGGCCTTCTTGATGTGATTATAGTCTCCTATTAATATCTACAATAACACTCTTTGATTGGCAGATCCCAACACCTCCCAAAGAGTACTTCAACATCTCCTAGTTGTGCCCACAGATAGCAGAGACAACAATGTGAAGCCCATCGTAGTTGATACAATTGGCCATGAGAATTTGATCCATCTCAAAAATGATATGCACTTCCCAAACAAGAGGATTACACCTGATCGATATATGTCTACCTTCAATCTAATCCAAGTTTGACACACAACCCCATCCATTAGGGACCAAATCAGGAAGTCTATCTTCCACCTCATCCCTTAGTCTTCTAGACCTCCCTAATTATCTCTCTTAACTTTCTTTGCTTGTCAGTTTGAGAGGCACATCTCAAGTTCCAAGCAACGATGCACATTAAACCTTCTTTCGATGGCCACCCCAGATTGGAGTGCCCCCCTCTTCTAGTCCTCCTAGGAGAAGATTGAGATATGATCATATTCACTTACTCCAATGTTTCATCACCATCCAATCCCTTAATACTAGTGAACTGGTTAGGGGACTCCATAGCAGCTTGCCTCTTCTAGTTACCACCTCAAGGAGTCAAAGAAATTTTAGCTCCACTATTGACAGTTTGGAACTCCATGTTAAGATCATGTGTCCTCTCTGGACTTCCAAGAAACACCTCTTGAGTACTATTTAGCGCAGACATCTCCTTCAACATAGTATTTGAGTCATGCATCGTAGTCACTCCCTCTAAGGCCACAACTAATTCACTGGAAAGAGTAGTTGCCTCTTCAATTTTAGTAAGGACAAAAGTGCTAAAGGGTGGGTCTCTCTTTTGTATTGACATCTTTGTCTTATTCTTATGACTCGTCGGTCTTCTATTGGGATCATGCCCACGGATGATTGAGAGATCCTGGTTTAAGACTCATTCCTAAGGATAGTGGTCAAAAGTGTGTCCAAAGATATTACAGACCTTGCACCTATCATGTAGTGCATCATAGAGGACTTTGATTTCTAGTTCTTGACCATCAACGATGGTTGTCTATTCATCAAGACTTTAATGCAGAGGTGGGCAGTGCCAGCAAACTTCCCTCTGGTCAAGAAATCTATAGACTTTTGAGTAGCAATCCCAAAGACAATGATTATAATTGATTTTTCTGGTCCATTGTTGCCCAATATCAGGAAGGGTAACCCAGATAGGGACAGAGGAGATGGCGGCTCTACAAATATTAGCTTCTAGCAATCATTTTTGCATCAACATAAGTTGATGCTCAATGAACCAGTGACCTTATTCCAAGGAGGTGAGTAGGTCTTCATCCAAAGCAAATTTGGCCAGGAATAGGCCACCCCTAATGGCAAAAGTTGTAGTTCCCCTTTATATGCTAGTTCCTAAGAATCCACCCATACAGGTGTTCAACAATGATAGGCTTGCACAGAACTTGGATGGTGGTGAAGTGCTTATGGAACTCATCCATCCCCTCCACCATCGGGGGTGAGAACATTATCCAAGGTTTGGAATCTCCTATTTTGAAGGTTGAAGTGTACAAATCCTCTATAAATATCATCGATTTGAAATTATGATAAACCACCACAGTAGTATCCCACAATCTACCTACCATAACATTTGCATTTGGGTCAGTCTAGGAACTGGTGGCAACAACACTCGTCAAAGAGGGTGGGGGTTTAAAGAAATGGAGGTCGGAGCGGAGGAGCCATAATTGTCTTGGTTGGCCCCTATCATGGGCATGACCTAGATTCCCCAAAGAAGAGATGGAATGGATCTCCCTCTAGATAGAGGGAGAACTATTTATCAGTAATTTCATCATAGTGCCCAGACATGTTGATTTTTGGCCGATTGATATTCCTAATTTGTCTATCTTTGGTGGTGTGTTTCTACTTCATTTTAATATCGATCCAGTTGGATAAGGAATTCTTTCTAGAGTGGAGGGAAATTTATAAATCCAACTTGTCATTCCAAATATTACCAAGAAAATTAGAGAAATACTTTCTATCATACTAAGAAGTCATGTTAACAAAGTGGCGATTGGTACTTGTCTTAGACCTTGATTTCATAAGTAGTAGGTAATGATTAGAAGGGATTTGGGGAGATGTTATACCACAAGATTAGGAAGATTCAATATGAAGGATCAATTAGTGATAGATAGCTCTATCGAGTCTTTCCTAAAGATGACCATGCTTGTACATAAATTTCATCCCTAAGAACCTTGATTCCATGAGACCATCTCTACGAGAGTACTATAGAAGGTGTTAGATTCGTTATAGTTGTAATATTTGTTGCCAAGTTTCTCATGGGGAAGTCCCCATAGATGAGCAATGGGTCATGAAATTGCCTCCCTATGCTCAAGATGTGCTTCAACATAGAAGGAATTCTTAAACCCTAAAGATGTCATTGTGTTTGTCGCATGTGACTGCTTATACATGGTTCCAAAGTATCAACTACCTTCAATGGATAAAGATGATAAAATCCTTGAGAGCCTGGCATGTGTCATCCTTTTTTACACCCCCTAACATTTGAGAGATGGATACTAATCATATTAAATAAATTGGAGGAGGTAATACTTGTAACCTTCAACCTACAATGACCTTTGGGTATTTGTTCTCCTGACGTCCATCTACTTCTAGTAGGTTATTCAACCTTAATATTATTCTTCAATTTTCATTAATGGTGTGTTTTTTCTTTCCAAGTTTCTTCATCTTTTCCCTATTGTCCTTGATTTTCCTACTGATGGAGTGTGGAGCATCTTATTCACCATATGGAATGTTTTCCACAGGAAGATCTTCAGTTACCTCAATTACCTTGGTGTTTGAGGATATATGCATGTTTGTATCATTTGGTACATTAATGACCTCAACTACTTTGTCAACAGTTGAGTCTACTACATTGTGACTTTCTACACGTATGTCAGTAGTGACTTTGTCTTTTTTGACTAGGCTTTTGCTTGTTCTTGCCTTGTTAGAATTATCCTTTAAAATTGGTCATTTTTATCCACAATTTCTATTCTTCTCTTAGTTTTCTTCATTTTCCAATTTTTTTATGGGAGGGGGTTGCTGTCTGAGTGTGTCATGGGTACTTAGAGGCACCAACATTATCATTGTTCTCCCCCCTAATTTCCTCATTCACCAGCTTTGCATATATTTTATTGATAAGAAGGGGGTGGTAGTGGGTGGTTTATCTAATGGAAACCCACAGTCTATGGAAGTACCCCTCCTCCCTTTCTATTGTTACCACATTTAGTATTTGAATCTATGTGGACTCTATATCTCCCCAATTCAAAACTTATCCTTGTTTTCTTCAACATCATGTTTGTCGTGACAAAATTAAGAGTTGTATCCCATTCTTCCACATGTAATGCAGTCTACTAGTATAACCTTGTACTCCACTTCATATTCAACACTATTGATGAGGACTGTAGGGATCGGCACATGAGTAGTGTCTATTCCCATTATGAGTTGAGAAAACATGCTTCAGGTTCCCCTTGTTGTTTGTGCATCAACTTTTATAAATTTTTGCTGACCCAAGCCCATGTACCCGTACATGGTCGACACATATAAATGTAGGGGTAGGTCGGGTAATAGCACCTAGGTGACTACATATGCTAGAAGTTTCATTGGGAGGTGTGAAGGTTGGATAATAGTCTCATACCACTAGGTAGAATCCAAAGAGATTCCATGATCCTTTTGTGAGAGTCATATTGTAGTCCTTTCTATAAGATAATTGGACAATAAAGTGTCCTAGGTCGAGCTTATACATGTTGAAGCAGCCCATTAATAAGCATAGTAGTTTTATCCTTTCCTAAAGCATCATATACTTGGCATCCATGTCGATCATTTTGAAGCATAATTACTAGCCTAGTAAGGTTCTCTTATTTGTCTGATTGATCATTGAGGTTAGTTTTCCTTGAACCTCCCCTAGGGTTACATAAGCCATCGAGATTTTCTCTTTGAATAACTTTTCAATGAAAACTTTAGTAATTTCCCCCTTCTATTAACATGTAAAAATATTGCTAAAGGAGGGAGGATATCATGGTTGCTTTTTGGGATCAAAGTGTTTGCCATTGTATTAGGAACTTCCATTCAAAATAGAGTCCAATGTGCCTAGATATGCTTGTTGGATATGGTAGACATTGTTTATCGATCTTCTATGGAGAGTCCATCAAAAGATCAATAGTCAAAGATCCCTTCATCCTCATGCAATGGATATGAGTTTACAATGTTAAAACTCATGTGGTCACTCCTTTTATCTTTGGTGCTTTATGTGATCTAGGATTTGTCTCCTCTATTCCACAATCAACAAGTTTTGTGGCACCAACCCCTCACTGGCCGTTGCATCATCCCAAGAGAAGATTGTGCCTCTTTCCCTTATTGTCACCTTTCCCCCCTTTCCCTCATGGTTTCCCCCATTTATTCATAAAAATATATTTTTTGAATAAAAATGTGACTAATATAATGATAGGGCATTTATAACATAATTATGAGTTTATAGAAAGGTCACTTATATGGTAATTTGTTTAATCAAATATATGATAAATGAATGTATATATAATTTCCAGGTACTAAAAAGCATAGAACCAGTCCTTACGAGTATTGTTGAGTAATTAGGTCTGATTTGGAGGCATGTGCAACTGGTATTAAAATTTGGATATTTATAAAAATGTAAACCTCATATCCTATATGAGGCAGTTTTAGAATATTAGTCCTTCTTGACACTATTTCCATATTGTATGGAATCTATTCATTTGATTTCTCTTGAAATGTTAAATAATTTTGAAGTTGGACTTATGACCCTACTCTTTATTTTTACATTGAACTTCATTGAATATGCTATTTATTGGATCATTTCATCTTGCCACACTATTGTGCATACTTATTTATTAAACTAGTAATATAGAGTAGCAGTAATTATGTATAGCCATGCATATTGGGCATGTGTCCCAATATTATATATTTGGTATTAAGGTTTATTCCCCCTTTCCCTTGTAGTATTTGGGTTTTATTCTCCCTTGTTCCTTGGTTCGATATCCTATGGCATCTTCACCCTATAATAAATGATTTAGTATAACATGCATCAACATTTTATTATTGTTGTGAATTATTGGGCAAGATCTTAGAAATGATCATATTGAAATGATAATTTTATTAACTCATTCTTTGTAAATTATTCTTTGTCCTCTTGAACTTACCTATATGATGATAGACCCTCTTTCATGGGAACCCCCCCACACATGTATACCTTATGATTCCCGAATGTTTTATTTATGCACAACCCTTTTTCTATTTTTGGGTGTTGTTCCCAAACCACCTAGGTTTAGTTTTTGTAGAGGACAAGGACTCATTGAGGTCATATACTGAAATTTGGACTTGAGGATAGATCCATATTCTAGCTTTTCCTCTATAATTGGTCTTGTGTGTAATTAGATATAACCTTTTATTTTGTAGTAACACCTTTAAGCTGAGGAACAATTGTATATCGAATATCTTGTGACATTATAAATAGTTATGTTTTTTATGCTTATTAATTATTTTGCTATGTGATTCAGACAATTTAATAAATGAAATGAAATACTTCCCTCTAGGCATACATTATAGTACGCTTGGAATTGGATGGTTCTATTCATCATTGTAGTGAGGAATGGATCCCCTCTTGAGTCCCATTCTGTATAGAATATGTTATAAAAACTAAATATTTCTCTAGACTTGAGCATACATATTAAACTTATCGATGGATATGGATTCTAATTTTCTCACTACTATATGTATGACTAGTGTTTATAGGATTGAACATGAGATTTAAGTTGTATACAAATGGAAATCTAAATGATGTTATAGTAGTAGTGGTTTTGTCCATGAATGCACTTTGAAAAAGGTTAACATCCATGTTATTTATGAAAAGAGAAAAAAGAAGTGGATTACTAAAGTACCAACCAAAAACATTATGAATGTGAGTCAAGAATATTCTATTAATGATGAGAATTGAAATATAAACCTAGTTTCAGAGATATTGAAGACTACTATTGATTGTCATTCTGAACTAGAGGAAATCCATGGTGAAATAAACTTTAGTTATAACTGTAAGAGGCTTGATTCAAAGACTCTAGTTGAAAAACAACAATTTCTTTATTCTTAGACAAGAAGAATCCAAGAATTCACATTTCTATCCCTAGAGGAGTTTTCATGACTAGAGAGGAAAACCTCAACATGATTGAATCTTCTATTGTGAATAGAGTTGAGTACATAATTTACAAAGAAAGTTTTGTATATTACTAGAGAGTGGACAAGGAAGGAGTTCAATATGTCATGTCTAAAAACAAATATCCACCTAAATGTAACACTTAGAAAGTAAAGGGAAGAATACCTCTAGCTGAGAGTCTCATAATAAGTGTCAACAACTTAAAGATTCAGTTAATGAGGACAATGTTGCTAAGGTTTCCAAATCTATGACCCCAAGGTTATTCATGAATGAACCCATATCTATCACCTCTTGGAATATGAAAGGTCTAAATAGAATAAAACATCAATATATAGTTCATGGGGAATAAGTCATTGTCAAGGCCTCTAACAATTTGCTTCTTAAGGCTAAAATTTGATGAAGAAAAACTATGCGAATTGGTAAATAACTTTTGGCCTAATTTAGACTAGTTTTATAACCATAACTCCCAAACTATAGGGATATTTTTTCTTGGAATGCTAATGATATTAGTGTCAGAGTTGTTAAGGAATTTGATCAATTTATACATTGATATTGTTGCTTTATTGTATATGAATTAAATACTTTTATTTATGGTGTCACTGATGATTAAACCCATTACTAATTATGGAGGGACCTAAATGTTAAACCTAAGGACATTAATATTCCCTGGATCCTCATTGGTCATTTAATGAATTTAGATATATTTTAGATTGTCTTGGAAGGTCCAATATGTCTGAACAATCTATGGTTGACTTTAATTATTTCGTGCTTGATAATAATATTTGTGAAGCTGGGATGAAGAGTGCCTTCTACACTTTAGATAATAAACAAGAGGATAAAAAATCACTATTCCTAAGATACATATGATACTTTTAATGATTTTCTCTAGAGGAGTAGGCTAATAATAGCACTTACATTGTCTAAAATATCTTGTGTTCACAAAGTTCTAACAAATATCTTTCGATATTATAGGTTGAAGGAAAATTATTATGTTCTAGTTCATGAATGCCTAGAACACACAGAGTGGATAAGTTGATATTGTTAAAAGGATATGGAGTATCAATGTCTTTGTTTTCCCTACGAATAGATTTATCAACAAGTGAAAGAATGCCAGATGCCACCTTATCAAGTGGAATAAAAAAAAGAGTGGAATTTTTAGTGAAAATGATAGATAGAGTTAGTATGACGCTTTACTAAACCATATTTATGTATTAAGTAATCATGATGACAAATACAATTGACAACTTAGCAATTTCCAAAATAAAAGGGGACTTAAAATCTCTTGATGATGAAGATTCTCAAAATTATACAAAAATCCATAGTGGAATTGCTAAATCCATAAAAAAGCCAAAATTTCAATTCTTCCCCTCTGTACTAGAAGATAGAGGCATTCTACTATATCCTTACTAATTGATAATGTGTAGTGCAATTATGCTAATACTATTAGAGATTGTATTATCTCTTTTAATTATTTAAAGCCCTTTAATAAAGATGATTAAGTTAACTACATATGGGATGATAAATGTATTAAGTGTAGTTTAATGAAAGATCAAATTTATAATCTATGTTCTAAAGTAACCAGAGAAGAAATCAATGACATGATCAAGAATGTTAATCATAACACCCAAATTTAGGCATATATGCTAAGAATTTATTTATAGTTTGATGTCATTATAGCCTTAATATGCCCAAAATAACCCTATCTCCTTATCTTTTAGTAATTTACATCTTTTCATAGATAAAGTTTCTCAACTAGCTAATTTTGAGACTTGTAGGCACCGAACCTGAAAAGACATCTATTCTCTAAGATTTCTCCCAAACACATGGTTTTTGCAGTAGCTAGGCTTCCATCCGTCACGGCCGCAGTGGACTAAGCATCACACTATGTGCACCAGTTTAGGAGACGGTGGTCCCCAAGAAACTTTTGATATCTTGGACCCTATTTTTGACGGTCAGTCCTTTATCGGAATACAACCTTGCAAGTCAGAAGGTTCATTGACGTGGGCCACTCAACCACTGGTAATATCCCCACCCCCCTTGGGGTGGTTTGGGCCATGACACCGTGACTGTGACCAAAGAGGACATAGTGACCACAACCAAGGAGGATGCCATGACCATGGCCAAGAAGACAACACCACGATCGCGGGATCCACCTCGACTGTGGCCATGATCGAGGCATCCACCTCGACCGTGGCACAACCGTGATCGAGCCCCGACCGCATCACCAACCTCTACCACGAAACGACTGCGACCGAGCCCCGACCGTGACCTTCTTCCGCCTTCACCTATAAATGTCCACCCCTCGTGACCTGGAGAGGGGTTCCAAGATCGGAGGTTTTAGATTCTGATTTTTGGAGGTTCCACGTGTTGGTTCTGACCCGTTTGGTTCCCAAAGCCCTGTGGGAGAATTCTGAGGTCTGAAAAGGCTGAGGTGCTTGTCCTACATTTGTTCCTCCACTTTACTTCCATCTCCCACTATTTTCCACCACTATTCACCCATATCCCACCATTCTCAGCCATCTTCCACCTCCATACACCCACCAAGTTGTTGTTTGGGGCGGAATCAAAGAGAAAGGAGGCCAAGGAGTTCAGAAGACCAAGAAGGATGACCCAAAGATGAGATCTGGCCTATATGGAGGCTACGGAGCGAGAGCCACCTCTCCTCTACAGACTAAATCTCTTCGTTTTCTCCTTTCTTCTATTGTTCTCCTTTGTTTCTATACAAATGATGTTCTTCCATCTTTGTTCGGTGCCAACTATACTTGTCCATGGCTATTTGGGCTCCTTCTTGGCTATGTAACCCGTTTTGGGTATGTTTATGCACTTTTACCTTAAACAAGTAGTTTTATTCCAGATCTAGTACATTTCTTGTTCTATCTTCTCTGTCTAGTTATGATTACTAGTTTGGTTGATCTCTTTCTTGCTTGAACTTCTATTTATGCCTATATCGAGAGATTTGTTATAGAAATAGATAAGAGAAGGTAGTTTGGATCGGAATCTGAAAAGAGGACGGTTCAAGGTGATCTGTGCAGAACTATAGACCTAGGCACGGCCGGACCCAGCCCGACACAGTCGGGACCACTACTTGGTTTTGCCCAGATCACACCTGTTCCTAGCACCTCAATATATTCTAGACCTGACAGGGTATCTAGAATATTCTAGGGTGCTGATTTGTCATCCTCGAGAGAGGTTTCACTTCATTCATGGGTTTTAGGCACGCTGCACGAGAGCGAGTGGGATGACCCCACAAGAATGGATACCACGGTACGTACTATGTTTGGATGTAGGTTGTTTGCTGAGGTGTTCAAGGGTTGTCTACACCTGAGAATGGGTGCATAGACTTCCCAACTTGTGGTTACATAGGCAGGAACTCCTTCTCTTTGATTAGTAGAATCCTACAGACTCTGTTTTATTTTCTTTACTTTGTTTTGTTTTATTTCGTGACAATATGCTAGACTAGTTCTAGCTCCATACTTTTATCCGACTATCAGATTGGCTTATCTGACTTAAGAATGAGATATTAAGCATCCTAAACATCCCCACGTCCCTGTGTTTGACCCTGTATATCTACTTCGACCCCGTAATAAAGTTGTGGGGGTGATGTAGCCCTATTTTAGGGCTCCATTATGTGCCATTTTGTACTTAAGTTGCATCTAAACATGTTAGATTACAAGTCTTGTTCCCCTAATATGGTTATCATTGCAAATATGCTTATGGATGTTCTTTGCACTATTTTTCAGGTACTTGAACCATGCTTAGATGGAAGAGAGAGAAAGAAAGAGTTATAGGGTCCCCCCACTCATGGAGGGACCCAAAGAAGGCCCCAAAGTCTCCCTCAACCTACCTCTAATGGTCAAGAATCGTCCCCAAGCAAAGACATCCAAGAATGACGAAGATCGAAGTGTAATAAAGTGATGCAAGCCTCGCCACGGCCGTGGCCACAACGCCACGGTCGTGCATTTTTTAGCAATGAAGTGCCAAGTTTAACAGGGAAATCCCACAGAATCCCACGGTCGTGGTCACCTGCCACGACCGTGGCCATTGAAGACACCACAGTCGTGGCCATCAGCATGGTCGTGGTCAGTAGAAGAGAAAACGGTCGTGGCACCCTGCCACGGTCGTGGGAATTATTGCACCAATTTGGCCAAAGTTACAGGTTGTCACCCCCAGAACGCCACGACCATGGCCACCTGCCACGACTGTGGCCTAAGAAGCTCAAGACGACTGTGGTGATTCCCCACGGTCACCTCCTCCTCCTCCAAAATGGTCTTGTTACCCAACACGACCGTGGTGCCCCTAACCCACCACGACTGTGACATCCCACCACAGCCGTGGCTACCACCATACTTAACCTTTTTTCCAAATTCCTTCACACCAGGACCATTTCACCACTCCACGACCGTTCTCCACCACCCTCACCACGGTCGTGGCACACCACCACGGCCGTGGTGGTCCACCGACCCTACCCTACTTTTCACTGTTTTTCCTAAACTACCCCCCACTTACCCTAGTGCCTCCCCACCACCTATATATACATAGGTGGCGGCTAGGGAACGATGGTTAGACGCCCTCTAGCTATTCTTAGCCTCCACTCTCCACCCTTGAGCTCTTTGTGCAATCTCCTTGCATTTTGGGCTCATCATCCACCATTTCCACCCTCATTCCACCATGGAAACCTAGTTCCCTAGGTTTTCATCCATAATCCCCTACCATTTCATACACCCCTACACCCTTGGAGGAGGGAGGATGTCTACAGTAGCTTGGAGGTGAAGAAGAAGGCCACTTCATCAAGCTTCATGGAGTTTCTTCCTCTTCTACCCCTTTCTTTTCTTATTTTCTTGATCATGTCTAGCTAATCCCCTTGTGGTGGGCTGTTTGGGATTTAAATGTAACTTTGATACCATGTTGGGGGATAATTTCTTGTAATGAACTTAATTCATATCTATGATGATTACTTATTTCTTCTATCCATTTTCCTATCTTATTGCATGTGGTTTGTGCTTCTTATACGAATTGCTTATTTTGAGGTTTTTGATGACATTCAGTTTCTAGGAGGAATTGGGGTGTATGTGGCAATCTTAGGAATGGCTCCTAGGTCCAATTAGTGGATCCCTAGCTAGCCCCCTTTGTTCCTACATACACATCCCTCCTCCTACAAATGAGTGTGAGATCTAAGTAGCTAGTGTAAGTGAGATTGATGTAATTGTCTAGGGCCTTCTAAAGGCTAGAGTGGCTAGTGGCATGAGGTTAAATACCCTCATCTCTGCTCCCATCTCTACCCTCAACCCTCAATTACTCACTATCACTTACCCTAGAAACCTAGATTTGGCTAATCTCATTAGAATTACACCTAACCCTAGTCTTCTACTAGTAGTATAGGGTATGTTCTAATGGCATTGACCTTATTGTTTGGTTTGGTAATCTAGATATGAATTGAGAACCATGCATGTTTAATGATCTTTCCCCAACTAATATCAAAGTTACATTCCCCAAACAGCCCACCCACCTTAATCACCTTGCTTAAAACCCTAATTTCTTAGTTTGCTTGTTCATTCTAGTCTAGTTTAGTCACTTTTGCTTGATCTAGTTAATTGCTTGGTTTTTCCATTTTGTGTTAACTTAGGCTCCTTGCTCTTGCTTAGTTAGTTTGTTAACTTAGTTTACTAATTTTCTTTCTCGTCCATAACTTAGGTTCCATCTTGCTTTTCTTACTTGTCCAATTAGCTTAATCAATTACCAAAACCTTTTAAAACCCTAAAACCCTAAGATCCGCAAAAGGAACATAGCCCACTATGTCTAACTCTAGTGCCCCCTCTATCTCTGTGGTTCGACCCCTTATCTTTCCAATCACCTATACTACAACAGTACCCCGTACGCTTGCAGGCGACCTATTTTAGTCTTAGTGATCGACTCAGTTAGGGATAACATAAATTTCAAAACCATAAGATCCCATATCCTGTACGCTCCGACCTCATGGGGTGTAAAAGCACCACTAGCGGGGACGCACCAAGCTTTCTAACCCCTTGTCACCTCCACTCCATTCCACTTCACCTCCACCTCAAATACACTTCATTTCACCATTTCCACCACATAAACCCCCATATCTAAGCCTTCCATCCACTTCTCACCACCATTCTACACCTTTCCATCCAAGAAGAAGGAGGAGGATGACCTACAGCTGCTGGAGAGAAGGATTTCAGCCACTACTCCGAGCTCCATGGCTTCTTCTACCTCTTTCTTCTCTCTTTTTGTATTTTGCTTTGTTATGAGTAGCTAGGCCCCTTGGGTGGGCTGTTTGGGGGGAAATATGTTACTTTGATACCATGTTGGGGGGAAATGGCATGTAAATGTTGTAATTCCATTTGTTAATGATTATATTCTATTTCTATCTCTTTCTCCATGGATTGCTTGTTGGTTTGTGTGTGAAATCACCTAGGAATTTAGGCAAATTGCTTGTATGTGTGAATTTTGGGATTTGCCCCTAGGTCCAATTTTTGGATCCCTAGGTTGCCTCCCATCTTCCTACATCCTAATCAATCTCCCTAAACCTAAGTGAGAGATTTAAGTAGCTAGATTAGATAATTCTAGTGCAATTAGCATGGAGCATTCTCAAGGCTAGAATGTGGGGGAATTGGGGTCCAAAGCCCTAATTTCACCTCCCCATTACTACCCTCGGCCCCTACTTGCCCTAGGATAGCCTAATCTAGAAACCTAGACTTGATTAGACTCTAATTGAATTGAACCTAACCCCTAACCCAATTGAGCCTCGTAAGGGTAGTAGGGGGTGTTAGGGACTAGTTCCCCTATACACAACCTAGCATATCCATGGCCAGTTAGTAGCTTAGGTTAATTCATTAGACTCTAACTTGTTGTTTGGTTTGGATAATCTAAATGGAAACATAATGTTCATATGTCACCCCCCAACTTAAGTGATAAGTTCATACCCCTAAACAGCCCACACATCTCTTTACTGCTTAAAACCCTAGTTTTGTGCTTGCTTAGCTTAGTTAGTTCTTTTCTTGCTCAGTTAGTTTCTTGCCTTGATCTTTCCTTGTTTGTGTTAGCTTAGCTCTTTAATTACTCTCTTGCTTTTATCTTGCTTGCCTTAGTGTAATTTGCCTTTTCATACCTAGCTTAATCATTTCCTGCTTACTTAGTCTTAATCTAGTCTAGGGTTAACATAGATTTCATTCTCACATTTAATTGCTTCTTTGTCCATAATAGTTTAACAATCAAATCACCTTCAAACCCTTAACCCTAGTCTCTGCAGTAGGAACCCAACTAAACTAACCTAGCTCTAGTGCCCCCTCTTTTCCCTGTGGATTGACCCTTTACTTGCCACCTTCCTATACTACGACACGACCCTATGCGCTTGCGGGTGTAGTGTTTTAGTATACGTAGGTAGTTAGTTTAGGTTTATAAATTTTGAAAGCAAATTCCTATCACGTGTGTTCCGACCTCGTGGGGCACATCTAGTCAGGTCAAATCGGCTAGTGTGTTTCACCACTAGCAGAATCGCACCAGGGGGTCCTTGAAGGTTTTAGGTTATAAATTCAAAGTCTGATCACCTCCCTCCTCTTAAGGAGCCAACCAGTTAATAATGATATGTCCCCTTGAAAAAATGACTTTAATGCCAAGTTTTTAAAAGACTCGTGGTCCTTGATTGTGAGGAGATCTCTAAACCAATTTCCATTTCTATGATAAAGCTTGTATTCTAAAAGAGATAAATAAAACATCTATTTATTTGATTCATAACACAAAAAGTGGTAATACCATTAAGGAATGGAGGCCTACAGCATTATGCAATTATGTTTACAAGATTGCATCAAAAATTTGGCTAATAGGTTGAAAGTTATTACGCATCATCTCATTGATATGTGTCAATTCACTTTCATAAAAGGAAGGCAAATCTCAAATGGTATCATGGTTTCCAATGAACTTATGTGTGATTTCAGTTATAGGAATTGTGACTCTAAACTCTTCTGGAAAACTGATACTAACAAAGGTTATAATTGAATTCAAAGGGATTTCTTACTTATTATTATCAAGAATATGGGACTACCCATGTTGGCTAGGATGTATTTTTGACATTATTAACTCTATTAATTACCAAATCCTTAATAATTGGAATCATTCTAACCTTTTAAACCCTCAAATGGGTTAAGTCAATGTGACCCTATTGCCCCTTATTATTTGTGATATGTATGCAAGGATTTAGTTGGAATATGAATTGTCATGTCATTCCCTTCAAAGATTCAAAGGAGGTACATGAATCTCATACCATTTTTGTTGATGACCTTGTGTTTTTGGAGAAGTCAATTCAAAAGATGCTACTGCTCCTGTGAATATTCTAAACAATTTGCAGTTATTTAGGTCTCTCAATTAGCACTATTAAATGTCAAGTTTTCCCTAGAAAAAAGGCTAGAAGTAGGAATTTCTCATATACATATCATTTCTTAAGAATCTTCGCCTATGAAGTACTTCGATTTCCCTTATTATATGGTAGCCTTACTAAGGAATTTTGTCACCCCTTCCTTGAGAAAATAAAACTCAAGCTGGATGGGTTGAAAGGATTTTATATTATTAGAAGTTATCCATATTGAACTCATCGAACCTACCTTAATTACTCTCAATTTTCACGGGATAGTTTCTATCCTTATTATTGCAAATGTTATGCATTAAATCTATAGGTTATGTAGGGGCTTCCTTTGGAGACATAAATATGATGAAAAACACCTACATCTTGTTTCTTGGGAGGAGAAGTGTACTCCTGAGAGAGAAGGAAGCTTGGTTTTAAGAATAGTAGATATATTAAAAGAGTTGGTCTTATAGATATCTTTTATAATATTGCTTGTAAGAAATACTCAATACCAGTTAAATGGTTTAATGGGAATTTTGAAGGGAGGATTGATTTTGAAATGTTTTCTACTGGCAAACACTCTTGGATGTGGAATTAGCTAGCAAATGTAAAATATTGATGCTATATAATGGGAGTACCCTTCAATCAATGACCAAAGAGTTTTTCTACAGGAAGACCCTTAGATGTATAAAAATGTTACTTGGGAACTTGATATATTCAAGGATTCTTCTTGAATTGGGAAAATGTAATTTGCTGAAGTTAGGGATATACATTCAAGAATCATATTCCTTTATAGAAGTTCCTTGACTTACTTTCTAAGCAATGTCTATGTGATGATAAGATGACCCATAATGGGCATGTTCTTGTTAATTAAAGTTACTTGGGATGTTTTAAGATATAAAGTTGGGCTTTTTGAATGGGCTATAGTGATATGGAAGCTTAATGGTCTAGAGAGTCACAAACTATTAGCTTGGAAAGTGGCTTACAAGAAAACCTCTACTCTAGATGTAATAATGTAAAGAGGCTTCCAATATTCTTTGATTTGCATGTTATTTAGATAATACTATGAAATGACTATCACCTCTTCTTCAGTCATAATTTATCCAAAACTATTTGGTCTAGATCCCTTGGTCTGGGAAATGGGAGATTTTATAATCCTAAAAAAATTGTTGATACCTACAATTTCAAATCAAACTCTTTATAATATTGTTATTTTATTATGTGTCATATTTACAAGAAATCCTAGACGTTTGACATTGCCATTCAAAATCACATCTTTGAAACAGAAACATTAACAACTCTTTATTTATCATCCTTGTCATACAAGATGCATAAAGTAAAATGTGTCTATTTATTGAAAAAAAATAGCAGTTCAACTAACTCTATTACATGCCCAATGGGCTAAGATAAACTTAATTGTATACTAAGACTGCAACAACTCTTGCTCTGCATAGTCCATCTTTCTCCTTTCATAAAGGATTCACTTCTTGTCAGATCATGCACATCACCTATGTCAGATCTCTATTTGGTATCATGTACCAAGATGAAGAAGTAATCAAATTTATCTTATAGCATTTATACTTGAAGTAGAGGCCTCTTCCCCTTCCTTCTTCTTCTTTAGTTCCTCCAGAAAGAGAGGGCAATTCCTTTCCAATGTCCAGATGGGTGATAATGGTGACAATCTCCTCTTTTATTTACTCCTCCCTTTGCTTTGAGATCTAAAGATTTGGGCTTCTGTTAAACTTTAGAACTCTTCTTAGCTTTTCCTTTGCCTTTAGACTTTCCCTTTGTATTGCTGATCATCATCATAGACTTGGGCTTGTCTTTCTTCATTTGTGCCTCAGTTGTCCTCAACATGCCCAATAACTCTATCAACGGCTTGTCAAAGTCATTCATGTTGTCGTTCATGACAAACTGAATGTATGACTTTGACAGTGATTGTATAATCACATCAGTGGCCAACTCTTGACCCAAGGGGATTCTCAGTCTATCCAGGTTTTCCACATACCCAATGATCTTGAGAACATGACGACGTATTTGATCTCCTTCTGCAATGTTATATTTGAACAACACTTTAGAGACATCAAATCTCTCATGTATTATCTGATCTTGGAACATGTTCTTAAGATGTGTGACCATATCAATAACATCCATGTTCTTATGCTGACTTTACAACTCATAGCTCATAGAGCATAGCATCAAACACTTGACATCAACAACATCTTCAATATGCTTCTTGTATGCATCCCTATCAGCCTTAGGTGCATCTAGAAGGGGTTCATCTAGCTCTGGTGTCTCCAGGATATAGAGCTTGTGCTCTTGTATGAGAATGATTCTTAGCATTTTGATCCAGTCGTGGAAGTTGTTCCCATTTAATTTGTCCTTCTCAAGGACCGATCATAGAGAAAAGTGGTTGTTGTTTGTTGCCATTTGATTCTACAAAAAAATTTTCCATTTTTTCAAAAACGCATTCTTGATTTGATTTTATTCAAATTGATGATGTTAATTAGGTCTTCAATTAGCTATCACCCTCATTATTTTGATCAAATTGATAACCCTCAATTATAAATTTGGAATATTGCAGCAAACAATCTCCTAACGAGCTAAGATCCAAAATTATTCAATTATTATCTAGACAATGCTAGTTTCCATAATTAATTACTAAGGTAGGAAACATTTCCCAATTGCATAGATAATATACACAACTCTTTGCCATTATTATATGTATGCTTCTGGTGCTTAGTCTCATTAAGACCACATAGTTAAGCCCGACCCAAAAGCCGACACAATAATAATGTATCCCGCTCAGTGGGCCCACACTATTACTACCACACTTCCACGAGATAGACAGCAGACCACCCTTGTGAAGCCCATGCTTAGTCGATCAAGATTTTCATTTGTGCCTCTAATGGAAAGCATCTTAGACTTAATATTTTATTTGAGGGATTTTGTATATATATATTTTTAAATATATATAATTTATCCAATCACCACATATAAATAATATGTATCATATACATACTATGTCCCACAACATAACATGCAATATAAATAAAAAAATGATGGTTATGGCCATATATACTATAATTACTTGCATGCACATGTTGTCATTGTAGATCTATGATTGCCATTTGAGGTTGATCGGTTCAACCCTTGAATCGATCGTCTCTCCTCTCAGTTGGTCGGTTGGTCACTTGAAATGATCGATTGGCCTCCTATCCAAATGATGTATGGACACCTCTAGGCGGTCAGTGGGAATCACCAATCGGTCAGTTTGGTCCTATAGTATGCCCTCCTCGGTCCTCTAGCCAGTCGGCTCGTCACATGAAACGGTCGGCTCACATGACGCTGATCTTCATCTTCAACGTTGCAAGAAAAAAAAAGTATCCTATTGTTGTTAAACTTATTACATGGTTAATGAGAAACCTCAAGTTACATTCGAGGGGAGCAAAAGTAGGAAAGAATTAACTTTTACACTAGAAAGAAGAAAGTAGAGGCTCAATATGAAAATTGAGATAAAACAAGAATAAAATCAAACCATCCAACCACACATAGATATTTGGGTTAGTCATAACCACGCTATACATCCATCATCAAGACCGATTTTAGGGTGACGTGTGTAAATTAAATATATATATATATATATTATTTTTGGATTATATGTGGTCTTTGATCGGATAAGCACATTAGTCCTTTAAATATTTGCATCAAATGCAATAAATAAAGGCGATAAACCAAAATACTATCATATCGATTATCCCAAAATATAATAAATTGATGTGGCTCTGATACCAGTTTAGGGAAATATCAGCACATATATGGTAGCAGAAATAAAAATTCTATTTTTGTATTCCCACGAACAGCAATATCGTATCAACTACTATGTAATGGGAAGGATGGTTTAATGAGTTCATACATGGTCCTGGAGAAAGTCCAATGACTATAACTCATTATAGTAGGCATGTACTCCTAGTTGCACTGGGACTCATCTGCAACAGGTCCTAGTTGCACTTGGATGGCGTCTGTGCAGATCCTGATCTTCACCACTGACAACAGACTCAAACAACATCGGTAGTAGTTCCTGGTCTCACCACAGACTGTAGGCTGACATTGTCTGCCTAGAAATAGACAACAGCCTCCCCGACTCTAGAGAAGTCCACATAGACCACCTAGAACTCATATTGTTCTAGTAGAATAGACAGGAAGGAGTTGTCCCTCCCGTTGGTGTACTAGTCACCAACTTTCTCTCTTACAATTGTTTCTCCATTGCTATCACTCCCTTTAGCAGGTAGGACTTTCTTGAGCTCTCTATTGGTTACCACAATCAGAGAGGACGACAATTTCTAGAGGCAACTAAGTTGTACTTTGGGAATCCCCCATCACCCCTCTATTTATAGGAGGGATTAGGGTCTAGGTTTCCAGTCTGTATGGGAGTGGAAGATCATGAATTTTCACAACCTGCAAGCATCGAGATGGTTAGTTCACAACTAAACCAGTTGGTTCATATGCGATTTGATTAGTTCTCACTCCGAACCAGTCGTTTGCCATATTTTCCAATTGTATATGAATTAGAAAATTCGAATCTAATTAATGCACAACATGATGTCATCAATAATCTTTGATGCAATCAAATTTTTCCACAAACTGGGTGACTCGCTCACACGAACTAGGCATCTCACTCATCGAACTGGGTGGTTGGTGAGCCGAGCCAATCGGTTCACTAAGTAAATCGGTTATTTCGCTCTCCAGTTCTGGAAAAACTTCGCCAATTTTGTGTCCAATCAATCGAACACTCCAACCGATCGTCTCAAGAGTTGAACTGGTTAGTTGGGAGTCCAATCATTTGATTTGTTGCTTGAATTGAATACCTAAACACTTTTTCAATAATCAATAAAATCATCATTCATGATTAAACTCCTCTTCTAGATGAGTTCCTATGTGTGTGACTCTATAGGTCCCATGTCACATTGTCAGTGAATGTTTGTAACTAGTTTATGACATCACAAGAAAAGAGTGGTGCCTAGTCACACATCAGTGCTATCCAAGTGAATGGAAAGTTGGAGAACAACTTCAACCTACAATCTATGTAAGGTGTTACAATGATTGTCTAATTCATTTGTCTCTGATATCCAGATTGAACTTCAGCCATGGAATCACCATCCTCTCAACGTTCAATCCATGTTCCTTGAACCAAGAGCAGACTGTCTGAGATATATGTGAGCTTAATATCATATATTGATTCACATGTGCATGTGCATGCATTTCTTAGTCTTGCTTTTCAAGTGGCCATCATATCAAACTCTAGTAGGAGGGACAAATCTCATCTGCATTGCTCACAATCAGTCCCCATGTCTCACAGCAACCCAATCATCACCTTTATGGCAGTCCTTATTCAGGGCTACATTGGATGATGTCAAAGTACACCAAACGACATGTGATGAGTGTAGTGACTCTGGTCTAAGAACCACAATTACAACCTTAACTATGAGAGATGACTGTGACCACCAATTATGGTTTCCACGTGTCACTCTCAAGGTGCGTCTTCAGATACACTATTCTCTAACAAGTATATGTGTGCTTGGTTTGATATCACATATCATGATTAATGAGATTTTATCATCAACCAACACACACTATAGTCTTATGTGTTATTGTTGTCTATATGCCTTCTATAGTAACATTCGAATAGGTACATAACAAGAATGCACACACTCTTAGCATCCATATGATCTTATTGTTCAAGTCACTTACTTGAACACATACGTCGAGTACATTCATTCTTTAGACATTCATAATATTTCCTCATTATCTCGTAACTGAGTGAAACATAATGAATTTGAAGTGTGCCTTTATTATTAATCAAACCGTTCATGTTATATTCCATGTCAATCATCATATGATCGACTCTCTAAGAATAACATAACAACAAGATTTGGATGTGTAGCACCTAACACATTCTTAAAATTTTGAACTCACTAGTGAGTGTATGATGTGTGTCTTGATTTCAAGGAAATTAAGGTGGTGTTTTTCTATAGTTCTTTGAGTACATTGATCTAGATTAAAAAAAGTGATCTCACCTACATAGATACCCATCAAATAGAAGGTAAATATTAATGAAATTCCTAAAATTTGAAATAACATACCATGCACTCACATCCTAAGTGAGATCTTGTGTTTAGGAATAGTTTCATATTGGGGAATGTATGGTATTTAATCCTAGTGAGTAAATGTCAAATAGTTTGTCTAGTGCAATAAAACAATATACCACTTCTATATAATATCCACTTGTTATGATAAACACCTTAGACCTTTAGAAAAAATGTTTTTATAAACTAGGTTCTTATGATATTCATAATATACATGCAAAGAAGATATTTTTGAACATGTGCCACCAATCCATTTTGGAACACTTCACCTTATTAGTCAATATATGATGTGAGTTATGATTCTAAGGAAATTTAACAATAGTTTCTTGTAGCTCTTTGAGTACACTGATATAAGTGAGAATAAAATGTGCTCTTACCTAAATATGTACCTAGAGAATAAAAGAGAAATAATATTGAATTCCTCAAGTCAAAATCACATATCATACACTCACATCCAAAAAGATTTCTAATGTTCAAGAACAAATGTAGAATAGAACTAACTAACTCTACTCATCATTCTTAGATAGATAGATCAAGGTCAATTGCATAATATATCACTTAAAAAAGATCCACATGTTTCTCACAACTCATGAAACCTAAGGAAACTTACTATTATAAAACTAAACACGTCCCTTCACAATATACCTAAGAAGAACATATGTTTCATGTGATTCATGTGACATGTTCTAGAACACTTGATCTCACTAGTGAGTGTATGGTGTTTATTTTGATACAAAGGAAATTTGAAAATGTTTATTCACAATATCTAAGTGCAATGATGAAGGTGAGACTTACATGTTCTCTTTCCTGCATAAATACCCAAATAATAAAAGGAAATCACTATCAAAATTCTTATAAAACCAAATCATATGTGTCACATTATAAGTGGGATTCTATGTTCAAGAATAGTCCCATATCACATCTTATCTGAGATCCTTCTGTTGGTATGTATGCCCTGAGAGCCAATCATGGGATGATTGGTGGGATACATTGAGATTGATTTGATAAACATAAAAGGCAAGCTTCCAATTCTTTCTGGTTCAGTCATATGAGATAGTGATAGAACATATTGAATGTCTAGAGAATGACAATACTCAATGATGTATGCTTTCAGGTTGAGGACCTGAACGATGAGATCATACGGATGCTAAGAGTTTCTACATTCTTGTTATGTCCCTAGTCGGATGTCATTGTGGAAGGTAGATACACAGTAATGACACACAAGACTAGATTGTGGTGTTGGTTGATGATAAAATCTCATTAGTCATGATATAGAGATATCAAACCAAACACATAGGTACTTGTTAGAGAACAAGTGTACAAGATAGACCCACCTTGAGTTTGACACATGGAACCGTGACATGGTAGTCACAGTCAGTACTCACAGTGATGGTGGTGAGTGTGATTCTTTGACCTGAAATCACTACACTCAACACATGTCGTTGGGCACACTTTGACATCATCAAACACAGTCTTGAAACATGGGTTGTTATAAAGGTGACGATTGGGTGGCTTTGACACATGGGGCTTTTGAGGAGTGAGTGATAGATATGGGATTTGTCCCTCCTGAGGGAGTTTGATATCCATGGCCACTTGATGAGTAGGATTGAGAAAGGTGTGCATGCATGTGTGAATCAGTATGTGATATTGATGTCATACATATCTCTTACAATCTACTCTGAGATCAAGAAAGTGAATGAACGTTGACAGGATGATTGTTCCATGCCTCGAGTTCATTCGGGATATCAGTGATAAAGGAATTATACATTCACTGTAACACCATTCACGGATTGTAGGATTGAAAGTTGTTCTCCAACTTTCTATTTCACTTGGGTAGCACTGATGTGTGACTAGGCACCGCTCTTTGCTTGTGAAGTCATAAGTGTTATGGACTTTCACTACCAACGTGAAATGGACCTGCAGGGTCACACACATAGGATTTAACTTGGAAGAGGAGTTTTGTCCACAAATAATGTTTATATTGATTACTAAAGGAGTTTAGTAGTCAATTAAACACTCAATCAATTGATAGCTCAGTATCATAATGTTCAAGGTGTTGGACTGATTGATTAGAGTATCAGATTGATTGAAACTGCAATTGACTGTTTCTGCACAATTTGCACTTCCAACCGATCGGCTCATGCGATGAACCGATCGACTGAGCTTGGTGAACCGTTCGGCTCAGGTGGTGAGTCGATCGGCTCATGGACAGGGTGAAACGATTGGTTCAAGTGTTGAAACGATCGGTTCAACTGGTCCAACCGAGCAAGTTGGGAAAGTCAGGTTGGTAAGAAATTTCTTTTCATTTCACTTGCCCAATTTGATTGGAACAAGGATTGGTATTTGGTACCAATTCGAAACAAAAGAGGAAAAGTCAATCGGGAACTGATCAGGACCACGAACCAACCGGTTTAGAAGTGAACTGACCGTTTCATGGGTCCCAACCAATCAGTTGAGGTGTCAACTGAATGGCTCAGGTCCCCAACCGACCGTTTCAGAAATGAAACGATCGGTTCAAGTTGCGTAGTTGGTTGTTTTTGTGGAAAATCTCAAACCCTTCTACTCCTGCTTTAGTCCCACATTACTCGGGATAGAGAACCTTGTCCCATGACCCTCCTATATATAGGGGTATTGGGGGCTTCTCAAAGAACAACTTAGTGCAACCAATTACTCTTTAAAGTTGTCGTTCTCTCTGGTTTTGGTAACCGAGAGAGCCCGAGCAAGTGCTACCCGATAAGGGAGGCACAGTAAGGGAAAGACAACTGCAGAAAGTGATTGGTGGTAGGAGAGTGTGTCAGTGACTAGTACGCTGACAGGAGGGTGCGACTCCTTCCAATTCCTTGTGAGACAAGGATATTGGAGTTCCAGGTGGTCCGTGTAGACTATTTTAGAGGCGGGAGATTTCTGCCGCTCAGAGGACAGCTGTCAATCCCGACAGTCCCGATGAGACCCGGAGTCGTCAGTCCCGGTGCGACCAAGAGCTGCACAGACACCGTCCAAGACCGGAGGTAAAGACCACGCAAGTCGTGAGGTATTGTCTCCGAGCAAGCCTCGGGACAAGGTATGATTCCACAAACCATCCTTTCCTATTGTATAGACGTTGACACGTTTCCTTGTTCTGGGTTTGGGGAGGAGAAAATTTTTGTTTCCGCCACCTTCTCTACCTCCCCTAAAACCCAACACATTCATGTTGAATAAATCTTGGATAGATATATCTAATGCAATTAAATAATACATTATTTAAATAAAAGATGCATCCAAAACCAAGGACACTTAGAACTATAGAAAATTCAAATGTGAGTCATTCCAACAAACAATCCAGTAGCTTATATATGGGCTATAATAAATTCTAGGATAGTTTAGATCTTATTTAGATGAAGCTAGCTATGAAATTACATAATATTAAGTCTATTATATGACATTACGTTAGTAATAATTCAAATATGTCATAGTAGGATGCAATTCCAATGACATTAAGTCAAATTAGTTATAGTCTTAACAAATTACATCATGTTAGATCAATCTAAAGCGATTTAGGTTGTATGGGCTTGTAGTGGTTGAGTTGGAATCCCTAAGAACAAGGGATTTAATGTGTGACACTCAATGGGAACAAATGAAACTGGAGATGTCTTATGAAGGGGTATAATAAACTTTACCCCATTTGTTTGTTAAAAATAATAATACATAGACTATTAGCATGTTACTTGTTATGTAAGCACTCAAAGTGAAAAGCTATCCTCCTAAGTGGCTCACGTGCCACATGTTTTGTGTTAGGTAGCCTTTAGCAACTAACAAAACAATGTGTCACATAAGCTTTTGTAATAAAACTAATGTGAGAAAAATGAAACCCATCATCAAATTTGATTTGGTGATGGATCTGGATTTGCTGATACTGTTGGTTTCCGTAATGTTGATGTGGACTGTCTTAATTTTAAGTGGTAAAAGTTTACTTTGATGTATAATTTTTTAATTTTTTTCCTATAAACATACATACATGGTCATTGACATGTTATTTGTTTTTATAGTTTTTGCTACCTCTCATTATTAATTGAACAAATATTCACTAGAACTCCATGATATTTGTTAATATATATTAGACTCTCTACATATTTTCTACATTTTCTTCTTTAGACTAGTTATCATAAATTTTTGTTTCTTTATACCTAGATCTCTATAAACCTTGACTTCTTAATGAAAGAATAAATTTATGCATTGCACATACTTGTATGTTGATTGCCTTAGGAATGAGTACCTTATAAATCATCATTTATGTGATTACTTGTAAGTTTCTAACATGATGACACATGAAATTTGGTATGAGAGTCAGGAATACAAGTCAAATAATAGGTATGAACAAAGTAAATTAACATAAATGGACATGGTGTAGCCTGGTTTAACAATATACATTCATTCATATGTTCTTCTTTGTATGTGATTAGGGTGTGGTATAATTGTCCATGTCTTGCTTGGTAGCAATGACCAAATCCTTCATAAATATTATTCTTCCTAAAAAAGTGAACTAACAATAAATTGGAATGCCCTAACCCCAAAGATATTTGCTTCTTATTTATACTGGAGAAGAAGTATCCAAAAACCACCTATCTAAGGTAAATAGGCACATGAATTCTCCTCGTTACTTTCTTTATACAAATCATGGATACTCTTTCTCTCTATATTTGGGTAGTAAGATAAAGTAAAGAAATGAAAATGTGAATATATATAGTTAATTTAAAGAAACAACAAGGATAAAGATACACACATTGTATGAATATCAAAATTATTAAAGGAAATATCTTCCCATTACAACTACAGATGTCACCAAAACCTAGTTGAATGTAATGCGACCATATGAGTAATTTTAGAACCATATTCTATCAAATAAAGGAAAAAGGCCTTAGGAGGAACTAGAAGGGACTTAAATAAGGACCCGAATAGAACAATGGCAATAGGTCAGTGTGAACAACAATAAAAAGTTACAATGAATTGTATTTTGTCCCTTGCCTTGTGAGGCATATAGAGACAATGACTCTACATCCTCCTTTTACCTTAGATAGTAAGTCATTGTCAATGATTTTGTGAAAATCAAATGTGAGTCTAAACAAGGTAGAGACTAACATAAATTATAACTAAGAGCAATGTGTTTTTTTTATCTACAGACTTCTCTTAGAATTTGAAGTGTCATATAGAAGACATGAATAACATATGTAGAATATCAACTTCAATGACCAATAAAATTATGGTAGTAGAGCTATTTTCACACTCACTATACACGACTATTCTTACAGTTGGTAGGATTTCAAGATGACCTTTATAGCCCATTTCATGCCTATTTGTAAAATAATGGACAACGCTAAACAATTTAGCAATCTTACTCAAGGATTTTCCTAGTAGTAGACTATGCTATGATATTTATTTATTTTTGGTAACTGAGAGAACCCACCTCGGGAGAGACCGACATGGTAAACTCTCGAGGCATGAGAGGGTGTGGTCCGGTCACCCCCCTCCCGCTCCTAATCAGCGTGGATTGCCATTCGCAAAGTGCCTTCGGTGAGGTTCGAACCCGGGTCCTTCATTGGGACTTACCGAACTCTTACCACCCGGGCTACTATGGCTGGACTATGCTATGATATTTATCTCATATAACACCATGATCTCATGATTGATGAAGAAAGAAGAGTTGATCCTTCCATATATGTTCTTTGTCCTAAATGCATAATTATAATGATGTCCTCTAGCCAACTAACTTTTATCATGATGCAACCATTGTTTACGAGAGAAACATAGGTATAAAAGTCATTTAATACGTAGTATGCATGTTTGATTGATGCATCAAATAATAAGGATAATGAAAACAAGAAAAGGCAACCTAGTATTCATGGCATAATTAAAGGAAGAGGGAACTGACACAAGGGTCATCATGCCATGAAAGGCCAAAACAAAAGGAACAATTACAATTTCATATGGTGCAGAAGATATGGGAATATCCATATGGGGAAGTGCAAGTAGAGAATCCAGTTTGTTATTTATATAAAAAGTAAATGATATTCCAATCTTAAGTGTCCCATTTTGCTACAATAGGTAACACAAGATATGTTCGCACATCCCACCTTAGCTAGCTCAACCTACTTCAAATTGGTTTCCAAGTCCATGTTCATAATTACTGAAGAAGAAGTTTAACTCTGTGACAATGTCTCATAAGGTAACATATAAATTATGCAAGCATTTGTTAGACTAAAAATTCATTTGATACTAACATTGTATATATTAAAATGGATATGAAACATATCTTTACCACCCTATGATTTCCATATTTTATTAGAAATTAATCCTTATGTTCCTGTGAAGAAGTCTTGCCTCTCTGCTCAAGGTGATCTCAAATATCTTGATTACATTCTCAATGTTAATCACTCAGTGATAGAACACATACTTTATATCACCAATGTTATCCATTCCTAGTGATAGGGTACATACTTGATATCATATGACATAGAATATCCATGTCACTTATGCACAACATGATTCTAATTTTATTCTTTTGTATGAGGAATATTTAATTTGATCCTAGGAATGGAGTGGTAGTCTAGGCACTATGTTATTCTTGACTTCCAAGAAATTGAAAAGACAATTCTATGCAAGTCTCTATGGCACTAACCATACATGAGAGAAAATTTTCTAATAAATTTTTAGAGTTGTATTCTTCATAATAAAGAGATGTAGATGATACATTATAGTAGTTTTGGTGTTTATTTCTGATATCAGACCCATGTAGATTCACATGTGACAAGTGATCACCTAAACACTTTCCAAAGGATACCTCATAGATGACTTCAAGTTGTGATATAGAATTCTCAATACATTTGATTCATCATATTACCCTAATCACAAAGAAATGTCTCTTGTAAATATCTTACAACTCAAGAAACAACTACAAGTATTAACAAAAATCCTTCATATATCCTAGTATTGTCTAGGCAAGTCACTAATGGTTAGAAAACCTTATTTGATAACTAGAATCCCAATAATTATAGTGTCAAAACATTGACATAATGTCCAATAAAACTATCTATACTTTAGAGACCTCTGATTGAAAACATTGAAGTTTTCCTATACCATGTTATAATTCATGTGTTTGTTAATTTATGTGGATTTGGCTGGTGTAATACCATTTTCAGGGACCCCTACCTCCAATACTTCCACTAACATCCAACGGTGGAGGATTTCACCAGAATGTAAGTATGGTGATATGAGGTTAAATTTGGTAAAATAGATAAACAACTAGATGTAAGTTCCAATCTAGAAGAAAACCAAGACAAGATTCATTCACTCATAAAAACATAATGGCTCACACACAACTTATGCAATGCAATTTTTCTCTCAAATGATCATAGGAATGAAAATTACATTTTATGCATGTTGGATAGATAGCTAAATATCATGGTAGGCCTCTATATAAAATCCTCATAGAACTTCTATTAATGTCTTCAGGCACTTTCAATTCATCATGCTTGATCGATGAAAAACACTAAAATAATACATATCAGCACACAAAGTGTGCAGACATGTGGACACAATAAAAATGACATTAATTCATACAAAAGTATAAAATAACACATATAAAATGATTCATAATTAGGTAAAATTTTATTTAACTAGGAAATAAGATTGTACATTAGCATATATTGTTTATGTCCACAATATCATAAATGAGCACTTAATTCTCCACAAACAATGTCTATCTTGGGGTACCATAAATTCTAGAGCTCTTATATCATTAAATATGTTGGAGGATATATACTTTACCCCATTGCGTGAAACACTCCATGAAATAGGTCCATGGCCCTGCCATTTTTTGTTACATCACTTCAAATTCTTATAAAATATCCACAATCCAAATAAGTGGGAATTCGGGCAGCCTTAAAAATTTATGCAACATTAGTCCAGAGATATTGCTTATATTCATACAAAATCATCCAATATGAAAAACTCAATACTTCATCAAGAGAAAAATGTGTAAGAGGAAATATATCCTACATTACTTCAATATCTAGCTAGTTAGAGTTTCCAAAACGCATTGTTAACCATAAACTAATCATGTAGCTTAATTATTGATCAAACGCGAGGAAAATCTTCACACATGGATTGATGAACCAAAAAAGAAAATCAACCATAGGTCCAATATTAGGTTTTATGCATAAATTAATTATCTTAGGTTAGTCAAGTTGGGTAGAATCTAATCTTGGTTTCAAGACCTTGATCCTAATCCAAAAACCCACCAAATCATAAGATACCAATTTTAAACCTTGTTATCTTGTGAAATCATAAATGCCACCTATTATGTACAAAATCATCATGTCACATGGATCATATATGGTGAGAATTTTATTAAGTGGAAGGCTTAAATATTTTACTTTTTTTTTAGAACATTACTAGCTTTACCAAAAAAAATTTGGTCACGCGAAAATCCTGTTACTATAGAACCAAAAACTTTGGGTACAAATAGTGCCCCAAGGGGAAAAGCACGATCCCTGACAGTCCCACGCAAGGGCACAAAGACAGGGGTCAAAAACAAAAAAGAAGAAACTCCAACTAAGAAGAGACCAAAATTAATACAGATCGGCTAAACCACACGTTTAGAAGATGAGGAGGGGAAACATACAGACTCAATAACGCATACCCACAAAGAAGTCTTTAGAACCACCAGCTCATCAACCAAACAAGTAATTAGAGACCTCCCTGATCTCAACTCCCGGTCAGAACTCAACTGGATGACTGAAAAACCCAAATGAAAAAGGTAAGCATGCCACTCCGACCTTCTTCCTTGAAGAAAAGAAGCACTGCCACTGGTCCTAAGCTTCATCCAACAGACCAAAACTCACGATTCCCAGCACCATACCAGGGAACACTAACAGAGGTCATCAAATGGATAACTGCAGCTTTACCAAATTGACCATATAGGATTATTAATGTACCCATATTTATGGTTTTCCATGAATATAATTGTGATATTGACCTTTTATGCACATACATCAATATAAGCTATCTAAATAATCAAAAGTATGAAACAACTTCACATTAGGGTTACTATCATGGATTTTGGGATCAATCCAAGTTTTATACCCAATGTAGTAAGAGAGTTTTCTCATAATTACATATATTTAAATGAATTTACTTAATTCGTGCAATGAATTATTGGTCTAAACATAAAATAAAGGATATAATCCAAATTTCCTATAATTGTCTGATTTCTACCATTGTCTGATTTCCACCATAATGATGCTAATTATCATCTTTGAAACTTGTATCCAACACATCATCCAAATCATGATCAACCTATATTTTAATAAAACCTACATTTTGAAATATTTGTAGACCCCTTATATGTCTAAATTTGACTTTGTTTTGATCTTAATAGTTGGTTGTATATGTAATCCCTATTAATACCCATACTATCCCACTTTCTCCTACCTCGTGCCCCCTCCCATACCTAAAAAGATTGGTCTTCAATATGCTTTTTCTCATACATGGAGCAATTATATCACACGTTAATTGGAGCATACGATTCCTTGTCTCCTCCCATGCCTCCTTCCTTGGAAACCCCTCCTCCTCTAGAGATGTGTGATTTTTAGGGTTGCTGTAGGTCTAGTGTGTCTCCTCTAAGGATAACGTCCACTTCCTACTCCCGTGTTTTGATATTGTCATGCAAAAATTGAGATTTTTTAGTTTCTACCCCATGAACCTAGATTGGATGATTGGAATCCCCTCCTTCCACCTTCAGCTCTAATTTTTTGGGGAGGTGGATGGTAGAAACAATCCATTAAGTTAATCAACAATCTACAAAAAGTATAAGAACTATTCCTCCTCTAATCATTACTATTGTACATTCTTTGAGATAACTTGTAAATGTTATAAAGAATCTTATATTTATATACAAACATATTTGTCATTATTTTTTGAGATGACTGACGAAAGCCTTCTTAGAAAATATCCTATGAAGTATGAAAAACCCTCAAAAGAGAACCAAGCCAACTCTTATTTTCTTGATGAACTTGTTGTCGAAAGTTTATTCAAAATTTTGAAAAAATTCTACAACATACCCACCTTGCATCATCATACATCAACCTGACAATAACATGAAAGGGTTAGATATCAAGTTATTTTTACACATAGTTTGATTCTATTATATTTTCATAAGTGTATTAGGTTCTATGACCTATTTTCCATGTTCACTAGTCTCCAAACTGAACCAAAACATGTAATCTTTATGATTATGATGATATTTTTTATTATGTTTTAACTTTAAAGATGATCATATAGTTTATAGTAACTTTTATGGACTTAAATATAATTAATTCAATGTATATTTTCTTATTTACTAGTTATTTTGGTTTAAAGTTCATCACAAGCATATGGGTGAAGTTTGTTCAACTTTAAGCTAACCCTAAAAGAGAGCTACATCTTTATATACCCTAATAACATCCATATAAAATGCATGAAAATTTCATTTTATTTAACATCACTATAATTGATGTATAGTTCCATATGGAATACTTACTCTAATATTATGCTATAAAAACTATTTCCTAAGTAATCATCTCATTTTTGAAGTAATATGGTTTTTGTGGTACAACATGTATATGTGACAACATGGCAAGGAAAGGTAAATTCTATATACACATAACTCTGAGTGCAGAACATAATCCTTGCCTGTTTTATAGACATTAGTCTAGATCAAGGTTCACATAGTAAAATGGTTACTATTCGTCAATAGTCAGAGTTAATAGATGACTAACAGGTAAAAGGGACAACTCTTGTTTTCTCTTTCATGGTGGTAGAATTCTTCATATCTAGGAGTACATTCTACAATATTGGATTCAACCATCTTGGACTTTATGATGATAGAAAATGGGTATTCAAAGGTGAAGTGGTGTTTTATCTCACACATGAGAAGGAAGCTTACTCTACCATTGTAGGAAATCATAAGCCTAGGTAAGAAAAGCATTTCACATTTCCATTTAAGGCATTTGAGAAGTTTCTAACCCATAACAATGAAGCTCAAGGTAAGAATGAAATTTGGGTTTTCTGTAAAAGTCCAATGGTTCAAAACAAGATGACATCATGGCCTTTTAGAAGGAAGACGTCCAATCCATCATTAGGACTTGAAAACTTTAGGAGGATGTTAGTTAGTTGTTGCAATGACATACTTTTAGTGATATAGATCCTAGCCATATAATATTCATGTTAGAGCCTAATGAGGGATCACCTTCCAAATCCTTGAGTTATATATTTGCCCCTAATATGACATCTTTGAGCTATCAAGCTAAATTATATCTACTCCTTATTTCATGTGTGTGGTATTCTATGCTTTGATATGGTTGGATGTGTCAATCTTTACCAAAGTGGATATTGTTTTGAAAAGATGAAAATAATACACCTAGTCAGTTTTGAACGCAACCTATAGCTAGTTTGGACTTTTTGCCAAAAGCAAAGTTGCAAGAAGACAACCCTCCAATTGTTATGTGTTGTGATGGGATATTGTTGACGTTGCAATGTTATTTTTGCTACATGAATTGTATTGTGAGGGAGAAATGAAGAGTGGAGAAGGGGATAAAAGAGAGAGTAGTGTGAAAGAGAAGCAAAAAATAGGAGGAAAGTAGTGGAAGGAGAGAGAAATAAAGATGAGGGTAAGAGGAAAGTAGTGGAAGAGTTAAATAAAATAGAAAAGAGGAGGGAAGTAGTTTGAAGAGAGTGAAAGAGGAAAGGAGGAGGATTTAGTGGGAAAATAGAGAAAAGAGAGAGGAGAGAAGTAATGGGAAGAGAAAGAAAGAGAAATTAGGGCAGAGGGAGGAGATAAGTACTGGGAAGAGAGAAGAATATAAAATAGGAGGGAGGGAGGAGGTGATAAATTATAAGAGGAGGAGGAGAGAAGTAATATAAGAAAGAGAAACAAAAGAATAAAAGGGAGGGAAGAGGAAAGTAATTAGAAGAGAGAGAAAGAGAAAAATAAGAGGAAGAGAGGAGGGAAAAGTGGAAAGATAGAAAACATGAGTGATAGGGAGGGAAGTTGTTGGATAAAAGGAAAAGATAGAAAGAGAAAGAGGAAGAGAGAGGATGGTCATATAGGAAAGAAAGAGAAAGAGAGAGAGAAAATGTACAAATGAGGGAAGTAGTTATGTAAGACCCCTGACTTGGGTTTTGGTCTAACCCTAAGTGTTTTTTATTTATGAAGTTCTTAAATCCTTAATCTAATTCTTTGGGATGTTTTAGATCTTGTGGAGAGCTTAAGTTTCCAGTTTGAGCTTGTTTGGATGATGTTTGTGCCCTATATGCTTGTTTTGAGTCAAATTGTAATTTATCCATTTATGAGGGTTAACTTGCAATTTACCACCTCTAGAGTATTATTTCTCTCTATTGTATTCATTAGAGAGAGAGTGTGTGTGGTGCCTTGGGGCACTTTGGTTGGGCCTTGGTTCAGTGGTGACGCCCTAGAGGTGATTAGGATTTCTAGGGTTTGCTTGGTTTAGACCATGTGTGCCTTGTTGAAGGTGGTGACCTTTGTCTCGACCTTGAGAGGGTGTCTTGTGAGTGTCCCAATAGATACACCTTCTCTATGTGTTGTTGTCTCGACTGTGATGGTCTGGGTTTGTCTTGGGTTGAGACAGTTGTCTTCTAGTGAAGTGTCTCGACCTAGTGTTTGTGATGATCCTTTTGTCTTGACCAGGTGATGTTTTGGTGCTTTGTCTCGACCATGTAGAATGTCCTTGAGGTGTTGCAACCGAAACCATATTTTGGGGACCAAATGTGGTCGAGACCCAACATAGGTTGTATCACCATCTCATGCATGTGTGTTTTACGTGGTTGCATGTTGGTTTCTTGGGCAGACAAGTGTCCCTTTGGTGCCCTAGGATGTTAACACCTTATCGCCACCCTACTTCCCTCCTCCCTTGTTATATAAACCCTCTTCTCTCCATACAAGTGACCCTTTTCAGCCCTTATCCTTCTCCTTCCTTTCTTTCTCATCCTTGGAGCTTGGTGGAGCAAGGAGAGTTGATCCTTGGAGCTTGGTGACCAAGATCTCTTGCATGTGGTGACTCTTGCTCATCTTCAACCTTGTTAAGTATATGTCTTTACTTGATGGTGTCTCTTTTGATCTTCTACCTTCTTATCCTTCTCTTTTCTTGGCCTTAGACCATGAATCCTCTGTGGTGGTCATTTTGGAGAGGAACCCCTCATCACAAGGGTCATAAGCAATGATTTGACAAGGTGGATCCAAGTGTGAGGAAGTTTCCTTCTCTCTTCCTCCTTCCTTCTTTTGGTTCTGTCTAGAGATTCTTGCCCTCATTTCTTGAGTTATCTTTAACCTTGGTGTCTTCTTCTTCTTGAGGTATCTTGTGGCCGAAAGTGGAGGTTTTGGTTGAGCTTCATCATCCTTGGTGATCGTGTGAATGGAGCTGGTGATCCTTAAAGTTGATCTTCCTCAAGGAGGGTGATATAACCCTCTACCCTATCTATTTTAGCACCTTTATCTACATACATGTTAGTGTTTCTCTCTCTAAAACGTTGCTCTAATGTTCTAGTATATGATATCATTTTTTAGAGCTAGATGATAGTGATTATCATGTTTGGTTTTCTTGAAATTTGAAACCCTAATTCTTGGTAACCATTTTGGAGATGATGGTGATGTTGGATGGTTTACCCCTACCTTTTGATCTTTGTTTTGGTCACATACATGATGCTTGTGTACATTGATGTACCATGGAGTTTAGGTCCTATTTGGGATATGTTAAGCATGGGTTTTATATCTCTTTGGCATAAGATCCTTTAATGGTGAAATTCTTTACACATATTTTAGGGGTTGCATGAGAAGTACCCCTCCTTGAGGATGGTGATTGTCCTTGTTGCTGTCTCCTATTTTGAACAATGGATATCTCCTATTTGATCAAGGGCTAACCTTGTTTTGATGATGGTTATGTGTTGCTTAGGTGGTGGACCTTAGTGGTCGCAAACTTAGGTGTTTTTGGGTCAAGACATGTAACTGTTTTGGCCGAGATGCTTTGATGTTTGGGTTTGATTGGTTGTGGCCTTTTCTTTGTTGCAGTTGAGTCAGGTCCTTGTTTTGGGTGTTCGAGACACCCCATTGGCTTGTGACCGAGACGTTGTGTCGTTCTTGCTTCGGTTTCGGTCGTGACCCAGCTTTAGTTTGAGGTTGAAGTGTCACTTTGTTTTAATTGTGACTCCTCCTTCTATTCCGATCGAGATGCCTTCCTTGGAGTTGGTTGAGACATGTCACCTGGTGGGTGTCGTGGCCACGACACTTTCCTAGGTTGTGGTTGTGACATTTCCTTGGGTTTTGATCAAGACTCCTTGGTTTGTCACAGGTGCGACGTAGCGTTTGGTTGCGGTCGAGATGCATGTTGTGTAGGTGGTCGATACGCACTGACGTTAGGGTTGCGACTATGGTGTGTGGTGGTCGTGACCTTGTTGGTGTGCAGTGGTTGAGACCAACCTAAATTGGTGGTAGAAACATGTGGTCTTGTTGTGGTCAACACCATGCTTGCATGGTGGTCGAGACTCTTGGGTTGTGTGTGTGTGTGTGGTCGAGACACATAAGTGTGATGGTTGGTCGTAACACATGCATAACAATGAGGTGGTACACATACACATGTGCATAACTAGTACCTTTAATATATGTTTCAATCATGTTTACTTAATGAGGTACTAATCTCAACATGTTCTAAGAAAGTGGAGGAAGGTGTACCTAGGGTTTGGTGATTGCTTATAGCCCTAACCGACTACTCAAGTAACCCTAACCCTAATGTTGAGAAACATGATGTGGTTGTTTGTCTCCTTTGGAGTGGTCTCTGTATTGTGATGTTTTCTTTGTCTTGTTTATGAATTCACTAACCTTGCAGGTGAAATAAATTCCATGACTTGTGCATGATGTGGTGAAAATTATATGATACAAGGTGGTGATCATACACATTCATGAGTCATAATGCGACGATGTGCTTGCAAGGATGATGTGATGGGTCCTATGACCTAGTAAAGGCATGATGCCTATTGGAGGTGATATCCTCAAGAGATATGATTTAAGGGATTGATAACCCACATTGATGTGACATTAGTGGTTGGCCTTATGAATGATAGTGCTACTAGCATCATGTGGTGATGATGTGACTAGCTCACACCTTATACGTTTAATATCATCTAGAGTTGTATTATGCTCTTATTCTTGAAGAATATTTTTTGCCTTTGTATGTTGTAACTTGATTGATGCTAAAAAACACTTAATTGGAATAATTAATCAAGTGTAACCTTAATCATGTAGTTTCCCTATGCCATAGATACATTCAAGTGTCAGTCTTAGTGTTGGATGGTGAAGTGGGTTCTCCCTTAGTGGATGCTCAGAGTCATATATTGTTGAGCATACACATTCACAAGATTTCTTGCGGTCCATACTTTGGTAGGAGTGAGGCTACATGATGTATCTCAGTGATGTGACTCAGTATATACTTATGATAATTTCATAGGATTGGCTATGGTCCATACCCTAGTAGGAGTGCTACCGAGGGTCGTATCTTAGTTTCACTAGTGTTGTGCCTATATACCAAGGCAGACTAGGCTGTTTTGTAGTTAGATGTGACATGTCTCTACGGTGTTTTCTTGTGCTGACCAAGAGGTGTGTGGGAGGTCGTGGATTCCGACTCTTCCATTAACCTTGTATGGCACTAATTTTGACTTAGCATTGGTTAGTTGGAGCATGAGTGGTATACCTCATCTCCTCAGGGCATAATAAAAGATGTAATACATCTGTGTAGTATATCTGCATAGGGACAAAATGCGAGTAACATTGGTTGAAGCCTTGACTTCTTTTGTATAGTTTTTATGATAGAAAACATATACATGTTCTTCATATTCCTTCTTAGAATATTAATTGTTATACTGCTTAGTAATGACTGCCTAGTATTGTTTAACCTACTTTACCTATTGGATAGATATCATTTAGCTGAATCTACTCAGTTAGTAATTATGTTACCTATATGCTTCAGTTTATTGGTCTCACCCTATGGCTTCCACATCTTTTAGGTGGTTGTGCACGGTGTGGTGAAGATCATGTAGCTGAGAAAGAGCAGCAACAAGAGTAGTAATTGATAAGGTTGGACGTGCTGCTAGTCTTTTGGTGATAGAGTTCTAGAGTCATCCCTGTACACTCAGGTCTTGTGGGTGTTTTTGATGTGTTTTGTAGGATGTCACTGATACGAAATTTTTGGCTTGTGTGCCTTTTGTTGTATAGACATGGTGTGTGTACATATTGAACAAGTATCTCATGTAACAGGTTGATGACAGGAAGGTTGAAAATAGTATGTAAGAACCTTATGATATGTGTTATGTGATACAGGTGTCATGTTGAGGACTTATATTTGAAATTTTTTAGCCTTGGTGTTTTTATGAAATCAATTTTAATTTCATGTGTTTTTTTGGTAATCTGCTTGCTTAGTTATAATTCTTCTTTTGGTTTTGAGTAATATCGCTTTGTGTGGTATGGGGCATCACAGTTTGGTTGGTATTAGAGTTTTAGGTTCGATGAGTCTACACAGACCTAGGACTAGGGTTTGTATCTGTTCTAGTGTCATCTAGTCTGTCTTATAGTTACTTATGCTTATGCAAAAGAAGAATAAGCGTAGAAAAGATGGTTGGAGAACACAAAGAACACGTTGTTGAGAGTGGTGTTGCTGCACTAGGTGGAGATGAAAGGAGACATGTGGTTGAGGAAAGGGTGCATGATGATCCTCAGTTTGACCAAGCCATGCTGGAAAACCGTGCCTTTCACTCCTTGTTCAAGCATTTTATGGCAACAATGACGCACATGGCTGTCAAAATACCCGCATCTCAGCTGAGGGCATATGTTCCCAGTGTTGAATCTCTGATCTCGGGGAAGACCTTTGAGTGGTTGAGAAGTGTTGGGACTGTGGAGTATGAAGGTACAAAATATATACTAGATGTAGATCTCTTGTTGATGGAGTTGGAGAAGGCCTTCAAGATCCTCAACATCCCCAAGTTTTATAAGGTTAAGTACGCTATATACCTTTTGAAGGGGAGTGTTGGTCATTGGTGGGCCATAGAAGAGGGGAAAAGGCCTAGAGTTGTCGTTGGTTGGGAGGAGTTCCGACATGAGCTTGTCAATCGGTACTTCCCTTGGACCTATCAGGATGAGAAGATCATCCAGTTTGAGAGGATCTGGTAGGGATCCATGTCGATCAATGAGTATCAAGTGAAGTTTATGGAGTTGTTGAGGATTTGTCCTCACATGGCTGCTACAGATCAAGAGATGATCAAACATTTTGAGAAGGGGCTTATTACGGAATTGACAATGCCGACAACAACCTTAGAGAGAAAAGATCATTTTGTCACGTTCGTGGAGTCAGTTAGGAGGATAGAGAGATCTAAGGTTGAGAAGCATGAGAAAGGTGCCAAGAAGAGGCATGCCTAGTATCAAGAACAGTCGTCAGGTGGATTTAAGGAGCCTAGGCTCTCACCACCATCATCACAGTAGAGAGCAGCAAGCCAGACACAGTGGTCATTAAGTAAGAGTAGAGGCCATAGTTTTCCACCTATAAGATCCCACAATACATTATATATGTCAGTGATGGGGCCATTTAGGCCACAATATGAGATCAGGACTTTCCGTAAGTGTGGGCAGGTTTTATGCCTTGAGTCAACTAGAGGGAGAGGTCAACATGTGAGTCGAGGCATGTCATATGGAGTTATTTTATTCAGATATGTCTACATTTGCTTTATATATGTTTTGGTTGACCTAAGTGGGAACTTGAGGAAAAGGTGTGTAGTATGTACCCATCGCTTTGGATTTCAAAGGTAAAATCCTTGTTAGAGGTTTGTGGCTTGTAAGACCCCTAACCTGGGTTTTAGTCTAACCCTATTTGTTTTGTCTTTATTAAGTTCTTAGAGCCTTAAGATAACCCTTTGGGATGTTTTTTGAGCTTGTGGAGATCTTAAGTTTCCAGTTTGAGCTTGTTGAGATGATGTTTGAGCCCTATGTGCTTGTTTTGGGTCAAATTCCAATTTTCCCATTTGTGAGGGTTATCTTGCAATTTTCCACCTCTAGAGTGTTCCTTATCTCTCTTGGCTTCATGAGAGAGAGAGTGTGGTGTTTTAGGAACTTTAGTTGGGCCTTGGTTGAGTGGCGACACTCTAGAGGTGATTAGGGTTTCTAGGATTTGCTTGGTTTTGACCATGTGTACCTTGTTGAAGGTGGTGACCTTTGTCTCGAACTTGAGAGGGTGTCTTGTGAGTGACTCAATTGAGACACATTCTCTAGGTGTTGGTGTCTCGGTCGTGATGGTCTGGGTTTGACTTGGGTCAAGACAGTTGTCTTCTAGTGAAGTGTCTCTACCTAGTGTTTGTGGTGATCCTTTTGTCTTGACTAGCTGATGTTTTGGTGCTTTGTCTCGACCATGTGGTATGTCCTTGAGGTGTTGAGACCGAAACCATATGTTGGGGACCAAAGGCGGTCGAGACTCAACATAGGTTGTATCACTATCTCATGAATGTGTGTTTTAAGTGGTTTCATGTTGGTTTCTCGGGCGGATAAGTGTCCCTTTGGTGTGGTAGGATGTTGACACCTCATCTCCACCCTAATTCCCTCCTCCCTTTCTATATAAACCCTCTTCTCTCCATGAAAGTGACCCTTTTTGGCCCTTATCCTTCTCCTTCCTTGCTTGCTCATCCTTGGAGCTTAGTGGAGCAAGGAGAGTTGATCCTTGGAGCTTGGTGATCAAGATCCCTTGCATGTGGTGACTCTTGCTCATCTTCAACCTTGGTAAGTATATGCCTTTCCTTGATGGCATCCCTTTTGATCTTCTACCTTATTCTCCTTCTCTTTTATTGGCCTTAGACCATGTATCCTCCATGGTGGTCGTTTTGGAGAGGAACCCATCATCACAAGGGTCACATGCCATGTTTTGACAAGGTTGACCCAAGTGTGAGGAAGTTTCCTTCTCTCTTCCTCTCTCCTTCTTTTGGTTCAACCTAGAGCTTCTTGCCCTCTTTTCTTGGGTTATCTTTTACTTTGGTGGCTTCTTCTTCTTGAAGTGATCTTGTGGCTGAAAGTGGAGCTTTTGGTGGAGCTTCATCATCCCTGGTTATTGTGTGCTTGGAGCTAGTGATCCTTGGAGTTGATCTTCCTCAAGGCAGGTGATATAACCCTCTAATTTCTCTATTTTAGAACCTTTCTCTACATGCATGTTGTTTTTTCTCTATCTAAAACGTTTCTATAATGTTCTAGTAGATGATATCATGTTTTAGAGCTATATGGTAATGATTATCTTGTTTCGTTTGCATAAAATCTGAATCCCTAATTCTTGGTAACCATTTTTGAGATGATGGTGATTTTAGATGGTTTACCCCTACCTTATGATTTTTTTTTGGGTCGCATACATGATCCTTGTGTACCTTGTTGTACCATGGAGTTTAGGTCCTATCTGGGATGTGTTAAACATGAGTTTTATATCTCTGTAGCATAAGATCCTTTCATGGTGAAATTCTTGACACATGTTTTAGGGGTTGCGTGAGAAGTACCCCTCCTTGAGGATGGTGGTCGTACTTGCTATTATCTGCTATTTTGGATGGTGGATATCTCCTGGTTGATCAAGGATTACCCTTGTTTTGACGGTGGTTATGTGTTGCTTAGGTGGTGGACCTTAGTGGTTGTAAACTTTGGTGTTTTTGGGTGGAGACATGTGATTGTTTCAGCCGAGACACTTTGCTATTTGGGTTTGTTTGGCTGTAGCCTTTGCTTTGTTGTGGTTGATTCAGGTCCTTGTTTTGGGTGGTCGAGACACCCCGTTGGCTTGTGACCGAGATGTTATGTCGTGCTTTCTTTTGTTTTGATTGTGACCCTACTTTGGTTTGAGGTCGAAATATTGTTTTGTTTTAGTTGTGACTCCTCCTTCTGTTCTAATCGAGATGCCTTCTTTGGAGTTGGTCGAGACATGTCACCTGGTGGGCGTCATGTTTGTGACACTTCCCTTGGTCATGGTTGTGACGTTGCCTTGGGTTTTGATCGAGACGCCTTGGTTTGTCATGAGCGCGATGCAACATTTGGTTGCGGTTAAGACACCTAATGTATAGGTGGTCCAGATGCACTAACGTTAGGGTTGCGACTATGATGTGTGGTGGTCGTGACCTTGTTGGGTTGTAGCGGTCAAGACCAACCTATATGGGTGGTAGAAACACATGGTTTTGTCGCGGTTGACACCATGCTTGTATGGTGGTCGAGACTCTTGGATTGTGTGTGGTTGAGACACATAAGTGTACTGGCTGGTCGTAACAGATGCATAACAATGAGGTGGTACACATACACATGTGCATAACTAGTGCCTTTAATATATGCTTCAATCATGGTTACTTACGGGGTACTAATCTCAACATGTTCTATGAAAGTGGGGGAAGGTGTACCTTGGGTTTGGTGATTGCTTATAAACCCTAACCGACTACACATGTAACCCTAACCCTAATGTTGAGAAACATGATGTGGTTGTTTGTCTCCTTTGGAGTGGTATCTATATTGTGACATTTTCTTTCTCTTATTTATGAGTTCCATAACATTGCAGGTGAAATAAATGCCATGACTTGTGTATGCTGTGGTGATAATTATATGATACATGGTGGTGATCATACACATTGATGAGGCATAATGTGACGATGATGTACATGCAAGGATGATGTGATGGGTCTTATAACCAGGTAAAGGCTTGATGCCTATTGGAGGTGATATCCTCAAGAAATATGGTTAAGGCAATGACAACCCAAAATCTTGTGACATCGGTGGTTGGCCTTGTGAATAAAAGTGCTACTAGCATCATGTGGTGGTGATGTGACTAGTTCACACCTTATACGTTTTATATCATCTAGAGTTGTATTATGCTCTTATTATTGTAGTGTTTGTTTTAACTTTGTACATTGTAACTTGATTGGTTCTAAAGGACACTTAATTGGCATAATTAATCAAGTGGAACCTTAATCATATAGTTGCCATGTGCCATAGATCCATTTTTGTGTCAGTCTTAGTGCTGGATGGTGAAACGGGTTCTGTTGGATCAATGGGCTCTAGAGGGGGGGTGAATAGAGCTACACACACTTCACAAAATAGATTAGACCACCAATTTAATTGTAGTGCAAAAACTAATGCAAGCAGCAATTTGATATCCTATTTTAGCATACAAAGCAAGGATAAGAGATAATGAATATCATGCACTTGGACAGGTGGTTTAGAGTGGTTCCACGTCCTAAACTTAGGAGCGATATCACTACAAAAAATTTGGCCTTTATTGAAGAACATTTGTGAGGAACCATAGATTGTGAATAATGATGTCTATTTGTGAGGGGTCATCTTTCAAATATGGGACCAAATCCCTCAACTGTGTTTTTAACATCCTTAGAACTTTTATGTGAACACTAATCCCTCACAAATACATTACTCACTAATCACCCCGTAAAAAATACCATGACAAATCTTTCCCTCCATCTCATATCGCTTCCCTCCATTGTAAAATACAACATTTGGAAATCAAAATAAAAAAGGAAAAGAAAAATCCTCAGCCGGTCCTCCCCTCTCCGCACCTGTCCCTTTTCACTCGACGAGCACCTCACTTCTTGCCCTTTTCACCGGATCCCTCCACCCCGACTCTCCCCGATCTCTCCACCCCGACTCTCCAAATGCATTTCCTATCTCCTCCCCTGCCATCTACTTCCCCGCGTCGCCGTCGCTATTCCTTTTGTCGCTAACAGCAGCCACTACTCCTCCCAATCATCGCAATTCCTCCTTCCATGCGACCAATCCTCTTTGGGTTTGCTAGGGTTTTGACCCCAATTTCTTCTCCTTCTATATTGTCTCTTTCCTCACCGTCTCCCCCTTCCCTGATGAAGCCCCACGCTACTCGTTCTAGCGATTGAAGGCGTAATGGTGCTCGTGCTCATGGTTTAAGGCATCAAAGTGCTTGTGCTTGCAACAACCATGATTCGACGATCGAGGATTCTCTGGTCTTGCCTTGAGAGGTAATGTTTCTTTCGTAATGTTCTCCTTCTTCCTCACTCTTTTTCATTCTCATACACATCTCAGTCTTTAGTGATACGCACGACTGCACCACCGCTACGCCAATTTTGATCGGGCAGAGCTTGAGCATGAGCGTACTGGGCCGGAGGCGTAGCCCAGTTGTCGGAGACCCAGACTCACCGTCGAGTCTTGCGACGCAGAGAGGGGAACCCCTACGCCATCTTGGGGAGCTGTCAAGGCACCAGTAGCAGCAACAATGCCTGAGGGTTCAGATGCTGCCGCAAAACTTGATTGGGAAAGCAACCTCCATTAATCGTGCGATGTCAAAAAAGAGAGGACCAGGGAGGTGGATGGGAGGTAGATAATCCTTTATGAGCCTGACCCTCTTTGCCTGTGGTTCAATCAAACTTTGCACACACTTCCTCTCCCCACCTTCTTCTCCGTCCTCTGCGTTCCCCTTCTCCGCAACGATCCCATAGGTAGTAGCATCTCTTCTTCAATGTATTTATAGTCTGCCCTTGTTATGAATTGCTCCACTACCAAAGCTCCAATTCCTCCACCGTCGTGTTTCCATTTGCCTCCCTACCTCCTTCCATCCCTTCCCTTTGGTCTAATTTTCTTCATCCGTACTTGGGTTATGTAGTACTGCTAATAGGGGGTTTGTACAATGTTTAGTAGTTTAATAGTACTACTAACTTGCAGTGTTTATTGCTGATATATGCTTGCATCTACTTAAAATTGACTAGGGTTGTTACATTTGTACTGATTGAGTTTTTCATTTTGAACTGCATTGACTAGGAAGTTTTCATTTTATGGATTGGTCTGTTATTTATAACTACATTTCCTAGGGTGTTCATTCTACGTGATAACTTGGTTGCTCATGTACAAATACCAAAGGGAGAAAGCTAGATTCTTCTACAACCTCTTCAGACTCTATGAGCTGGGCTTTGAGGGAAGAAACAACAGTGCTCGTGACAAGCCATTGACTTACTGGTATGATTCACTTGCACCTCTAGATATTTATTGTTATCCATTACTTATATGTTCTAATTCATGCTAGTTTTTTGCTCTCATTTAATGTTGAATATCATGTATGATCTATTTTCATGTATGATAGTAGTTTATGACTAATTCATGATAGTTGTTTTCTCTCATTTAATATTGAATATCATGTATGGTCTTATGTAGTGTTTGATATGGCTTCATTTCATGATCGGTTCATTTCTGACTAGCCACAAAAATACACTAATCTCGTTGGGTATGTCAAGGTGCCAACTGGTTTTCAATGGGCCTTTTGGCAAGTTGAACATGGCTTTGTGAAGGCCAATTTGACATAATGTATCCCACTAACCTCGTTAGTCCATGCCCAAGTATCTGAAGGAGATTCTGGCTTTGGGGGATTGATTCATGATCAATGTAGTACATTCTGAAAGCAAGCATTCATGATCAATGTAGTGCAGTCTGAAAGCAAGCATTCCTGAAGCAAATCTGAGCATTACTCTATTGCATAATTACCCTTCAGGCTTGCTTGCACCCATCCTATGTAGATAAAGTGCAAACACACTATACATGATTATACTTTTGTGCCACTATGATATTTTTCCTTTTGTTTGCTTGGTTTGCTTTTGACCCATACCTAGTGTGTTCTCCTTAGTCAAAAGAATTGTCCTATTTTTTTTGCAATTTATAAAGCCCGGGGAAAGGGTGATATAACCCATCATCTTTTACCCATGATGGTGAGCAAGCCCAATAATCTTACCCCCACACCAATGATGTAGATTTTAATGCTCACTGTCCATCAGTTCTTGCGTTGGCATCCTAGGGCCCACTTATGCATATACATGTCATGGAGGGTACCAAGAGGATGTTATTTTGAGCAATTCACTTCAATGTAGCTTCATACCAGTAAGAAGATGAACTCATTAAGTCCTTGACTTCTTTTCCTGTTTCAGACTCACCAAGGTGCAGACCTCTATTTATTCATTAGGCACCATCTAGGTATTTACTCATTATCAAAAAGCAATGTGTTTATACAATGTGTTCAATAGCTTTCAGCAAGAGTAAAGCATGCATCCTACTGGGTATAAACTGTATATACAATGTGTTATTATAGGTCACATTAGCATATATAATAAATTATCCTTAACACATAATTCTTAAACTGCTGGACCTATATAGAAATGACCTAGAATGTGTTTCACATGAAACACCCACATTACTGGACCTATATACATTCTAGGTTTCATTCCTAGAATATAATATGCTGGACTTTCCACATTACTGTATCTTGTCCCCTCGTTTCATATGCTACACATTGCTGTTTGACCTATATTAGGTGTATACATTACTATATGACATGTTGGTATTATCATAATAGACTTGTATAAGGACAATTCTAGGATAATAGTTTAAGCCAGTTTCCTTTCCAGTAGCTTTCACATGATATTCTTTAACATGTGGTTGCCCCTGCTATCCATTAAAACATAGTTGTAACCTTATACATGTGGTTTATGTCCATTAGAACAGTTTCATTATTTTGCTTTATATACTAGGCTATTATTATGCATTGTATTGACCGATTTGAAAATAAAGGTAACGAGCCTGATGCATGATTCTAAAATATGGCTTTGTCAATCAGATTGTAAACAACTCTTGAGAAATGTTATGATGTTTCTGCTAAATAATTAACTTATTATTTACTTGATATGGCTTTGGCTATATTTGTTGACATGCTTCTCATTACTGTGATGAAATCTGACCCATTTCCCATTTAAGATGCAGAAAAAGAGAAAGAGATAGTGGTACAAGATGAGGTTGATGTGGATGGGAATGAAGACACAAAGAAGAGGCATTTGAACGTTGTGTTTATTGGTCATGTTGGTATGTTGCTTCACCTACTGCTTACATCAGAAATTTCTTCATCATATGCCCCCATTAATTGTTAAACTATGTAGATACTAGTTAAATGTGCCAATTGTTACAGACAACTTTGTATTTCTCTCTTTACTTAGCCAAAAAAATTGCAATAGCAGATGATCTATAATTAAATATAAACAATACATAAGATGAGAAAAACTTGTTTTAACAGACTATGGATGTATTCATGTTCTAGTTTTACAATTAAATATATCAATAAGTGTAAACATATACTGGAAACTTTTTCTAGCTTTAGAATATTTTACTCAAGTGCAAGTAGTCTATTTATATCATCGTGCCATTTGCTGCAATGTTCCCTAAAGCATCTTTTATATTATGTCTGTAATCAGATTATAAATCATCTCAGAAAATAGGTGGTTATATTGCAGCAATCTACCTGCACTATGATATACATACACTGATGAAATATGCCTTCTTTAGTGCCATTGCTCTATGATATACATTTTTGTAGCTTTGGAAACTGTCATACAAAAAGTAGCTTATTTTACATTCTTGTATTCTTTCAGTTTTGTTGTAGCAGTTTTAACATACCTGTCTCCTATTGTGCAGTTCTTTGAACATGGAACACAAAGCCAAAGGATGCAACTTGCAAGTCAGCTAACTGGGCAGGTTTTGGATCTCAGTTTGCAAATGTATGGCTGCAGAGTTATTTAAAAGGTATTGGTGGTATTTTTTGGAATCCCTGTTTTTCTTCTTCTGTCTATTCTGTCCATGATCAATTTTGTTTATACACATTTAAATACATCTCTTTTGTTTTGGAGATTTTTCGTTAAAGCATAGTTATCCAGGCTCCCTCCTGGGCTGCTCGCCTAGGCCACCTAGGCTTTAGGTGGCCCCCCTTAAATTAGGGGCCTAGGCTTTTAGATAATTAAAGTGAATGCCTAAGGCCTTTTAGGTCCAAATTAAGACACTTGAAGACAAAATTAACACAGATTAGGTTAGAATTTGGTCAAATTAGATCATGTTTAGTTATTTTGGGGAAGAAATAGATCTAATGTAGGCCAAATCAGATCTAATTTGGGCAGATTAGGTCTGATTTGGGGGAAATAGGTTTGATTTGGGAAAAAATGTCTTGTTTCGGGGAATTAGACCAGATTTCTCTAAATGAGGGCTCGTTTAGGTCAATGTAGGACAATTCTGCATTGGGCCTCTTCTCACATGCAAGTGATAAGTGACTCTAATACAATATACAAGAAGCAAAATGCCTTATCAGTAATATTTTTGTTGTGCAAATAAGTGGGAATGTATTTCACAGTAACGACGCTCAGGCATTGGACAATTCTGCACATTCGTTTGTGAGGCAAGCAGTTGATGCCTTGCATTCAAATATTAATCCTGCAAATCTCTCTCATGTAGCTGTTTCTTAAAAGCTCAGCCAGTAGTGTCGTGCAACTTCCAGTATTGCTCTATGATTTGAATACCTTTATTGTTATTTAAGAATTTAGGCCTTCAGGGTTATTCACAGCTAAGCATGAAACACATTTTATCAAAATAATATGAACAAACCATATGTGCATCCTATTCAATTTCATTTTGCAATATCTTAAAAGTACAACTACTATAATAGTTAAAATCTTACAAATTTCTATAAATAATGGACAATTGATTGAGGGCATTCTATATCTAAAAAAATCAAGTTTTTTATTGCAATCATGATTTAAAACTTAGTGGTTTATGTAGGACATATACGTCAAATTCTACCTATTTAAGAACCATTGTGGGGGGTGTTGGAAGATAGTGGACAAGCTGCACTATGTCAGTGGCTGAATGCACACATTGTGGATGGGTCATCCCAAGGAAACCCACTACAAGCTATATGGGTTTCCACCTAGGACAACAAACTTGGATACATTGCGAGGATGTTAGGGTTGATTTTACCCATCATATTCTAGTTAAAGATGAGTACAACTAGTTAATGAGGATATGTGCTTCGACAATTGCTGCAACTCTCTGTGAAAGGACCTGGATCATATACCGAGGAAGTTATACATGTCGTGAAGACGAGGAAGATTGGTGAAGGGGACGGCCTCTACTATATGGGAAAGTCTCATGTAGTGTGTGTTGTTGTATCCCTTATGCACATCCACAATCCTCTTGGCCATTGTTAGTGAATAAATTTAAAGTGTTGATCCCTAAGTCGGAATGTGAGTCCTATTTGACTAGGTAATCACCAGCAGGCTAATTTAGATGTAGGGGACAAAACTGATAGTCCATTTTACATTTTGGTTCGCTCTCATGTGTGGGGTCCCATCTAAACTTAGTTGCAAATACTTTTTTGTATTTACTAAAAATCACTTAATGTGTAAGCCCAGATTGAGGGTAAAAATGATTTACAAATGAATACAATCAAATTGAACTTTTTGATACTCTAAAACTGGTGCTTTATATAAGACAATGGTTTGAGCCTACTTTAGAAACCATAAAAGCAATGTAATAGATTTATATCATATTAAAAAATATTACTTACTGCAAAAAAGCCTCCTGCCCCATTTCAAGCATCAACAATGATGTGGAACCCATCCAGAGGCTTCTCTGAGAAAATGGGTACAAACAAGTCATTCCAATGGTCAAATTAGAACTGTTAACTCAAAGATACTAAGTAGAATATGATGAATAACTACTGGCTTCTGACTTTCACTAAATGCAATAATGTAGTAAAGCAGTATCCAGTCAAACATGCAATATCCTTTATCAAACACAAAATTATAAACTGTTATCAAGATTTCCCACAGATCTACGAACAGCAGCTAAAAGATCTGATGTATATATACTCATATAATCCGCTCTTCTTATGAAAACAGAAGCGTTCCTTTCTGATTCTTTCAAACTTTCAACTGAGAGTTGTTCATATATATTTGCAGCAAAATCTAAGATGACCTTGATGTCATTTTTCCCTAAGCCTCCAGTACTCGTGAAAAATGTAAACCCGTTCCGGTTATAGGGAAGATGACTGGCTGTTACAATAGCAAGCATTTACAGCTATTAGACTTTAAACTGAAAGTCATGTCTATCTAGCTTTCCAAAGGAAAAACACAAACAATATTAACACTACATATGAGCACATGCAAGAGCCTGTTGTCAATGTTTGGCTCAGCTGTTGAATGAGATTCATTTTCCACAAGTACAACAGTTCTGTATAGATAAAAAGTTCCATACAAAAAAATTGTTGTGTGAACCCTAGAAAGAATCTTCCCAAACCAAGACATATCCTTGCATTCATAGTTTTTTTAGTTGAACGTGGTGCTAGTGCAAAATGTACTTTAGCAATGTATTTTTATAGTTTGTTTAGTTGGACGTGGTGCTATTGTACTTCCGATTATTCTCTTAGTTTCTTCACAACTTGCTGTAAAATGACTACTAAATGTAGTATATTAAATCTATTGGGAAAATAGCACAAAGGTTGTTTTTTATATTTTTCTCATAGCTGTAATTCTTTCATGGTTTCCTTTCAGGCCTTAGAGGTGGTTGATTTGGAGCATCAGACTCAAATGGTTTCTGAGCTTGATGGTTCTATAATGAAATGTGTCTGTGATCAGAATGGTAATCATGTAATTCAAAAGTGCATTGAGTGTGTTCCACAAGAGAGGATTCAGTTTATAATATCGTGCTTTTATGGGCAAGTTGTTACACTCTCCACTCACCCATATGAGGCATGGCATTGATGAAGAGCACCACACCATTTGAAGGAAAATGGAGACATTATAGATCTTAAGAGTTTCTAGCATGATATGTTCATTGTCATCAATCTCAAAATTTTGAACCATATGTACTCTTTATTTATACAAACGTTGAGCACGCAATGTATGGATAATATTTTGCTTCAATAACAAAATTTGGTTTGAGGTGATTTAACATTTTTATGTTTCATTTTGGTGTTGAATCTTCTTATGATGTCATGTGAATTAGTATAAAAATTTTGCTTGAGGTTATGTATACAAAGTTTTCATTTAAAATTTGATATTCACTATAGTAACAATTAATTATCATTTAATAAATCATTCAATAATCAATAACAAAATCATTTACAGTAGTCCCTCATAAATATATTGATGAAGGTCCAGATTGACCATCAAAATTGCATTGATGACGACCACATTGCCCCTCAAAAATAATATTAATGAAGGCATTATCCTTCAAAAATATATTCTCCAGGACCATCAAGTCCCTCAGAAATGTATTTACGAGAACTAAATAGTCCCTCAAAAATGTATTTATGAAGGCTAAATAGTCCCTCAAAAATGTATTAATGAAGGCTAAATAGTCCCTCAATATAACATTCTTGAGGGTCAGTTGGTCCGTGACAATTGTATTCGTGAGGGCCACTGGTATTTGTCACGTGAGTTCTCTTCACAGACCATTTGTTAGGGCCAGACCCACAACCGTCCCTATTTCTGAGGGCCTGTAGAGTGGGGTTTGTGACAGGACTCTCCCGTGAATAATGGCCCAGTTTTTTGTAGTGGATGTCAGTCCACTACCTAGAGTTGGTTAGACTCTAGGATTTGCAACTTGGTCCTCTTATATATCACGATAAGATTACAAGATACACAAACCACACAACCAAGGGCTTAATTACTCAAGATAAGATCTTCTACCTATCCAAGGGCTTACGCACAAAGCAAGATTCTTCGGCCTTCTTCAAAGGACTTACCCAATCTCACCTTTGTCTTCAGCCTTGCAGGATTTACCTATCTTACTTGAGCTTGCCTTGCACCTCTCCTTCACTTGGATAGCTTGCCCACATTTTCCCTTCACCAAGGGAGCTGGAGCAACGATCAATCTTTACTCTTGAAGATCAGCAACACATCTTCTCCTTCACTCGGAGAAGAACAGCAGTAACTCCTCTTTCACTCGGAGAAGTAGCTTCAATCAATCTTCAATTTGATTTGGAGGTAGGAAGAAAGAAAGGAGAGCTTTACATAACACAAAGGATAGCTTTCATACACAGGGACCTAACTCACTCTCACGAAATTGTCTTGAAGGTAGAGAGAGAAAGGGGCTCAAGGGCTTGGAACACTCTCAACTAAGCTAGAACCAAGTTTGCAATGGAAGAGCAACTTGGAATGAATTCCAAGGGGTTCTATTTATAGTTGAGGGTGGCCCTTTATGTTGTGGGACACTTGGGTGCAAAAGTGATCATTTTTCCTTCAAGAAAACGGCTATATTTTTGCCCAAAACAATTCACCAACGGTCATATTACTTTTTCTGCAAACTCCGTACAGTGCAATCGGTCGAGTATCAATGGGTGTAACTCGACCGATCAAGTAGCAGGCAATCCGATTGTCAAATGATCGGTCGAGTTTGTCCTGAGGAAACTCGACCGACCATTTCAACTGGAAATGGCCTACTACCCAATCGGTCGAGTTTTGTGAGTGCACAACTCGACCGATTGCAATCTTCAGAAAATCGACTCAGGATGATCGGTCGAGTTTCAGGGTGGGAAACTCGACCGACCAAGTGCCTGAAATTGATTTTCTAATTTGCAATAAAAGTGATTAGCACTTGGTGAATTTTATCCCAAACATTTTTCTCTTCTAAGTTACAAGCATATACATCGTTACAAGTGATTACATTTATGTTCTAAAGTGATTTACATGGAAATCCTAAATTGCACACTTGTAGCCATTTTGGCTTGCACTTGGCCCATTCTAGGGCTTTGTATATATGATCCTTTTCATGTACCTAATGCCTGCAAATAATCTTAAACGCACATATTAGATACATATGAATGGAATGGTTAAGTCATTATCAAAATATAGGTAATGTATAACCTCTAGGTCAACATTCTCCCCCTTTTTGACAATGACAAACCATTCCTCAAACATATTGAAAAGGATAAGAGAGTTATACCTTTGCCTTGTTAATTAGGGGGATTCATGATAAGGACAATTGGAATTTGCTCCCCCTCAAACTATGCTTCCTCTCACCTGCATGTTAGGGTTTCTATACATGGCAAAACCAATATCCGTGTAATATGTAATCCTTTGCATGTCACATGATCAACAACAAATTAACAAGAAAAGGATCACTTAGGCAAGAAAGCAATAGTATAATCACAAGAAACAATATGATTGAGTCTCAAACCATGAGATATTTCTCCCCCTTTTGACATTATCAAAAAGGTAGGGGGGGTAGAAGAGCAAAAACTAGGTCTTCTCCAAGACTCAACCACACATATATGCAAAGTAAGAAGCAATGTAAAAGCATATATCATACAACCATGAAGGAGAACATACAATCCAAGTCAGAATCAAAATATAGCTCAACAAACACCAAGCATAAGATAACACAGAGTAAATAGCCAAAGTGCATAGCAATGATATTCCAACTCAGAAAGATGTTCTCATAAGCAACTACAACCATAAAAGCGAGAAAACAGGAAATAAGAAAATAGTACAACTCAGAATAATGTGCCAGGATGTTACTGATACAAAAGAGTCTAGAAAGATATATATAATAGACATGCTAGACTATAAGCTAAGAAACCTCCTAGACATCTAAGCTATCTAGATCAACTACGTCCTCGTCGTCGCCAGGGTTGTAGTCCTTATCGCCATCCGAAGGCAGAGCAGCTGTGCCAGCAGCAGAACCAGCACCATTATCACCATCCTCGTCAGAAGCATCCTCACCATCACCATCAGCAGCATCAGCATCAGCATCCTCGTCGGCATCCTCAGCATGGTCGGGCATCTCCTCGTCATCAGGAGCAAAAGAGCGACCGGGCCAACGGGCATTCTGCTTGGCCCATGACATACCAAGAGCAAGAAGCTCCTTGGCCTGCGGGAAGGACGGAGCAGAGTCCCCCAAGGAAGCGAGCAGAGAGGCTAGGGGGCCAGTAGGTAGCGGCAGATATGCAGGAGTGGAGCTACCAGAGGGATACTGAGGTGGAGCAGCAGCGGAAGGCTCGGCAGCATATGGTGGTGGAGTAGGGAAATACTGCTCATATGCATAAGAGGCATAAGCACTACCCGGGTATGGCTGGTAGACAGGGTAGGGTGAAGCACAAGATCAGGTTCATGGTAGACATGATCGAACACAAATCCTGATGGAGGTGATCCTAGACCTGGCGATTGTACGCATGTTCATGCATCATGTATCCAAGAAGGGTTTCATTTGATGCTCTGAACGACGCACGGCAAGGGCGGGGATGTGGCTGCGGGGGCGGAGCATGGGTGGAGGAGGGAGGGGCACCAGAAGCAGAGGTAGAGGCTGAGGCAGAGCCAGAAGCACCAGGGGCAGGGGAAGGAACAGGTACATCCTTCAGAAGAGTGGTTTCACTAATGCACACTCCCTTTCTAGCAACCGGGTAATGGAAGTCAGAAAAGAGTGAGTTGTCAGTGGCGAACTGGAAGAGACCACAGATCAAGGTTGGGTAGGGAGGGTGGGTGCCCTTGGTATTCTTTCCTTTGTCAAAGCATGTCATATGATATAGAATGTAACGAGCCCACTTGACACCTATATTGTTCAACAAACAATACATCAAAACCGTTGTGTTTTCTGCAATGTCCGTTTGATTACGCTTCGGATGGATATTGCAGTTAATCACAAGGGCTAAGATGTGCCTCTGGAGGTCAAGGGAGGAGGAGGGTAGGGTGGACCACTTCTTATAGGCCACGTCAGGTTTCTTTAAAAATCGATGAATATCCGATAAAGTCAATTCATGATGTTTGTAAAAACCTTCCGGGTCTAAAAGATCAAAATACTCGTCATAGCCCCGGCGCCAAGTAGTGGTTTCTTCGTCTCCGACAAGATAGAGATTGAAATTCTCCACGGAGATTTGAAACCGACGACCGGCGATCATCGATGTTAGGACTACTTCGGTATTTGGCGGGGGAATAATCGAATCATAGTTCCAATGCAGATTAGCATAGAACTTGTGAACTACTTTTGTACTAGATAACTGATTATTGAAGCAGTCACTTTCGATTGCAAGGGCGGACATGTTGTGTTTGGCAAGAAGCTTCGCGATGGAGTTGATATAGTCTTGAAAATGGGTTGCACCAACTAAGGGGCGAAAAGGAAAAGGAAATCGAGGAAGAAGATCCTTATACCTACCGCCTCAAGAGATACAAATGAAGTGTTATCAAAAGGAATCAAGATCGTCGACCTAATAGAAATTGCCCAACCAAATTGGGATTAACGGAGGAGGAGGCTGGAGCATTGCTAGGAGCAACTCGTTTTCGTCTATGGGAAGCCATGGAAATGAAAACAAAGAGAAAAACATACTCACAAGCAAGATCAAACCTCAAAAGCCGAAGAAGACACACCACAGATGCCTGGGAAGGTCAAGAATAGGTTGCTAGGTTGCCCTAGGGTTAGGAACGGGGGAGGGTTAGGGCTTGGGTTGAGAGCACGGGCTAGGAGATGAGGAATCGATCGACTATTTTCTAGTTGCAAGGGAAAATAGTCGGCCGATCCTAACTTTTAAGTTGGCGCAGCCCGTCGATCGGTCGAGTTCTGAGGGTGACAAACTCGACCGATCGATCCACTGAAGACCTGCTCTCGGTTCCTAATCGGTTGAGTTTTCTGGGGTGAAACTCGATCGAAGGTCAACCTGACCTAGCAGTCTAAATCTTAGATTCTAGCCACATACATGCCTATTTTATTTATTTTTCCATTCTATTATGCATAAATAACATACCTAGGCACATTTTGCTCATCATTGGGCACTATTTAGTGATAAAAAGTGAAATTCGATAAAAAAACCCAAAAACAAGCAAAAACTAAGCATATTGATAGGAAAAATTAAGCACAAGCAAGCATGTATAGGCAACATAAGGTGAAGAATGACATGAGCAAGCATATAGGATAGAGACGACTAGCAAGATCACATAGCAATATCATTTAAATCAATAATGAGCAGTTTAGATCGAATAAAATTAAATTGATCTCTAGCTAGAGGTTTTGTAAAAATGTCCGCCAACTGATTTTCCGTGTCCACATGTGTGATATAGATATCTTTCTTGGCAATGTGGTCACGAAGAAAATGATGGCGAACCTCTATATGCTTAGCTCTACTATGCAATATAGGATTATAAGAAAGGTTAATTGCACTAGTATTGTCACAATAGATAGGAGAAGCATCAAAAAATATGTTAAAGTCTTGGAGCATTTGCTTCATCCATAGGACCTGTGCACAACAACTCCCAGCTGCGATGTATTCAGCTTCGGTAGTTGATAATGCCACTGTGCTTTGTTTCTTGGAGAACCAAGACACTAAGCATTGTCCTAGAAGGAAGCAAGTGCCACTTGTGCACTTTCTATCAATCAAACATCCTCCATAATCCGCATCACTATATGCCGTAAGAGTAAAATCCCTTGATTTAGGATACCATAGACCAAAATTTTGAGTTTTGGCAAAGTACCTCAAAATTCTCTTAACAGCAGTGAGATGCGACTTCTTAGGGCAAGATTGAAAGCGAGCGCACAAGCCAACACTAAACATAATGTCAGGTCTAGAGGCAGTTAAATAAAGTAAACTTCCTATCATACCTCTATAGAGCTTCTCATCTACCTTTTCACCTTCTTCATCTTTGTCAAGTTTGGCGGTGTTTGACATGGGTGTATCCATCGGCTTCATGTTCTCCATCCCAAAGTGCTTGAGTAGTTTAGTTGTGTATTTGCCTTGGTTGATGAAGTTCCCTTCCTTTGTTTGCTTGATTTGAAAGCCAAGGAAGAAGGTCAACTCACCCATCATGCTCATTTCAAATTCACTCTGCATAAGAGAACTAAACTCCTTGCAAAGATCAAGATCAGTCCAACCAAAAAGATATCATCAACATATATTTGGATGATAAGAAAATGGTTAGAAGTTTGTTTTAGAAATAAGGTAGAATCAACTTTGCCCTGACATACCCATTATCTAACAAAAAGTTCTTTAATTTCTCATACCAAGCTCGAGGTGCTTGTTTGAGTCCATAAAGAGCTTTTTGCAACAAATAAACATGATTGGGTAAATTGTCATTTTCAAAGCCCAGAGGTTGAGCAACAAATACTTCCTCCTCGATTGTACCATTCAAAAATGCACTTTTAACATCCATTTGATAAAGCAAGAAATTTTTATAACTAGCAAAGGCAAGTAGCATACAGATAGATTCTAATCTAGCAACAGGAGCATAAGTTTCATCAAAATCAATACCTTCCTGTTGGTTGTAACCTTGTGCTACTAACCTTGCTTTGTTCCTTACCACTTTTCCTTGCTCATCAAGCTTGTTGCGGTAGACCCATTTGGTGCCAATGATCTTTCTATCACTTGGTCTTGGCACTAGAGTCCACACACAATTCTTCTCAAATTGCTCAAGCTCTTCTTGCATGGCAAGGATCCACTCATCATCACCAAGGGCCTCTTTGATGTTCTTTGGCTCTAGTTGGGAGATGAAGGCACTATCGGCTTGTTCTTTGTTGTGAGCAGCTCGTGTCCTCACTCTCTCAAACGGATTGCCAATGATCAACTCCTTGGGGTGATTCTTTGCAAAACGGGGAGTGGGATCCTTCTTTTCTTCTTCTTTTTCTTCTTCTTCAACCTGCTTGCCTTTGTCTTTGATGTTGAGATCTTTTAAGATAGGAATTATTTCATCTGCAATATCATCATCACCAATATTCTTTCCAACAACAGGGTTAGTTTCAATAAATTTAACATTTATAGATTCTTCAATGTTAGACAGTTCAATGTTAAATACTCTATATGCCCTGCTAGTAGTGCTATAGCCTATAGGAAGAAAGCCTTATATGATTTCAGATCAAACTTGTCGAGAGAATCCTTAGTGTTTAAAACAAAACAAGGACATCTGAAAACATGAAAGAAATCAATAGATGGCTTCCTACCATGCCATAGTTCATAGGGGGTTTTCTTGAAAGTCGGATGTGTGAAAACTCGGTTTTGCACAAAACATGACGTGCTGACGGCTTCAGCCCAAAACTTCTTAGGAGTGTCAAACTCAAGAAGCATGGTCCTAGCCATCTCTTGTAGAGACCTATTCTTCCTCTCAACAACTCCATTTTGTTGAGGTGTGCGAGGAGAAGAGAAATTGTGCGAATAACCCGATTTTTCACAAAAACGTTCAAAAAGATCATTTTCAAACTCTCCCCCATGATCACTACGGATAGAAACAACATGGCAAGAAGCTTCGTTTTCAACCCGTTTACAAAATCTCGAGAAAACATCAAGAGTATCGCTTTTAGAAACGAGAAAGAAAGTCCAAGTATATCTAGAGAAATCATCAACAATAACAAGACAATACTTGGAGCCACAAAGCGTTTCTGTTCTCATTGGTCCGAATAGATCAATATGAAGAAGCTCAAGAACTCTCTTGGTACTCATGACTCCTTTGGATTTGAAGGAGGATTTGGTTTGTTTCCCTTGTGTGCAAAGTTGGCATTCCTCTTCCTTATCAAAATCCAATTTAGGAAGCTCAAACCAAGTCCTTTTTGTTCAATTTCTTCATTTGATGCAAATTCACATGACCCAAACGACGATGCCAAAGAGAAAGATCGTTTTTATCCACAACTAAGCATCTATTTAGTATGGGCTTAAGAGCATCGAGAACAATAACATAGAGATTACCATTTCTAGTTCCCTTATATATAACATTGTAGGACAGGGAATCTAGAAGCAAGCATTCTAAAGAAATAAATAGCACAAGATAACCATTATCACATAATTGGCTAACACTAATTAGATTATGATGTAGGCCATCAACAAGCAATACATTTTTAATACATAATTCATTGCCTACATCACCCTCACCTATAACCTTACCCTTCTTGTTGTCCCCGAAGGTTACCGATCCTCCTTTCTTTTTCACAAATTTGTTGAAATGGCTGATTTCTCCAGTCATATGCTTAGAGAAGCCACTATCAACAATCCATTTCTTTTGAACCTTCAAGAAAAGAGGATGTCGGAACCCAACTCAAACTTTGGGGTCTGAGGTTAGCTTGGGGACCCATTTCATCTTTGGGTTGGTCCCCTTGGGCTTGTAAGGACAATAGGTAGAATAATGGTCATCACATTTGCAATGAATACAAACCATAGGGTTTTTAGAGCCGGAAGTCTCTCCATTGAAAATTGGAGGTTCCACACTCTTTTTCTTACCCTTCTTCTTCTTACCTTTGGGAGCAGTCCCATTATATCCTAAACCACTAGTACCAACTTGTTTGGTAGAGTGCTCTAGGACATCATTTAGGGATTTCTTTCCCGAAAGAAACCTTTGCAAAGTAGATCTTAATTTAGCATTATCATCACTAAGATTTAAAACAGTAGTAGATAGACTAGCAAGATCTTCTCTAGTATGCAAAAGGTCGGCCTCAAGATAGAGGGCTTTAGTAAGATGAGAATCTTTTTCAAGAGTTAAGCTAGCAACTTCATTTCTAGGCAAAACAGGTCTAGAAGATAAATCATTTATTTGAGCAAGCAATTTTGCATTTTTAGATTTAAGCACAACTATTTCTCTTTGGTAAGCATAGACTTCTTTTCTCCTAGCATCATCAATAAGCTTGAGTTCTACATTTTCAATTTTAAGCACATCAAGCTCATCTAGGCAATTTTGGTTTTCTATCTTAAGATTTTCAATGTTTTTAAGATATGTACCATTCTCAACCTCTACTTCATTGTATTGAAGTTCAAGGTCAAGAAATTGCCCTTGCAAGGATTCTATGCTATCAAGATGCAATTTTTCATTTTCATCAAGAATGTCAATTTTTGCATAAAGATCATCAACTATTTTGCCTAATCTTTTCCTCTTAGATTTACATTTAGTAAAAGATGATTGGAATTCATTAAGCATATCAATGAGAGTTTCCTTAGATAGCTCAAGTAAATTAACATCACTAACCTTGCTTACCTCACTTACCTCAATTACATCTTCACTAGTTGAGGCCATGAGGGCAAGATGACATTCTCCATCTTCGGAGCTTGAGGAGCTTGAAGAAGACTCCTCCCACGCCGCATGAGCTGCATCTTTGGATCTTCTCTCCTTCTTGTCATCCTTCTTGTGGCTGCTCTTATGATGGCTCTTCTTAGCCTTTGGGCAGTCACTCTTGTAGTGGCATTTTTGACCACACTCGTAGAACCTAGGAGTTGAGGAGGAGGGCTTGGTCTTGAAGTGTCTCCCTTTTGAGTAGTTAGCTTCATGATCATTGACAGCTTCATCTTCACTTGAGGAAGGGCAGGGAGACTTCATGGCAAGTTGTTGTTGTCAGACCATTTCTTCAATTTGAGCTTTGAAGGCTGTGTCCTTTATCTTCTTTGATTCCTTCTCTTCTCTTTTCTCCTCTTCTTCTTGCTTGTCGAGCCTAGGTTCATGGGCTTGGAGGTTACCAATCAGCTCCTCGGTTGACAACTCGCTTAGCTTGTAAACTTCTTCAATTGAAGTGACCTTTGGCTCCCATCTCTTTGGAAGAGATCTCAAGATTTTGGCATTGATTATACCTCTATCCATGACACTCCCAAGAGCTACAAGGCTATTCAAGATGACATTTAACCTTGTGTACATGTCCTCTACTCTTTCATTCTTCCCCATCTTGAAGTTCTCAAGAAGACCACCAAGCATGTAGACTTTGGCCTCCTTGACTTGCTCAGTCCCTTCATAGGTGACACACAACTTGTGCCATATCTCATGCGCCGTGTCCCAAGAAGAGATCCGGTTGAACTCAGATGGAGTAAGGGCAGCGTAGATGATGCTCACGGCTTTGGCGTTGAGTTGAGCACGCTTCATCTCATCTTCCGTCCATGTGGTGATGTCCCCTTTTGGATCTTCATACTTGAGATGGACAATCTTCCACATTTCGAAGCTCACCCCTTGGAGGTAGAATTGCATTCTCCTCTTCCAATATAGGAAGTTTGTGTCGTCGAAGACCCGGGGTCTCATTGAGAAGCTTCCTTCGAGGTTGAGTGACCCAAGAGCCGAATCACCCATCTTCTCCTACTTGTTGAAGTAGCTTGGAGAAGACCTGCTCTGATACCACTTGTTGGATCAATGGGCTCTAGAGGGGGGGGTGAGTAGAGCTACACACACTTCACAAAATAGATTAGACCACCAATTTAATTGTAGTGCAAAAACTAATGCAAGCAGCAATTTGATATCCTATTTTAGCATACAAAGCAAGGATAAGAGATAATAAATATCATGCACTTGGACATGTGGTTTAGAGTGGTTCCACATCCTAAACTTAGGAGCGATGTCAGTCCACTACCTAGAGTTGGTTAGACTCTAAATTTGCAACTTGGTCCTCTTATATATCACGATAAGATTACAAGATACACAAACCACACAACCAAGGGCTTAATTACTCAAGCTAAGATCTTCTACCTATCCAAGGGCTTACCCATAAAGCAAGATTCTTCGGCCTTCTTCAAAGGACTTACCCAATCTCACCTTTGTCTTCAGCCTTGCAGGATTTACCTATCTTACTTGAGCTTGCCTTGAACCTCTCCTTCATTTGGAGAGCTTGCCCACGTTTTCCCTTCACCAAGGGAGCTGGACAAATGATCAATCTTCACTCTTGAAGATCAGCAACACATCTTCTCCTTCACTCGGAGAAGAACAGCAACAACTCCTCTTTCACTCGGAGAAGTAGCTTCAATCAATCTTCAATTTGATTTGGAGGTAGGAAGAAAGAAAGGAGAGCTTTACATAACACAAAGGATAGCTCTCATACACAGGGACCTAACTCACTCTCACGAAATTGTCTTGAAGGTAGAGAGAGAAAGGGGCTCAAGGGCTTGGAACACTCTCAACTAAGCTAGAACCAAGTTTGCAATGGAAGAGCAGCTTGGAATGAAGTCCAAGGGGTTCTATTTATAGTTGAGGGTGGCCCTTTATGTTGTGGGACACTTGGGTGCAAAAGTGATCGTTTTTCCTTCAAGAAAACGGCTATATTTTTGCCCAAAACAATTCACCAACGGTCATATTACTTTTTCTGCAAACTCCGTACAGTGCAATCGGTCGAGTATCAATGGGTGTAACTCGACCGATCAAGTAGCAGGAAATCCGATTGTCAAATGATCGGTCGAGTTTGTCCTGAGGAAACTCGACCGACCATTTCAACTGGAAATGGCCTACTACCCAATCGGTCGAGTTTTGTGAGTGCACAACTCGACCGATTGCAATCTTCAGAAAATCGACTCAGGATGATCGGTCGAGTTTCAGGGTGGGAAACTCGACCGACCAAGTGCCTGAAATTGATTTTCTAATTTGCAATAAAAGTGATTAGCACTTGGTGAATTTTGTCCCAAACATTTTTCTCTTCTAAGTTACAAGCATATACATCGTTACAAGTGATTACATTTATGTTCTAAGGTGATTTACATGGAAATCCTAAATTGCACACTTGTAGCCATTTTAGCTTGCACTTGGCCCATTCTAGGGCTTTGTATATATGATCCTTTTCATGTACCTAATGCCTACAAATAATATTAAACGCACATATTAGATACATATGAATGGAATGGTTAAGTCATTATCAAAATATAGGTAATGTATAACCTTTAGGTCAACATGTTCTCCCTTAGTGGAAGATCAGAGTCATATACTGTTGTGTATATGCATTCATAGGATTGACTGTGGGCCATACCATGGTAGGAGTGTGGCTACATGACATAGCTTAGTGACGTGACTCAGCATATACTTATGATACTTTCACAGGATTGGTTGCGGGCCATATCTAGCAGGACTATGACTGCAGGTCGTATCTCAGTTTCACTATCATTGTGCCTATATACCAAGGCGGGCTAGGCTTTTTTGCATTTAGACTTGACATGTCTCTAAGGTATTTCTCGTGCTGACCAAGAGGTGTTGGGGAGGTCGTGGATTCTGACTCTTCCATTTACCTTGTATGACATTGATTTCGACTTAGCAGTGGTCAGTTGGAGCATGAGTGGTATACCTCATCTCCTCAGGGCATAATAAAAGATGTAATACAGCCGTGTAGTATATCTGCATAGGGACAAAATGTGAGTAACATTGGCCGAATCCTTACCTTGCTTTGTAAAGTTTTAGTGATAGAAAATATATACATGTTCTTCATATTCCTTCTTAGAATATTAATTGTTCTACTGCTCAGTAATGACTGCCTAGTATTGTTTAGCCTGCTTTACCCACTGGATACATATCGTTTAGTTGAATATGATCAGTTAGTAATTATGCTACATATATGCTTCAGTTTATTTGTGCTTTAATAGACATTGGTGGGGAGTTATATCTCTCACTAAGATGTTTGGTCTCACCAATGGGTTTTCACATCTTTTAGGTGCATGTGCACGATGTGGTGAAGATCATGCAGCTGAGGAAGAGCAGCAACAAGAGCAGTAGCTAATAAGGTTGGACGTGTTGCTAGTCTTTTGGCGATAGAGTTCTAGAGTCGTCCCTGTACACTCATGTCTTGGGGTGTTTTCGATGTATTTTGTACAGTGTCACCGATATGAGGTTTTTGGCTTGTGTGCCTTTTGTTGTATAGATATGACATGTGTACATATGGAATAGGTATCTCATGTAACAAGTTGATGATAAGAAGGTTGAAAACAATGATGTAAGCACCTTATGATATGTGCTATGTGATACATGTGTCATGTTGAGGACTTATATGTGAAAAATTTTAACCCTGATGTTTTTATGAAATCAGTTTTAATTTCCTGTGTTTTCTGATAGTCCGCTTGCTTATTTATAATTTCGCGTTTGATTTTGAGTAATCTCACTTTGTGTGGCGCGGGGCGTCACTAGTTAGTAATAACACATTAACATATGGCCTAAAACATATTATAACACACATGAATAAAAATAGAGGAGGAAGTAGTGGGAAGAGAGAGAGAGAGAGAGAGAGAAAGAGAAACAAGAAGGAGGAGATGAATAGTCAAAAATAACATGTTAGTATGTTGTTGCTATGTGAAGCCAGCCTAGAACAAGTAAACACAAATGGAGGGAAGTTGTGAGAAGGAAGAGCAAGTGAAAATAGGAGGAAGGATGGGAGTAATGTAAATAACAAATCAACATATGACTAGAAATATAATATAAAACATGTGAATATAAATAGAGGAGTGAATTAGTGGGATGGGAGAGAGAAAGAAAAACAGGAGGCATGAAGGAAGTAGTAGAAAATAACACATCAATATGTGACAAAAATATATTATAAAATATGTAAAAAATAGAAGAAAGTAGTGCTGAAGAGAAAAAAAGGAAAATAGGAGGGAGGATGGAAGTAATGAAAAATATAATATGCTTAAAAATACTTTGTAACACACATCGACCCATTATACCACACCATTAATATAGTAACACATTGTTGTATTTTGATATTTTTAGTTAGTCATGCAAACAATACATTAAATATAATGTTGTCTTTTATTGTAGTAGTATTTTTTTGGGTCTGTAGTCGATGTGTAATCTCTCTTATTTTTTGGTTCTTGTTATTTTTTCTCTTTCCTCCTCATTGCACTCCTTACTTCACTCTTATATTTTCTCTCCTAGAAAATGATGATGAGAAACCACTTTCTCCTTCTCACTCTCCCACTTTCTCCTCTAATTTATTTCTCTTTCCCATCCGGTCCCTATTTCCTCTCCCCGCTCCCTTTTTCTCTCTCCACTCTCCCCTCTCATTGTTTGCCCTATACCATGCCAACTTTCCCATGCTATATCTATCAACCATCATCTGCCAATAAGTTTGAGAAACCCCCGCCCCACGCTAACCCCACAAATGGAGTATACTATATAACAATGCACTTTTGAGAAATATGAAACCAAAACAAACCATTCAAAATCTTCAAACCGAACCAGACCGTGTCAATTTGTTTGATTCAATCTAAAGTCTCACATCGTAATTTAGTTGTATTACTTGATGTTCACCCCTAATAACCACACCCTTAAGGCCTTATGAGATATTTATTTTTGTTATTACTTTCTCAAGAGTCTTGTAAGGTTGTTCAGTGTTGTTGAGGGCCTATTTAATTGGTTGTAGAATGAGATCATTATTTTTAAGATTTAGAAATTTAAACATGATATGTGTATTATTAGCAGATGGGAAATGAAAACGTTAGTTTCCAACTCACAAAACAATATGTTTCAACTGAATTAGTGCTACACTCATAATGGTGTGGAGAGGTGTAATTTTACTTGTACGGTCGTGCAAAAAGGTACAAACTGCAACCCTTCGGGAAGATGACCAGTGAATTCGTCCCCT